>JAJQXH010000063.1:0-124535 GCA_022343465.1 Oscheius sp. G VE-2021
CACGGAAGGATGAAAAAATAAAAAAATAAAAAAGTCATCCTTCCACGGAATGATGAAAAAAATAAAAATTAAAAAAATGTCATCATTCCACGGAAGGATGAAAAAATAAAAAAATAAAAAAGTCATCCTTCCACGGAAATCCAGGATGAAAAATATATTTAAAAAAAATAAAAAAGTGATCCTTCCACGGAAGGATGAAAAATTACAAAAAAATTAAAAATAGTCATCCTCTCCACGGAAGGATGAAAATAAAAAAAAAAATAAAAAAAAGTCATCCCTTCCAGGTAAGTGATGAAAAACAAACAAAAAAATAAAAAAGTCATCCTTCTACGGAAATATTTAAAAAGCACACAAAAAACAAAAAAAGCCGTCCGATACGGAAGGATGAAAAATAAATAAAAAAATAAAAAAGTCATCCTTCTACGGAAGGATGAGAAAAATAAATTAAAAAAATAAAAAAGTGTGATCCTTCCACGGAAGGATAAAAAAATAAAAAAATTAATAATGTCATCCTTCCGCTGGAAGCGATGAAAATAAATTTTAAAAAATAAAAAAGTGATCCTTCCACGGAAGGATGAAAAATTTTCTAAAAAATTAAAAAATGTCATCCTTTCTGCATGGAAGGATGAAAAAATTTAAAAAAGAGTAAAAAGTCATCCTTCCAGGGAAGGATGAAAAACAAACAAAATAAAAAATATGTCATCCTTTCTTTACGGAAGGGGGATTAGAAAAATTTAAAAAATAAACTAAAATAAAGTCATCCTTCCACGGAAGGATGAAAAGAAAAAAAATAAAAAAAAGTCATCCTTCGACAGCGACAGAAATAAATGGGATGAAAGGAGACCAAATAAAAATTGGGTTCGATAAAATAAAACAGAAGTCATCCTTCCACCGGAAGGAGGAAACAAATAATAAAGCAAAAAGTCATCCTTTCAGAAGGATAAATAAATGAACAAATTAAAAGTCATCCTTCTACGGCCGAAGGATGAAAAATAAAAATGCAAAAAATTAAAAATAAAAAATTAACAAAGTGATCCTTTCCATTGGGAAGGATGAAAGTAATAAAAAAAAATTTAAAATGTCATCCCTTTTCCACGGAAGGATGAAAAAATAAATAAAAAAAATAAAAAAGTGATCCTTTCCACGGAAGTGATGAAAAATGGGTAAATATAAATAAATTCTAAAAAAAGTGATCCTTCCACGGAAGGATGAAAAATTAAAAAAAATAAAAAAGTCATCCCTTCCGACGGAAGGATGAAAAATAAAAAAAAATAAAAAAAGTCATCCTTCAACGCGAAGGATGAAAAACAATAAAAAAAACTAAAAACAAAGTCATCTCTGTCCACGGAAGGATGACAAAATAAATTTAAAAAAATAATAAAGTGATCTTTTCACGGAAGCGACGGTGAAAAATAAATTAAAAAATATAATAAAAATATAATGTCATCCTTCCATCGGAAGGGATGAAAAATAAATAAAAAAATAAAAAAAGTCATCCTTCCAGGGAAGGATGAAAAATAAAAAATAAAAAATGTCATCCTTCCACGGAAGGATGAAAAATTTAAAAAAAATAAAAAAAGTCATCCCTTCCACGGAAGGATGAAAAATAAAAAAAAATTAAAAAAAGTCATCCTTCAACGGAAGCATGAAAAATTTAAAAAAATTAAAAATGTCATCCTTCTACGGAAGGATGAAAAATTAAAAAAATAAAAAAGTCATCCTTCCCTGGAAGGATGACTTTTTTATTTTTTTAAATTTTTCATCCTTCCGTAGAAGGATGACATTTTTAATTTTTTTACCCTCTAAGGATCACTTTTTATTTAAATATTGGTCCTTTCCATCAACATACTAATATTTTATTTTCATCCTTCCGTGGAAGGATCACTTTTTTATTTTTACCCTTCCTATGACGACTCGTTTTAGCTTTTTCATTGTCTTGTCCATTCGAAGGATGACTTTTTTTTAAAATTGTTTTTTTTATTTTTCATCCTTCCGTGGAGGGGTGACTTATTTTGTTTTTTTATTGCTTTTCATCCTTCCGTGGAAGGATGACTTTGTTTTAGTTTTTTTTATTGTTTTTCATCCTTCCATCGAAGGATGACTTTTTTTTAAAATTGTTTTTTTTATTTTTCATCCTTCCGTGGAAGGATGACTTTTTTATTTTTTTAAATTTTTTTCATCCTTCCAAAAAGGATGACATTTTTTTATTTTTTTATTTTTTTTCATCCCTTCCGCAGTACTGGATGACTTTTTTATTTTTTAAAATTTTTTCATCCTTCTTCCGCAGAAGGATGACATTTTTACTTTTTTTTTAAATTTTTTTTTCATCCTCTCCGTAGAAGGATCACTTTTTTATTTTTTAAAATTTATTGTTCATCCTTCCATCGAAGGATGACTTTTTTTTCTTTTAAATTTTTTTATTTTTTCATCCTTCCGTGGAGGGGAGACTTTTTTATTTTTTTTTTATTTTTCATCCTTCCGTGGAAGGATGACATTTTTAATTTTTTTAAATTTTCTCATCCTTCCGTGGAAGGATTTGTGAGACTTTATTATTTTCATCCTTCCGTGGAAGGATGACTTTTTTATCTTTTTTATTTTTTTCATCCTTCCGTGGAAGGATGACTTTTTTATTTTTTTATTTTTTTTCATCCTTTCCCTGAAGGACATGACTTTTTTATTTTTTTATTTATTTTTCATATCTCTTCCGTGGAAGGATGACATTTATTAATTTTTTTATTTTCTCATCCTTCCGTAGAAGGATGACTTTTTTATTTTTTTTTATTTATTTTTTCATCCTTCCGTAGGAAAGATGACTTTTTTATTTTTTTATTTTTCTAATCCTTCCTTTGGAAGGATGACTTTTTTTATTTTTATAAATTTTTCATCCTTTCCGTGGAAGGATGACATTTTTTATTTTTTTTATTTTTCATCCTTCCGTAGAAGGATGACTTTTTTATTTTTTGTTTGTTCTTCATATTTCCGTTGAAGGATGACTTTTTTATTTTTTTAAATTTTTCATCCTTCCCGTAGGGGATGACATTTTTAATTTTTTTTAAACTTTTCATCCTTCCGTGGAAGGATCACTTTTTTATTTTTTTAAATTTATTTTTCATTCTTCCATCGAAGGATGACTTTTTTTTAAAATTGTTTTTTTTATTTTTCATCCTTCCGTGGAGGGGTGACTTTTTTTGTTTTTTTATTGCTTTTCATTTTTTTTTTTTATTTTTCATCCTTCCACGGAAGGATGAAAAATAAATTTAAAAAAATATAAAAGTGATCCTTCCACGGAAGGATGAAAAATTTAAAAAAATTAAAAATGTCATCCTTCTACGGAAGGATGAAAAATTTAAAAAAATAAAAAAGTCATCCTTCCAGGGAAGGATGAAAAACAAACAAAAAAATAAAAAAGTCATCCTTCCACGGAAGGATGAAAAATAAAAAAAAAATAAAAAAGTCATCCTTCCACGGAAGGATGAAAAATAAAAAAAAATATAAAAAAGTCATCCTTCAACGGAAGGATGAAAAATAAATAAAAAAATAAAAAAGTCATCCTTCCAGGGAAGGATGAAAAAAAAATAAAAAAGTCATCCTTCCACGGAATGATGAAAAAAAATAAAAATTAAAAATGTCATCATTCCACGGAAGGATGAAAAAAAATAAAAAAATAAAAAAGTCATCCTTCCACGGAACGATGAAAAATATATTTAAAAAAATAAAAAAGTGATCCTTCCACGGAAGGATGAAAAATTAAAAAAAATTAAAAATGTCATCCTTCCACGGAAGGATGAAAAATAAAAAAAAAATAAAAAAGTCATCCTTCCAGGGAAGGATGAAAAACAAACAAAAAATAAAAAAGTCATCCTTCTACGGAAGGATGAAAAGCAATAAAAAAACAAAAAAAGTCATCCTTCTACGGAAGGATGAAAAAATAAATAAAAAATAAAAAAAGTCATCCTTCTACGGAAGGATGAAAAATAAATTAAAAAAATAAAAAAGTGATCCTTCCACGGAAGGATGAAAAATAAAAAAAAATTAATAATGTCATCCTTCCACGGAAGGATGAAAAATAAATTTTAAAAAATAAAAAAGTGATCCTTCCACGGAAGGATGAAAAATTTAAAAAAATTAAAAATGTCATCCTTCTACGGAAGGATGAAAAATTTAAAAAAATAAAAAAGTCATCCTTCCAGGGAAGGATGAAAAACAAACAAAAAATAAAAAAGTCATCCTTCTACGGAAGGATGAAAAATTTAAAAAAACTAAAAAAGTCATCCTTCCACGGAAGGATGAAAAATAAAAAAAAATAAAAAAAAGTCATCCTTCAACGGAAGGATGAAAAACAATAAAAAAAACTAAAACAAAGTCATCCTTCCACGGAAGGATAAAAAGCAATAAAAAAACAAAAAAAGTCATCCTTCTACGGAAGGATGAAAAATAAATAAAAAAAAATAATAAAGTGATCCTTCCACGGAAGGATGAAAAATAAAAAAAAATTTAAAATGTCATCCTTCCACGGAAGGATGAAAAATAAATAAAAAAAAATAAAAAAGTGATCCTTCCACGGAAGGATGAAAAACAATAAAAAAATTTAAAAAAGTCATCCTTCCACGGAAGGATGAAAAATTAAAAAAAATAAAAAAGTCATCCTTCCACGGAAGGATGAAAAATAAAAAAAAATAAAAAAAAGTCATCCTTCAACGGAAGGATGAAAAACAATAAAAAAAACTAAAACAAAGTCATCCTTCCACGGAAGGATGAAAAGCAATAAAAAAACAAAAAAAGTCATCCTTCTACGGAAGGATGAAAAATAAATTTAAAAAAATAATAAAGTGATCCTTTCACGGAAGGATGAAAAATAAAAAAAATTAATAATGTCATCCTTCCACGGAAGGATGAAAAATAAATAAAAAAATAAAAAAGTCATCCTTCCAGGGAAGGATGAAAAATAAAAAAAATAAAAAATGTCATCCTTCCACGGAAGGATGAAAAATTTAAAAAAATAAAAAAGTCATCCTTCCACGGAAGGATGAAAAATAAAAAAAAATTAAAAAAAGTCATCCTTCAACGGAAGCATGAAAAATTTAAAAAAATTAAAAATGTCATCCTTCTACGGAAGGATGAAAAATTAAAAAAATAAAAAAGTCATCCTTCCAGGGAAGGATGAAAAACAAACAAAAAATAATAAAGTGATCCTTCCGCGGAAGGATGAAAAATAAAAAAAAATTAAAAATGTCATCCTTCCACGCAAGGATGAAAAATAAATAAAAAAATAAAAAAGTCATCCTTCCAGGGAAGGATGAAAAATAAAAAAAATAAAAAATGTCATCCTTCCACGGAAGGATGAAAAATTTAAAAAAATAAAAAAGTCATCCTTCCAGGGAAGGATGAAAAACAAACAAAAAATAAAAAAGTCATCCTTCTACGGAAGGATGAAAAATAAAAAAAATAAAAAATGTCATCCTTCCACGGAAGGATGAAAAATTTAAAAAAATAAAAAAGTCATCCTTCCACGGAAGGATGAAAAATAAAAAAAAATTAAAAAAAGTCATCCTTCAACGGAAGCATGAAAAATTTAAAAAAATTAAAAATGTCATCCTTCTACGGAAGGATGAAAAATTTAAAAAATAAAAAAGTCATCCTTCCAGGGAAGGATGAAAAACAAACAAAAAATAAAAAAGTCATCCTTCTACGGAAGGATGAAAAATTAAAAAAAATTAAAAAAAGTCATCCTTCAACGGAAGGATGAAAAACAATAAAAAAACTAAAACAAAGTCATCCTTCCACGGAAGGATAAAAAGCAATAAAAAAACAAAAAAAGTCATCCTTCTACGGAAGGATGAAAAAAAAATAAAAAAAAATAAAAAAGTCATCCTTCCACGGAAGGATGAAAAATAAAAAAAAATAAAAAAAGTCATCCTTCCACGGAAGGATGAAAAATAAAAAAAAATAAAAAAAGTCATCCTTCCACGGAAGGATGAAAAATAAAAAAAAATAAAAAAAGTCATCCTTCCACGGAAGGATGAAAAATAAAAAAAAATAAAAAAGTCACCCCTCCACGGAAGGATGAAAAATAAAAAAAACAATTTTAAAAAAAAGTCATCCTTCGATGGAAGGATGAAAAATAAATTTTAAAAAATAAAAAAGTGATCCTTCCACGGAAGGATGAAAAATTTAAAAAAATTAAAAATGTCATCCTTCTACGGAAGGATGAAAAATTTATAAAAATAAAAAAGTCATCCTTCCAAGGAAGGATGAAAAATAAAAAAAATAAAAAAAGTCATCTTTCTACGGAAGGATGAAAAATAAATAAAAAAATAAAAAAGTCATCCTTCTACGGAAGGATGAAAAATAAATAAAAAAAAATAAAAAAGTGATCCTTCCACGGAAGGATGAAAAATAAATAAAAAAAAATAAAAAAGTCATCCTTCTACGGAAGGATGAAAAATAAATAAAAAAAAATAAAAAAGTGATCCTTCCACGGAAGGATGAAAAATAAAAAAAAATTAATAATGTCATCCTTCCACGGAAGGATGAAAAAAAATAAAAAAATAAAAAAGTCATCCTTCCACGGAAGGATGAAAAATAAATTTAAAAAAATATAAAAGTGATCCTTCCACGGAAGGATGAAAAATTTAAAAAAATTAAAAATGTCATCCTTCCACGGAAGGATGAAAAATAAAAAAAAATAAAAAAGTCATCCTTCCAGGGAAGGATGAAAAAAAAACAAAAAATAAAAAAGTCATCCTTCTACGGAAGGATGAAAAGCAATAAAAAAACAAAAAAAGTCATCCTTCTACGGAAGGATGAAAAATAAATAAAAAAATAAAAAAGTCATCCTTCTACGGAAGGATGAAAAATAAATTAAAAAAATAAAAAAGTGATCCTTCCACGGAAGGATGAAAAATAAAAAAAAATTAATAATGTCATCCTTCCACGGAAGGATGAAAAATAAATAAAAAAATAAAAAAGTCATCCTTCCAGGGAAGGATGAAAAAAAAATAAAAAAATAAAAAAGTCATCCTTCCATGGACGGATGAAAAAAAAGAAAAAAAAGAAAAAGTCATCCTTCCACGGAAGGATGAAAAATAAATAAAATAAATAAAAAAGTGATCCTTCCACGGAAGGATGAAAAATAAAAAAAAATAAAAAAGTCATCCTTCCACGGAAGGATGAAAAATTTAAAAAAATTTAAAATGTCACCCTTCCACGGAAGGATGAAAAATAAAAAAAAATAAAAAAGTCATCCTTCCACGGAAGGATGAAAAATAAAAAAAAATTAAAAAAAAAAGTCATCCTTCCACGGAAGGATGAAAAATAAAAAAAAATAAAAAAGTCATCCTTCCACGGAAGGATGAAAAATAAATTTAAAAAAATAAAAAAGTGATCCTTCCACGGAAGGATAAAAAATAAAAAAAAAATAAAAAAGTCATCCTTCCAGGGAAGGATGAAAAACAAACAAAAAATAAAAAAGTCATCCTTCTACGGAAGGATGAAAAGCAATAAAAAAACAAAAAAAGTCATCCTTCTACGGAAGGATGAAAAATAAATAAAAAAATAAAAAAGTCATCCTTCTACGGAAGGATGAAAAATAAATTAAAAAAATAAAAAAGTGATCCTTCCACGGAAGGATGAAAAAAAATAAAAAAATAAAAAAGTCATCCTTCCACGGAAGGATGAAAAATAAATTTAAAAAAATATAAAAGTGATCCTTCCACGGAAGGATGAAAAATAAATTTAAAAAAATATAAAAGTGATCCTTCCACGGAAGGATGAAAAATTTAAAAAAATTAAAAATGTCATCCTTCCACGGAAGGATGAAAAATAAAAAAAAAATAAAAAAGTCATCCTTCCAGGGAAGGATGAAAAAAAAACAAAAAATAAAAAAGTCATCCTTCTACGGAAGGATGAAAAGCAATAAAAAAACAAAAAAAGTCATCCTTCTACGGAAGGATGAAAAATTAATAAAAAAATAAAAAAGTCATCCTTCTACGGAAGGATGAAAAATAAATTTAAAAAAAAAAAAAGTGATCCTTCCACGGAAGGATGAAAAATAAAAAAAATTAATAATGTCATCCTTCCATGGAAGGATGAAAAAAAAAGAAAAGAAGAAAAATAAATAAAAAAGTCATCCTTCCATGGAAGGATGAAATTAAAAAAGAAAAAAAATAAAAAGTCATCCTTCCATGGAAGGATGAAAAAAAAGAAAAAAAAGAAAAAGTCATCCTTCCATGGAAGGATGAAAAATAAATAAAAAAAATAAAAAAGTGATCCTTCGACGGAAGTCATCCTTCTACGGAAGGATGAAAAGCAATAAAAAAACAAAAAAAGTCATCCTTCTACGGAAGGATGAAAAATAAATAAAAAAATTAAAAAGTCATCCTTCTACGGAAGGATGAAAAATAAATAAAAAAATAAAAAAGTCATCCTTCCAGGGAAGGATAAAAAATTTAAAAAAATTTAAAAAGTCATCCTTCCACGGAAGGATGAAAAATAAATAAAAAAATAAAAAAGTCATCCTTCCAGGGAAGGATGAAAAAAAAATAAAAAAATAAAAAAGTCATCCTTCCACGGAAGGATGAAAAAAAATAAAAAAATAAAAAAGTCATCCTTCCACGGAAGGATGAAAAACAATAAAAAAACTTTTTTCTATTTAATTCATTTTTAGTCTTTTTGACTAAAATTCAAAAAAAAATTCTATATATTTCATTTTTAGTTTTTTTGACTAAAATGCAAAAACTTTTTTCTATATAATTCAATTTTAGTCTTTTTGACTAAAATTTAAAAACGTTTTTTCTATATAATTCATTTTTAGTCTTTTTGACTAAAATTCAAAAACGTTTTTTCTATACAACTAATTTTTAGTCTTTTTGACTGAAATTCAAAACTTTTTTCTATATAATTCATTTTTAGTCTTTTTGACTAAAATTCAAAAACTTTTTTCTATATAATTAGTTTTTAGTCTTTTTGACTAAAATTCTAAAACTTTTTTCTATTTAATTCATTTTTAGTCTTTTTGACTAAAATTCAAAAACATTTCTCTTTTTAATTCATTTTGAGTCTTTTTGACTAAAATTCAAAAACTTTTTTCTATACAACTAATTTTTAGTCTTTTTGACTAAAATTCAAAACTTTTTTCTATATAATTCATTTTTAGTCTTTTTGACTAAAATTCAAAAACTTTTTTCTTTATAATTAGTTTTTAGTCTTTTTGACTAAAATTCTAAAACTTTTTTCTATTTAATTCATTTTTAGTATTTTTGACTAAAATTCAAAAACTTTTTTCTATATAAATCATTTTTAGTCTTTTTGACTAAAATTCAAAAAAAAATTCTATATAATTCATTTTTAGTCTTTTTGACTAAAATTCAAAAAAAAATTCTATATATTTCATTTTTAGTCTTTTTGACTAAAATGCAAAAACTTTTTTCTATATAATTCAATTTTAGTCTTTTTGACTAAAATTCAAAAACGTTTTTTCTATATAATTCATTTTTAGTCTTTTTGACTAAAATTCAAAAACGTTTTTTCTATACAACTAATTTTTAGTCTTTTTGACTGAAATTCAAAAACTTTTTTCTATAAAATTCATTTTTCTAAAATTCAAAAACTTTCTTTTTTATAATTCATTTTTAGTCTTTTTGACTGAAAGTCCAAAACTTTTTTCTATATAATTAGTTTTTAGTCTTTTTGACTAAAATTCTAAAACTTTTTTCTATTTAATTCATTTTTAGTCTTTTTGACTAAAATTCAAAAACATTTCTCTTTTTAATTCATTTTGAGTCTTTTTGACTAAAATTCAAAAACTTTTTTCTATACAACTAATTTTTAGTCTTTTTGACTAAAATTCAAAACTTTTTTCTATATAATTCATTTTTAGTCTTTTTGACTAAAATTCAAAAACTTTTTTCTTTATAATTAGTTTTTAGTCTTTTTGACTAAAATTCAAAACCTTTTTTTCTATTTAATTCATTTTTAGTTTTTTTGACTAAAATTCAAAAACTTTTTCTATATAAATCATTTTTAGTCTTTTTGACTAAAATTCAAAAAAAAATTCTATATAATTCATTTTTAGTCTTTTTGACTAAAATTCAAAAAAAAATTCTATATATTTCATTTTTAGTCTTTTTGACTAAAATGCAAAAACTTTTTTCTATATAATTCAATTTTAGTCTTTTTGACTAAAATTCAAAAACGTTTTTTCTATATAATTCATTTTTAGTCTTTTTGACTAAAATTCAAAAACGTTTTTTCTATACAACTAATTTTTAGTCTTTTTGACTGAAATTCAAAACTTTTTTCTATATAATTCATTTTTAGTCTTTTTGACTAAAATTCAAAAACTTTTTTCTATATAATTAGTTTTTAGTCTTTTTGACTAAAATTCTAAAACTTTTTTCTATTTAATTCATTTTTAGTCTTTTTGACTAAAATTCAAAAAAAAATTCTATATAATTCTTTTTTAATCTTTTTGACTAAAATGCAAAAACTTTTTTCTATATAATTCAATTTTAGTCTTTTTGACTAAAATTTAAAAACTTTTTTCTATACAATTCAGTTTTAGTCTTTTTGACTAAAATTCACAAACTTTTTTCTATATATTTCGTTTTTATTTTTAAAGTTAGCGTTTGTAAAACGCAACATAAAATATTTTAAAAAACTGGATTATTTAGTTTGTAAAATTTAAAAGCGGAATATTCGAAAAGTTTAAAAATTTAATTTTAAAAATCTAAGCAGTAATCTGGATTTTAAATACATGTAAAATTCATTTATTCCAAACCCAGTTTAATTTTTAAAACGTTGGTTAAGTGGATACCAAGCACCGGAGTGAGTATGGGTACCATTTGAGTTAATATATTCTGCCAAAGAAAAACATTCTAGTCATTAGCACAAATATTTTGTGGCAAAGCGAACTATAAGCTCTTTTATAGCAAACTAATTTTAAATTTTCGAAAAACAATTTACTGATCGGGATCAATTAACAGTTTTCGATTTGATAATGGGCTAAAATGAAATGAAAAATAGATTACTTGAAAGCACCCTCCTGTTTGTGCATAAAAAAATAAACAAATTGTTTAAACTTTATCGAACGAATTTTACCAATTTTCTAGGAAAACAAAAGCGATTCAGACGTTTATGTTTGACCATTTGCCCTTATTGCAATACAATAAAATTAATATCTACAAAGCCGCCGGCTTGAAGTGCGGGTCCCAGTTGCATTTTCAACATTGATGTCGTCGCTTGCTAAAATTCGTGTTGGCAACCGGTAAATTTCAGACGTAAGTTTTTAATTATCAATGAGAGCCTGAAAATCAACATTTGTCAGGCGTCTAGACATGTTCTCAATATAACAATATAAAAACAATGTTAGTGTTTACAATCTTCCACGAAATCATTCGTTCTAGTTTCTCCTTTCCGCCCTTAGCGTCTGCCAAATAACACAAACCAATGCGTTTCATTTAGCTCGTACGTAATACTGCGTCAGGGTTACATTTGCGATTCACCTGGAAACTAAAATTGGCAACGACTACAAACAACTTGAAAGCTACTATAAATGTTTCTTGTTCATCGACCTCATAAATAATAAAGTGAACATTCCCGCCCGTAAAATACGTAACCAGGTCGCAATTACTCTTATTCGTGAACCTTTCAGAGATGGAAAAGGTATACTGCCCTCCTCTGAAAATTCCAAGTGATGATTACTACAACGTTCTATATTTCTTAGCCGTTTTGGCCGCATTTTGCAACATTTATGCAATTTTCTTAATCGTTTTTAAATCTCCCAAAGAAATGGCTTTCATATTCAAAATGCTCTTGCTTTGGCACCAAGTGTGGGCCTTTGCGACTGATTTATTGGTAATTTTTAATTATAAAATGTATAAAATGTAAATATTTTAGATCAATTTTCTGACCCAGCCTGTTCTCTTCTTTCCAACTACCCTAGGTTTTCCAAAAGGTCTTTTAGCTCGATGGACCGTTGGAATTTTGGGTATGCATGTTCAAACTGTGCTTGTGTACAGTACAATTACAATGTCAATGAATAGTGTAATCAATATGTTTCAACATCGATTGATTATTGCGTTGGGAAGGACAAGATATATGCTTTATGACAAAGTTTTGATGGTGTTTTATTACTCTTCCGTTTTCGTTCCGGGAATGGCGTTGACTTTTGCGCATGAGGATCAGAAGGAGTTATTCAGTTTTTATAAGCAGGTGGGTGTAGAGAGAGGGAGAGAGAAAATAAGGACTTAAAAAGTGTCCTTAAACCTTATGATTGCTAGAGTACATACAGCTTTAATAAGTGTCGTAAAACCTTTTGAATGATAGGATACATAAGGGCTTAATTAATGTCATAAAACTTATGTACGTTAAGGTGTCTAAGGATTAAAAAAATTTCCTGAAAACCTTATGAACGCTTGTATATAGGGGTTTATTACTTGTCCTAAAACTTTACTTTTGCTGGAATATAAAGACTTAAACAGTGTCCTAAAACATTATGAACGCTAGCGTACATAAGGATTTAAAACGTTCCCTAAAACCTTATTAATTCTACTGTTCATAAATCCTTTTTCTCCAAATCCTTGTTTTAACCCCAAATGAACGCTGGCGTAATAGTCTCGCGAAATCTTATAAACGCTGGCGTACATAAAAACTTAAATAGTGTCCTAAAACCTTATGATCGCTAGCGTTCGTAAAGATTTTATTAGTGCCCTAAAACATCATAAACGCTAGCTTACATAAAAAAATTAAATAGTGTCACAAACCTTATGAACGCTAGGCCAAACAAGAACCCAACGATCGCTACCTTATAAAAAGACTTTCCAAGTGCTTAAAACCTAATGTTAGTTTGCGTACGTGTAGTTACTTACGTTTATAAAAGCTAGCGTACATAAAGATTTAATAACGCTGGCGTACAACATGACTAAATAATGTCCTTACACCTTTTGTTTGAAGGCAACCGAGACAAAGACAGCGAAAGATGAATAAAGAGAGGAAGGGAGAGAGAGAGTGATAGAGAGAGAGAAAAAAAGAGAGACATAGGCGTAGACAAAGACATAACTTTAACATTCAGAAGTACTCCTGTGTCACTGACGAAATCCTAGCTATTCCGTACCTAAATTCGTACAATGAAACAAAAATTTCTTACTTCATGTGCATCCCTCTCTTCATCCTGATTGTTTCATTTTTTATAACTTGTATCGTCCAAATCATTCTGACAAACTACTTTATTTCGAGAGCAGCAATGTCCGACAGAACCAAAGCTATGCAACGTCGTCTTCTCGTTCAACTAATTCTTCAAGTTCTAATTCCTCTTGTCTTCGTTTGTATTCCCGGTGGCACAATTATAGTTCTCTATGGAACCGTCACATTTGGATTCGAAGGTAAATTTCTTATTCAAATTGGCTGCCAACGTTTGTATCATTTCAAAGAGAAAACAAACTAAGTGTTATTTTTGAAACACAAGGGGTTTTTCCGTTTTAAAAATACTTTTCAGTTTTTGGTGACATATTCATGGGGGCACTATCCGTCTATGGAGTGATGTGCTCCATCGCCTTAGTTCTGGTTTATTCCTGCTACCGTACTGCAACATTAAAATTGCTTCGACTATACAAAGAACCAGCTGTGGTTGTGGTATCTAACAACAGTAGTATCTAGCCGAAAATGTGTAGATGTTGCAATAAAAGTTAACGTAGATTTTTTCAACGTTTCAGCTCAATATCGACTGTTTGATGCATCGGCAGATTAAGATTTTGATTGAATGTTTAGAAATAGTAAGCGGTTAATCATATGCGGAACAAAAACTCTTAAGAGACCATGTCTGAGAGATTGAAGCATAACGCAAAAGGGGGGTGACATAGCAAAATTTTTCATCTCCGATCCGGCTCAAACTTTATGTACGAAGTCCCTATGATCATAAAAACCATTTTGGAAAGTTTTGGGCCCAGGTCATTTTTGGGTCCAAATTGACGTCATAGGATACCTAAAGTCCTTAACTCAGTTGGGCCTTAACAAAACCCTATAATAATTCCACTCAATCGATTGGAAATTTTATTTCAAAAAACATTGTTAAATATGTAAAAATTTTAAAAAAGATTCGGCTTGTGAAAGTTTCAAAAACAGAGATTTTAGTTTTTTTCAACCCCTGAACGGTCGCCAGCATAAAGGTATTATTCTTATTTTCCAATTCTCCACACTTTTCTGCACTAACCCTTTAAATTTGAACAGAAAACTAGTACACTCTTTTTGGGTATGAGCTATCAACTTTTTTATGATCATAGGGACTTCGTACATAAAGTTTGAGCCGGATCGGAGATGAAACATGTTCCTATGTCACCCCTATTCTCGTCCTATTCAGATATCGAGTCTTAAACTAACTTGCAGAGTCGCTGCCGATAGAGTTGGACCACGTCCTGAAGGCCTCCGGGTTCAAATCCTGACATCCGCTGAATTCGGGCTTCTGAAAATGAAAATGTAACTTTAAATTTAAATCGTAGTTTTAAATTTACATATATAAATTAATAAAATGTAAACTAACCTGGTCGAGGAAAGAGCTGACCCGTGTCTGAGGGAATCCTGAGGGAGGGGGGACGATGGGGGAGGAGAACAAATGAAAGTGAAGTCGGAGGGAGCGTTGAGAATATCGAAAGAGGGCATTTTGAAAGACTGATGAAAATAGGGATTTCCAAAGGGGTATATAGGGGGAAAAGCAGAAACAAAAGCAGAAGAGAAAAGCAGAAGCAACTGCTTTTGTGCCCTGGGGGAAGGGAGCAGATGATTGTGGGTCAGTATAGAATATGTCTGTCTGTAATGAATATGCCGCCATTTTTAACCGCGGCGGAAACTTTGATTGCTCATACCCAAAAAGAGTGTACTAGTTTTCTGTTCAAAACTAAAGGGTTTGTGCAGAAAAGTGTGGAGAATTGGAAAATAAGAATGATAGCGTTACGCCGGCGACCCTTCAGGGCTGGAAAAACCAAAAAATCTCTGTTTTTGAAACTTTCACAAGCTGAATCTCTTTTAAACACTGAAAAACAAATTTTCACATATTTCACAAAGTTTTTTGAAATAAAATTTCCAATCGTTCGAGTACAATTATTATAGGTTATTAAAGTGCATTTTTGTCAGAGATCTTTTCATTTTTGCAAATTTACCAAACAATGGTTTGCTTCAGACCAAAACTTACAATAAAACTCCGACGACTATCCAAAAAACAAGCCAAACCGGAAGTATTATCTCACTTTATTGACGGTATGCAGAAAAAGAAATTCTGAATATTGACGTTATAACACCATTCCACTTTCGGTTGCATACGTTGGCAACTGGTTTTTCGGCTGTTACCTGTTCTAACGTTTCATACCTTTTATTTGCAACTTCGTAAACTTATTGGGTAAAATCCACAATGACTGCCTTTAAATGTTTCATTAATGTTTCATAAAACAAAGGTTAATTATGGTCGTTAATATAATTGTCTTCTAACTTTTAGTTGTTGTATTCTGTAGAAAACAGTTTTTTATTGAAAGGGTATATGCCTTCAATCGCGTCTCAACAAATCTTTTAAACTTCATTGATTTGTTTCTATAGAAAATGTTTCAAGGATATGTTAACTGCATGTTTCATACATATTATTACATATTTGCAAAATTGTTACAATGCTGTAGTCGCGTCATATAAAGGTTATTTTCCGTTTCTTTTTAAATTTGATGCACAAAGGGCTACGAGGAACGCGATTGTTTCATGAAAGATAACCAATTTTTTCTTTCAAATTTGAAACTTTCAATCGAACGATAAAAAGTTTGTAATACAGTTAGTAATCGAAATATTACAAATAGTTTTTGGAAAATTTTCGCTGAATTTTGACACCCCACTCCATTGTATAAATTGTGGACCTAGATTATGTATATTAAAACGTAAAGAGTTCCATCATCGTCCACGCTAGTAACCAAAAAACCCCTGCTTTAGATATTAACTGGTATCAATTACATGTTTCTATTTTATGTTTCGTATACCTCATTTGAATGTGATTAATATGATTTTTTTATTTTTAAATTTGTTTTTGAGGAGAAACGTGGTTTTTCAAAATTTCAAAAATAAAACAGGATTTGGTTAACGTGAGCCAAACTTTAGTGGCAGAAAAACTGTGCAACCTTTTTCTGTGTGTATGTGGCATAATAAGTGCAACGTGTTTAATTTTACAATCACTATTTTTAATTTTACAAAAGCTAAAGTTCAGTAAGGTAGTGAATACATCATGGTTGGTTTACGTTATGGAGTTTAAAAATAGAATACTGCTAACAGTTAATTTGCCTAATGCAGGCAGTCGCTGACTGACTAATTCTTATCACACAACAAAACAATATTTTTTTAAACAATATAAATTGCAAAAACCTTTGAACCCAAAATTTGTCACCCCTGCCAAACACACATAACAAAAATGTTTCGCCACAAGTTCGCAAAAATGTTTCAGCCTATTCTTAATTTTTTTCCGGAAAAGCAAAATATTTGGTGAAGAGCGTTGCAGTAATATGTTTTCTAATTTCCTCACTAGGAATTTTTTAAACTGTTAGTTGTTGATTTTAAAAAAAACTCCTGCAATTTTAAACTTTTCTAATGTTGCAAGCAAAATTTAAAAAATTCTTTAAAAATAGAGCATCGATTTGAAATGGTTAAACTATCTGCAATTGAAAAAAAATTGTTAGTGAATCGAGGGATATTTGCAACAACTAAAGAATGTTTTAAAAATTATATGCAAAACATGAAAGTGGTCCCTGACCGTTCCTTTAACATTGATCTCATGTTGCAACTTAATTTTATGTGTATATCAGTTTCACATCCTGCGTTTTGCCCCATCACTCCACTGTTTTAAGGCGCGTATTTAAGGAATCAAAAACGGCCATATATGGAATTTTGACTGTGAGCATAATTGAGGTGTGTGTAGACAATTGTCATAATTCCACTTCAAAAAAAATTAGTTTTTACAATCCGACTTGTAAAATCATTTTAAGGAACCAACCGGCACATTCTATGTTCGCGGTTTCAGTCTTTCATGAATTATAAATGTAACATTCGCGCCAAATAATGGCGCAGGTGGAAATTTCCCTCATGATAACATTATTCTCCATACTTTATGAAAATGGTATACTGCGTCCCGCTGAAAATTGCCAGCGATAACTACTACACTATTTTAACCGTATTAGCTGGTCTAGCAACGTTTTCCAACTTTTATGCCATTTTCTGCATAGTTTTTAAATCTCCCTCTCAGATGACTTTTAAATTCAAATTTCTTTTACTTTTGCATCAAGTGTGTTCATTGGCAAGTGATTTATTGGTAACTTTTTTTTAAATAATAAAAATACAAATGGTTTAGATTAATTTATTTACTCAGCCAGTTCTCTTTTTTCCACTTTCGCTTGGTTTTCCGAAGGGGATATTAAGTCGATGGAGCATTGTGAACATGCATGTTCAAACTGTACTAGTTTACAGTATGATTACTCTATCGATGGTTACTGTAATCAATATGTTTCAATATCGATTGATTGTTGCTATGGGAAGGGATAGATTTATACATTACGACAAAGCGTTAATGTCGGTTTATTATTCGGCTGTCTTCTTTCCCGGGATAGCTCTTACATATGCGTATGACAATCAACAGGATTTGGTAGAGTATTATAAAAAGGTGAGGGGGAGAGAAAGAGAGAGAGAGAGAGAGAGAGAGAGACCGAGTTAGAACAGAGATAGAGTGAGAGAGAGACCGAGACAGTGATAGAGACAGAAACATGTGTGTGTATGTGGGTGTGGGTGTGTGTATGTGTACATGTGTATGTGTGTATGTGTGTGAGTGTGAGTGTGTGTATATGTCTGTGTGTGATAGAGACAACATAATCTACGAATCTTTCAGACCTATTCCTGTGTCACAGATGAAATCCTCTCAATCCCGCACATTCTATTGTATAATCCCAGAAAAGTTTCTTATTTCCTCTGCATTCCAATGTTTACACTAATTGTTTTATTCTTTATTGGCTGCCTCGTTGTGATAATAATAACTAATTCATTAATTTCGAGAGCTGCAATGTCTGAAAAAACCAAAAAAATGCAACGTCGTCTCCTGTTTCAACTAATTCTTCAAGTTCTTCTCCCATTGATTTTTGTCTGCATTCCTGGTGGGATTATTATGGTGATCTATGGAACTATTACATTTGGATACGCAGGTATTTTTACAGACAATTTTGCGTAATCATTTTCGGTCAGACGCCATTTTCTATAGTTAAATTTAAAACTTTGAAAAATAGTTTTTGGTTTAGTTTTACATTGTAAAAATTACATTTTAAATTAACGATGCCGGTTTTCTGAACTAGTTTTTCCTTAAAAAAATTTTTAAAAGGGAATCTTAAACATGTAGACAAAATGTTATTTAAAATATCCCACCATTATGATTAAATTGTAAAATCATCTGAAAAAATAAAATTTAAAACTTTTAATGCATTTTTTCAGTTGTTGGTGACATTTTCATGGAAACTTTATCTGTCTATGGAGTGATGTGTTCAGTCGCCTTAGTTCTTGTTTATTCTTGTTACCGTAATGCAACATTGAAATTGCTTCGCTTATACAGAGACAAAACAACTATTGTTGTAGTGTCAAATATCAGTGATAATAGGTCATGATTGTGCTAACGACGATATATAAAAATATTAAAATTGCTAGTTTTATTCTTGTTTTTTTAGAGATTTTGAAGGTTTCGGTTTTTTTTTAAAGTTTGCACCGACAATATCGCTCAGTTAATATCCCACTTGATTGACACTACTTGAAAACTGAGAAACATTTAGTTTGGCATTGCGTATGAAAACTTTGAAAAGCGACGGTTATTCAAATACGGAGTTCATGGTAGAATCCGGGGAAAAATAGTGGAGTGATGTGGCAAAAGCGCAAGAAGAATTAGTGGAGTGTTGTGCCAAAGAAAAAAAAATCGAATACTTTTTCATTTAACAAAATACTACAAACCTAATTAAGAACACCAATCAGCCTTAATCGGCATTTGAACTATTAATGCGCAACGTAAAAACATGCAAGTCATTTAAAATAAAAGCTTTTGATAAAACAGAGATTTTATAAGTTTTTGTTACCATTCCTGAATTCAGAAGACTTATCATTGCATTCTTGAAAATCCTACTTCGCCTTTACTCATACCAAACAAAATTGGTTGTATTATCAGGCAGTAATGAAAGTTGGCCATGATTGCGCTAATGTACTTTTTTTATTTAAAAAAATCCTAAATGTTGAAGTTTTTTTAAAATTCAGACTCGAAATGACGTGTCCAGATATGGTAAATTGTAGGTTGGCCGGACTTTTGAAAAATTAAGAAATCTATGTTTAAAAAAACAGCAACTACACGGAAGGAAGAAAGATCGTGCGAATGTTTCATTTTGTTCTTAATTATGAGCCAATCTTGCAGTCCCGCTGGATTAGATTCGTCATTTGATTAGCACTATTTTAAAACTAAAAAACATTGTGCAGGCAATAGCAAAATCTTCACAAATAATTTTTGTCCTAATTAACTTTTTTATACAGTCTTCTCAAAACAACTAGAATTTTTTTTGAATTTTTCATTTCCATCCTTTCGGGGAAGGATTGGATTTTATTTTTCCTTTTTTTATTTTTGTTTTTTTTTTATTTTTATCCTTCCGGGGAAGGATGAGATTTTATTTTTCCCTTTCTTTCCTTTTTTTACATTTTTATTTTCTTATTTTCATCCTTCCGGAGAAGGATGAAAATTTAAAAAATAAGTTTAAATATCAACTTGATGTAGTTTACAAAATTGCTAAAATACAATTGTCAATCGTTTGTTTTAAATTTTTCGTTTGTTTTAAATTTTTTTTAAAAATTGTACTACAGTAACCCGCCGCGGCGCCCGCAAAAATCTATGGTCGCCAAGTTGCTCAGGAATGGTTTTATTGAATTTTAGTCATAATACATCGACTCTAGAAAAAAACAAATTATTTTTTGTCGTATGTCAAGTATTACATCTTTTGAGTTTTTTTTAAAGACTTTTAAAAATGAACATCTCTGATCGGAATGCTATTTTCGTTCAAATTCAAATGAGTTCTTAATTGTAACCTTTCAATGACGTCAGTTCCGGGGGCGAAAATCACGCGGTCCATAAAAAAAATTCCAAAAAAACCCATTTTCAGCTGGATCGGAGACGAAAAAACTTCCTTTGTCACTTTATTCTCGACGTATTCACACATGTACTTTTCCTTTTCTGAGAAACGATATGTAGTTGATTAATCAG
The DNA here is from genome assembly GCA_022343465.1 of Oscheius sp. G VE-2021. Lineage (NCBI taxonomy): Eukaryota > Metazoa > Nematoda > Chromadorea > Rhabditida > Rhabditidae > Oscheius > Oscheius sp. G VE-2021. The sequence continues at coordinate 20,282 of JAJQXH010000063.1, forward strand.
AATAAAATGTAACATTTGCTTAAAGGCTAAGCAGGTGAAAACTACCCCAGAGCACAATTCAGTCATATTCTTGTCTGAAAATGATATCCTGCCCTCCTCTCAGAATTCCCAGCGATGACTATTACCTTATTCTAACCGTATTAGCTGGTCTGGCAACATTTTCCAACTGTTATGCCATTTTCTGCATAATTTTCAAGTCTTCCCCGCATATGGCAAAATTCAGGTTGCTGTTACTGTGGCATCAAGCTTGCGCCTTTGCCAATGATTTATTGGTAATTTTATACGTAAAAAAGTGTTTAAATGTAATTATTTTAGATAAATTTATTTACTCAGCCAGTTCTCTTTTTTCCACTTTCACTTGGTTTTCCGAAGGGGATATTAAGTCGATGGAACATTGTGAACATGCATGTTCAAACTGTGCTTGTCTACAGTATGATTACACTGTCGATGGTTACTGTAATCAATATGTTTCATTATCGATTGATTGTTGCGATGGGAAGGGATAGATTTATACATTACGACAAAGCTTTAATAGCGATGGTGTATTCCTTTGTTCTTATTCCTGGGGTGGCACTTACATACTCGTTAGGAGATCAAATGGAAATGAGAGAGTATTATCAAACGGTGAGAGAGATGAGAGAGAGAGAGAGAGAGAGAGAGAGAGTGAGAGAGAGAGAGAGAGAAAGAGAGAAAAAGAGAGAGAGTGAGAGAGGAAGAGAGAAAACAGAGATTCAGAGAAAATTTAAGCTACAGAAACTTTCAGACCTATTCCTGTGTAACAGATGAAATAATCGCAATCCCACATATAATCTTATATCATCCTATAAAAATGTCCTACTTTCTGTATCTCCCACTTTTTCTACTCATTGTAATATTCTTTGTAATCTGCTTCGGAATGATAAAACTGACAAATTCCATAATTTCGGCAGCTGCAATGTCAGAAATAACCAAAAAAATGCAACGTCGTCTTCTCGTTCAACTAATTCTTCAAGTCCTTATTCCTCTTGTTTTCGTTTGTATTCCCGGTGGCACAATTGTAGTTATCTATGGAACCATTACATTTGGATACGCAGGTATTGTTATTATGAATTAGCACGCACCTTTGCGTATTCGAATGACATTTTCGGCCACACGCCATGTTTTTCATTAAAATTTAAAAACTGAAAATTGTTATTTTCGGTTTAGTTTAACTTTGTAAAGTTAGCTTGTAAAATTTGAAATCGGAATATTTGAAAAGTTTAAAAATATAATTTTAAAAATCTAAACAGTAATCTGGATTTTAAAAACATGTTAAATTCATTTATTTTAAACCCAGTTTAATTTTTAAAACGTTGGTTAACTTAAAAATACAATTAAAAACCTTCAGAGCACTTTTTCAGTTGTTGGTGACATTTTCATGGGAACATTATCTGTCTACGGTGTCATGTGTTCCGTTGCCTTAGTCATTGTTTATCCTTGCTACCGTACCGCCACATTGAAACTCCTTCGACTATACAAAGAACCAGTACAAGTGGTTGTGATATCGAACAATAGTAGCGTTTAGCTGTATATGTGTTTGGTGTTTTAATAAAATTCAATACAATCATAACGTTTTTTTTCTTTCGCTAAACGAACCACTTATATCTAAATTTCCTTGAAACGTCTATAAAATTTAACAAAACAAAATACATTGAATATTAAAACGAGTTTTTCGACTTTTTACTAAATGTTTCAATAATAGTTATTTCATCTTTGAATTGTTTTATCTTTGGCTAAAAATTGTCCAAAAGTTATTCCAACCAAAAACATTCGGTAGGAGAATTTTGAAAAAAAAAGTTTTTTTAATGACTTAAAATCGTACTGCAATAAAATATAAAACAATAAAAATTCTAACAACGAAAAATTTGACCCGAACAAAATTCTGATATTCCTTATTTCTGCCGACTCAATGTTGCACCTTGATCATTTAATGTTTAATCTTCAAAGGAAACTAATTGTGACTTGGGAATAATTTTTTTAGACAGAAATTGTTTTTAACAAACATCAAATAGTTCAGATCGTTTTTTTGTCTACCCTTTGTTCCCACTCGTTTGTTATTGGTTCAATTGTGTAAACAAAAATAAAATTAATGAATTATGTTTTATTCAAATTCATTAAACATTGGACTGCAATTCCAATGTTTCATGATTGCTACATTCTGTCAGGTTTTTATGTTGGCTCGTTGCATTTGGTCCTTTTTTCCCTTCTTCTACTTCAAATCGTATAACCTTTCTGAGCGTCTGTTCTAATTTTCACCCATGTTTGTAAACCGCCTGCAGCTGGAAATTAGCAACTATGTACGAAATCTTCGCAACGCCGCAAATGTCCCATTTGCCCAATGTGAAAACATACGACTTAACTACCACGTTAACCACCTCCGCTACTGCAAGGTTCAGTCCATTTTGCAATGCCTGCGCTGCATGGATGGTGGCCACTTCTTCTTCCCGCTGGTGGTAGATAGAGACATTTATTTATTTAAAATAAATTTGAACTTGTAGCGGCCTACATTTTGCTAGCCCCTCCCCAGTTATGGAATGGAACTAGTATAGCTGTCCAGTTTAACAGCACTGAAAATCGGTTAGGTTCAGACTCGATTGGGAATAAAACAAATTTTAGGACTTTTCGAATTTTCCTACATACATCTAACACATCTTCATTGTGGAGCGATGTTGGGTTGTTTTTTATGGACACCCCAGCAAAGGAGTTCAGTTTTTTTAATATTTCAATTTCTTTGGAATATTTAGAGTTATATGCACACGCGAGCCGACATTAACAATGTATCGTGTACTTCTGGTTGGGCTAATAGAGGTACTGGAATGGTCAGTCTGTATTTCACTCATTCCCAAGAATATGGGACTGCAGAAAATGTTTGGACTGTGAGTTCATTAAGTGTGTGTCTGTGTCTGTGTGTGTTTGTGAGTGGGTGTCCAATTAATATATACATCTATCTCAGATAACCGATGACTATGACTGGAGATGCCCACCGAATCCTAGCAGCATTATCGCACCTACCATGAGAGCCTCCGATGTAATGAGAATTCAGATTAACGACCCAGTTGATGGTGATTTCACTCACATCAGTGTGGTTGCTATCTGTTTCAAAAACCGGATCTCGTGAAATATTCTGATGGGTGAATGTTTCAACTATAGCATTTTGTTTTTACTACTTGAAACGGAGCCATTCAGGAGTGTTGTAAAAACTTAGTTCTTAATTAGTTCCTTATAATTTTGGCTGCACTCTTTGTTATGTTCTATTGTGTACTCTATATTATTGCTTTATTTATGAATAAAGATCAATCAATTACGGCATATTCAAAAACGTGAAAATTTGGAGTAACTGAATTTCAATGTTTCATCACTGTCTTGTTTTATCAGGGTTTTCCGTTTTGATAATCATTGGCAAAAGGAAAGTAAGACTTCACTATCCTTTTTTTTAAATTTTCTTTCTCTCCAAATCGTACAACTTTGCTCAGCGTCTTTTCTAATTTTCACCAGGGGTTGTAAAAGGCTGAACCTGAAAATTAGTAAACATGTACGAAATCTTCGCAACGACGCAAATTTCCCAGTTGCCAAATGCGAACACGTAAAACTTAACTACCATGTTTACGAACCCCGCTACTTTACGAAGTTCAGTCCATTTTGCGATGCCCGCGCAGCCTGGATGGTGGCTACTGCTCCTTCCTGTGTGTGGTAAGAACTTAGTTCTTACTAATCGGTCAAACTTCTAGTGGCCGACGTTTGGCTAAATACTCACTTGGAGATGGGAACTACCACTGCTCTTCAGTTTGACAACACTCAGAATAGGTGAGGTTCAGACTCCTTTTTAAAAAAAACAATTTCAGGGCTATACGAATTCAGCTGTTTACTTCAAACACATCTGCAAACCATAACGATGTTGGGTTGCTTTTCCATGCGCATCCAAGCCAAGACGTTCAGTTTTTTCCCATTTTTAGTGTATATGCCATCTTTAGACTTTTATACACATACTCGCTGGAGAAAACAAGGTAGAGTGCACTTCTGATTGGGCAAAAAGGGGAACTGAAATGGTCAGCCTGTACGTCACCCATTCTCAGAAAGATGCCAATGCGGAACATGTTTGGACTGTGAGTAAAAAAAGAGAGAGAGAGAGAGAGAGAGAGAGAGAGAGAGAGAGAGGGAGAGAGAGGGAGAGATATAGAGGGCTATAGATAAAGAGTAAGTGAGTGAGTGAGTGAGTGAGTGAGTGAGTCACTCTTTACCAAAGTACCAACAAAAAACCAGGTAACCGACGACTTTGACTGGAGATGCCCACCAAGCCCCAGCAGTATCGTCGCTCCTAGCTTGAAACCTGCCGATGCCGTCAGACTTAAGGTAGACGATCCTGCATCCAGTGATCATTCGCATCTCCGTATGATTGCTATCTGTGGCAAAGGCGAAATCCCTTGATTTTTTTTTCTTGGATCATCTTTAAGAATTATTTCGTTGCTTTACGTTCTATGTATTATGACTACATTTACCAGTGAATTACTGCTTAGTTTGAAAGCGAAACGTAAAAATCATTCAAATGTCTTGCGTAGTGTCAGGTCCCTTAGATGTGCTTAATTCCCCGATGTGTCAAGTGTTTTATAAAAAAGTGTGTGAATAAACTTTTGTTAAGTTTTCAATTATTTCAACTTCGAGTTTTCAGCAAACGGAAGAATCTTTTCAACAAAAACAAAAATTGAAACGCATTTTCTTAAAAGTTGAGAGAATCCAAATAAAATCCAAATAACGACTAAATGTTTCAGATATGACATTTCATTGTGTTATTCGGAGGAGGTACGTTGTTGGTTGACAATGTGACAAAACTAAAATACTTCAGCTTTTTTGGTTAATACTTTGTCAATGAACTTTATTCAAATCAGTAATGAAAATTGTTGAATAGTTTGCAGTTAACTGACAAATTAACCAATGATAATCAAACAGGGAGAGCATAGTAAAACGTGTACTTTTGGGGTTACTGGATTCCAATGTTGTACCATTGGCTTAATTTTTGGCAGACTTGACCGATATGAAAAAAAATTGATGCATTGATTAAAATCAATGCCGAGAATGGAAAATGTGTTTTCAGATATTGTCGGTGCCAATGCTAGTTCGTTTAAACGACACTATAACAGAGGGTTACAGTATTGTCTGCCGTCGCAAATGAAAGGGCGGGCAATTCAAAAATGAAAACATCCCACCAATAACTAATTAAAATAATTAATTTTATACTTTACATACAACTTCATACAAATGAAACTAAAAAAAATATCAGAAACAGTTGCCATATTCGAGAAAATAAGTGAGAGAAAAAAGATTTTTTAACGGGAGCTACAGTAATCTGAAGAAAACGGCGTGTGACCGCAAATGGCGTACGCAGTACAGCTTTAAGGGCGAAAATAGGAGGGACTAGAATTGGCTACAACTATATGTCAATCGTACTATTCTTTTCTTCCTTTCCAAAACGGGCAACTGTTCTGAGCGTCTTTTCGAATTTCCAACGGAAGTTGTAAATTTTGTGCACCTGATCCTGCAAATTGGTAACCATATACAACTTCTTCGTAACGACGCCCATTTGCGTTTCAGCTAATGTGGAAGTGCAGTAAACGCGCGCTGCTGCAAGGTTCAGTCCATTTAGCGATGTCCGAGCTTCCGGGCTGGTGGCTCTTTCTTCTCCCTACTTTTGGTAAGTACATTTGTTCTTAAGAATTAGTAACCAATTTAGTGGCTGACATTTTTCTCTCTCCACAGCTTCTGAATGGAACCCGCATTGCAATTAAAACGAACAGCACTACAAACACGTTGGGTTTTTGAAATGTTGATAAAACACATAGAGAGAGAAAGAGAGAGAGAGAGAGAGAGAGAGAGAGAGAGAAATCAACTCCTTTCCGCACGAGCGGCCACAGAAATCAAATCCTTTCCGCACAAATGGCCACAGGAATCAACTACTTTTTCCAACCGGGTCACAGAAATCAACTACTTTTTAAACAGGCCACAGAAATCAACCACTTTTCGCACAAATGGCCACAGAAATCAACTACTTTTCGCACAAATGGCCACAGAAATCAACTCCTTTCCGCACTGGTTGGCCACAACAGCAAAAGCGCGGAATTTTGATTCTGTCCGCTGTTTACAAGGTAAACAGCGGACAGATTCGAAAACTGCCTTATAAATTTCGAAAGCTGTTTTTGAAATTTAAATTTGTATTTATTGCTGTTTTAATGTTATTTTTTCGCGTAAAATTATTAATATTTAATTTAATTGTTTTTTAAGTGTACAATCTGTCAATTGCGGGATTATAATGGCGATTTCTCGATATTTTCGTGCTTTTCCGGAAATGCATTTAGCATAATCCTAGGTCATTCTAATTCATTGCAGCATCGCATTTGGTTCATTTAATTTCTTTCTCGTGTTCTTCTCGGTTGGTTTTCTCCATTATTTGTCATTTGAATGCCTTTCCTTTAAAAACTCGCGTATTTTCAGTGCCGGGCACTCAATGGAAGCTCCCGCCGCCGTCTGCCCTCGTTCGATCGTCCAGATGAATCCGCTCCTTCCTCAGTTTCCATTTTCTCTCAGAAATCGGTTTTCTCAAATGCGTGCCTTATAAGCTGGGATAGTCCTTGCCTACCCAGTGGTAATTCGGATGGTGACCATCGGAGGTGGCGGAGCTTAGAGCTCTGCAAACATTCTTCTTTCTCAATCTTTCGGACCTATTTCTAAAATTCCTGGATTTCTTTCTTTCTTTCGAACCTCGCCGCCAGTGGACATGAGGGGTCAAGAGCTTGGTTTTTGCAAATGTTGAAATATCACTCCCTAAGAAACTGGCGGAGTCACCTGAAGGCAGGAGCGTAACCTCCTGTATGGCCTGGTTTTGGGAACTTGGCATTTCGCAGAAGTGTATTGTCTGTTCCTGGCAGCACTTCTGGGTTCTGTGAGACTTTTGGCTTTTGAGTTGAGGTGGAAATTTGAGGAAAGAAGAGCGTCCTGTCGCAGACGAAGCTTCAAGAACCAGGAAGGGTAGGTTCCTTTTGTCTCTAATATTTAAATTTGTCAATACCTCTAATTTCGAAATTACAGACGTACAACAAGGACAGGACTACAGCATTCTGATGAACCAGGGCCAGAGGATTCAGATCTTCAATTCAGCGCCAGAAATGTATGAAGAAGACCATGTGTTTATAGATACCACTTACTTTGAGTTTACAGACGACGAGCACAATCTGAATGACCTGCGCCAGTGGATTCAGGAGATGGCCGAATCTACCAGCTGATCAAGGAAAAAGCGACTGCACCGCTGTTTAGCCAGGTAATTACTGCTGTGACCTCGCTTACATCTGCTTTCAGGGTCTGCTGGAACCGGTTGGTATTTCCCTTCTCTGGATTTCAAATGACCAAAAACGACCTGAGACATAGGAAATACTGTATTTGACCTATTATGGTCGATTAAACAGGCAAGGATAGTCGGAATAATGCCCGTTTCATCTGGAAGTTAATCGCCATGGCCCAGGTCTCAGCTACCGGCAGTTTCCGCTTTGTTTCATTGACGAAATGCCACGTGGCTACGTGTTTGCGTCACGGCCAGATTGAGGATACTGTATTCCGATTGAAGCTACGAAATTGGTTTCTTTAGCGTGTATTCCGTAAATTGGCCGTTTTGCCCACTTTGCCGTGGCCTCTTTCCGTACCGCTTTCTGGCAACCGTAGGCCGCATTTACAGCCAACGGCCGCTTTTCGATCTCAAAAGCTTTTTGGTAATTAGACGCTGTTTCTCGCCGCCGTATGCAAATGCGTGACCTGCTTTTTTGGTAATTGAAGACCTCTTGGTCATATTTTGGCAACCAAAATCTTTTTGTCACCACTTAATTGATGGCAGCCGCTGGGTTCTTGTTTGAATTACTCATTTTGACTTTGGGGTTGAATAGCATTTGAATTCTACGACCTATTAAGCGAAAACCGCTTCCAATGACCCAGTCGCAATCCTTGAGAGCCAAACATACATCCGGCCACTTCCGGCAGATGACTGCCAGATCAGATGAGCCTACAGTGCCTGAGGAATCGCATTTCACTGCTTTCTTCCTATTCTCACGGCTCCGTTTGGGTTTTAGATGAATTGGGTTCCAAAAGAGGATTCCACGCCGGAATTCCAATTAGTAGACAGCTGGCTGTCAGGAATATGCTGTCAGTTCCTATTCCTGTCTGTCACTGTCTATAGTTGGCACTCTTCCAGAACTGTGGCTAAGTGTGCCTCAGAAAACGCAGACGTTTACGTCTTGTATTCTAATTTCTCCCTTCCGTCTTCCCGAAGACAAGACATCTCGCATGTTGTTTAAGAGGAAGGACTGATGCCAAGGGTTCGGTTGGGAATGGCATCAGGTCTCTTGTCCAAAGGATGGCCACATTCCTCCACTGGTTCTATCCATTCTTACCTGGCTTCTGCAGCATTGGGCAACATGCTAATCCTGACGGAGAAATCCTACGCAATATCAGCTTCCGAAGCTACTTTGCATCCTGCACCACATTTTCTGTCCAACTTGACCAGTTTGAATTCGAATGAAGGGGATTTGGGTCCACTTTGTTTGGATTCGCTTTACTGCAGTCAATTTTGCAATTTACCAACAACACAAGCATCCCTTGGATTGGCCTTGATGGCTCTAAATTCGAATTCATTCTATTTAATTTGTATTTTATGGGCGTTGTTTGCTAACTTTCTTAAATATACATTTAAAAATCTCATTTATATAATTATTCAGAATTTACTTCATTTTTTTCAGAATTATCCGATCGATAGGAACCGCAGAGTCGAAGCAGATGTCTGCTCCCTCTTCCACCATTCCCCGCTTTTTACGATTTCTAGGATTTCAACTAATAAAGGGTGAGATTATCTTGCATTCGCTGTATTCATTGTCCCTTTCAGCTGTCTCGAACGCTGGCTCAAGGATATTCGGCCGTCGAAGAAGAAGAAATGGACTAAAAAGGAGGCAAGTGGCTGTTTTGAGGAAGATTCGGCTGTTTATGACAGTTTTATAGCCAAAGTTATAGTTTTTTGTTTGCATTAAATTCGAAATATCTGTTATTCTTCTGCTAAATTCCTATATTTACAGGAATCTCCACCGCAGTCACCGTCGTCTACGACTTCAGGCGCCGAAGAAAGCTGTGTTTCCTGGATTTCCTCTCAGAATGTTGGTTTTCTCGTCGGGGAGGTCCTTGTATTCAAAAATTTCTTTCCTTCGTCTAGGGGAACCCTTCGTTAAAATTTTTCACGAGATTTCGGCGATGTGATGGTAGGCGTCTCAATTTTTCTAAATTTCCATTTAAATTTTTTTTTACCTATTCTGACCTATTTTCCATTCATTTCTGAATGGAAAATAGGCACCGGCCGGGATCGATCCCCCGACCCTCTACGCGGCGCCAACAACTAGGGGTTGCGCTATCAGGGCCATATCGTTGGACGCGCGATTGTCGCTTTTGAGTCGCCTGCCGCCGGATGTGCCAGTTGTGCCAGGAATGCACTGCAATTAGGATCTTTAAAACACTAATTAGTTACTTAACTTAATTTTAATTAATAAACTTTACAATGTTTAATAAAATTTGTATATTTTAAAAGAAAATACTTTTTCTTTCAGATTTATCTCATCAACGGCAAGGCATGGGCAGCTTCCATCGTTTTCTTCTTTGTATTTTGATATTTTTGATTGTTTTGTATATTGTTGTTGTAATTGTGATGGGAAGGGTGTCATCTCTTAAAAGCAGATGCACCCTGTGGTTCTATTTTCAAAGGAGCCCTTTTCAGGTGGAATTCTCTATTTATTGCCGGCAGAGATCAAAAATTTCATTCGTTTCAAATACTTTTTAATTATTATGTTGTATTCTTGGATGTATGTTCCCTGAAAATTTATCTGGTGTTTGTTGAATTCCAAAAAAAAAAATTCAGCAGCATGCTGGGATTCAGGTCTGGCAAAAAGTAGGGCCGAAGATTTTGAAACGGCACTTTTTTAATTCAATTATTTTCGTTTTCGTTCATTTTTAGTTTTTAACATTAATTCAATATAATCGAATATTGCTTTGGAAGAAAACACATAAATTGATTCATAATTTTTTTTAAATGTTATTAAATTGAAAATTTTTGGAGAAGGCCTGGCCTGCGGCCACCTCTGCTGGGATTTTTAAAAAACCTTTTACAATCCAAAAAATGTATTTAAAACCTATTTATCCTCTCATTTTCCCTTATCTCTCGCCTCTCGAGGGTTGTCTCGGAATTAGCCTACATATTTTAGTGGCCGCCAAGTGCGACAAATCAACGGATTTTGTATTTTGTTCTGTCGCGCGCCTCTAAGAAAAGGTTTTTCAGATCAAGAATGTGTAAAATGAAAGGAAATTTCACAAGGAATCCACCGGTGATATTAGTTTCCAACGAATTTCAAAAACAACAGCATGGCAGGTCATTTTCTCGAAAAATGTCTGTTTTCTCCCCAAAATGGGTGTGAACTTCAAGAAACTAAGAATGCATAAAGTAAAAACACGGTTAAAAGTTGATATTAAACATGTTTTGTTGTTAACGTGTCAAATACAACACAAAACACAGTTTGAAGGTCGTATCGAGCATATTATGAAAGATGGTAACTCTCGCTTTTTTAGAAATAAATTATTATCTCAAAAAATGTATCTTCCAAAAATCTGGAAAAAATATATTTGGGGTAGAATCACTTGGCCAATTGAATGAAATGGGTCCGGTTGAATACTTTCGCCTCCATAGAAAGTTAGAAGCAAAAATGTAATTTTTGAAACATAAATCGACGTATAACTTTTTCCCGGGTAGGGAATTCTTTGTCGTCATCAATTACAAAAATGTTTATTTTGATAATAGAATTCAGAAAAAGTACCTTTGTTAGGAGTTTAGATGACGTTGAAGCAAGATACCGCTTAAGGGTTAAGGTACCTAAGGATTAAGGTGCAGTACCCAAGGTGGCCCAAATTGGGAATCAACCTTCTATTTGGGTCCAGTATAGACCATTTTGGCGTTTTCAGCCCAATCGGAGGCAAAAAATTTCTAGTGTCCCAAAGGAGTCGAAAAGTCTCAATTTTCTCAGACATCGTGTCTTAATTTGGTAGTTTTTAATTCTCATTCGAATACTGACAGTGCTATGAAGAATACTCATTTTCAGTATTTTCATTTTCATTTAACAAATATAAATTGATTATAATTTAACTGTTTCATGAAATTTTAAAAATGTTCTATCAGAAAAAGAGCCGTTCTTCCATCAGTGAATTCTTTGAAATTATGGAAATGTTTTACTCGCAGTCAAAGACTTTTAACATATTTGAAAAGTGGAGTGATCCGGCAAACGAGCATATGGGAAAAACGAAATTAACGAAAACTTTCTCTGCTTGTCACCCTGGTCACTTTTTCACATAATGAACAAACACATCAAAAGTGTTAGCCATATTTTTAAAATTGTAAACAAGTCATTTTATTGGTTTGGTCATTTGAATTATTCATTTATTTATGTGGAACTTTATTCAGTTGTCCCAAAGAGAACGCAGACTTTTGGGAAACTGGAAACCAGGAAGGAAAAACTCCTTGAATTCAGAAGTTTCGCCAGAGACGGTGCGATTGTTGCAAAGATCAGTGGAACAACATTGAACATCACTTAGATAGAAAATATAATTTATATCCTTAATTACTCATTTTAAAATAAAAAAGACATCTAACCTCGCAAGAAGCGGAGGTGCAGCTCTTTATTTGACCGTGGCCTTTAAGATAGACACTGAAATGAATTGCATGCAGAACACACAGTCACACGCAGTCACACGCACACGTATACACACACAAACTCACTCAACACAGATGTCGTTGTCTCCAGTGCACTTCATATCGTACAGTTGAGTCGCCATCCATTGGTGAGGAATGAGCTCGGTTTTATTCTCTCTCATTGCTTCAGCCATATCGCGTAGCTCGAAGGAGTACTCTGAAATTCAGAAGTTTTACAAAAAAAAACGCTATTTCTGTTCATACTGCTATGCCGAAAAAAGAGTACTTTAACATTTGTTTTTGAAACATTTAGTCCAAAATATAGCAAAAGGCGTTTTACTTTTTTATATAAATTAATAATTGCTTTCATTCGTATTCCTGTTTCACTCAAAATTTTTCTTTGTTGTTCAGCTCGAAAAGTTTCTAAAGCGCCGTTGTTCTTATTTAAACATTTACTTTTTTTATGAAATTTTTTTTACTGAAGTCTGTTGGAAACATTTATATGTATTACTTCAAAATCAAAAAAACATCAAAATAAAAAAAGATAGTTTGCTTCGAAAGATCAAGCAGCTGTGCCATTTTACATCCATTTTGGTTTTTTTCTCATTTAAGCTAAATAAAATTCGAAACATGAAAACTTACGAGCATGACACTTTAGAGCATTAGAATTCTTCAGAAGGACACACAGAAGACAAAGAAAGAACAGTTTCATCGTTTGAAGCAGAAAAGAAGGCAATTGTGTCGCAAACCGATTGAAACCCATATATAGCAGTGTTTGTTTGATTTTGTTTAGTTTTCTAGATCGTAATACTCATAGGCATACTGACAGTGCTATCAAGAATACTCATTTTCAGTCAGAAAAAAGAATGATGCACCATTATTCAAACAATGCAGCCTTGATTGTTATGGAACCACTCAATTATGGTTACGGAGAGAATTGAAAAATTGAAGTCAACATAACATTGAAGCCTCAAACTGTTTTCTCCCTTTTCATTCAAGAAAAGTAATACAAACTTCAGAAATTTCTAAGTGTCGTTCTTTCAGGGCAGGTTGTAAAACGCCCGCCTGCAAATTGGGGACCTGGTACAAAACTTGATAACGACGCCCATTTCCCCCGCCAAATGTAAAAAACGTACTTTACGGGCTTCTCCGCTTTACCTTCTGCTTCCAGAGTCAGTGCATTTTGCGAAACCCGCGACGCCTGGATGGTGGTTTCTGCTTGTCTCTGCCTGTGGTAAGTGTTTGATGTGTATGTCTTCAAAAACTTCTAGCTGCCTACATGATTCACCTTACTCCTCAACTGAATAACGGAACTACTATTGCTTTTAAGCTGCACAGCACTCAGCACAAGTGGAGTCTGACAATGAGCGACAGAGACAGACACACAGACATCTACTGAAACTAAAAAAAATCTTTTACCACACACGATACTGGGCTGCTATTCTGGGGAAAGCCTGATGGAGATGTTGCCTTGTAGTTTGTTGTGTAAGTAAAATTTCAGACATTCATGGAAACGAAAAATAACTCAAACAAAGTATCCTGCGGTTCAGATTGGACAAGAGATGGTTCTGAAATGGTCAACTTATATATTACACACTTCCAGGTTTAAGAAAACGGGCCAAATGTTTGGACGGTAAGATCAGAAATTGAGAGAGTGTATTAGCACTGCAATTTGACAGCTACTGGGCTGATGCCATTCCTCAAGTGGAAGTCATTTCGCTTTGTAATGGGAAGCTCTTGTAATTTCAATCAGTAACAAGTTCTAGAAGCTCCAAATTAACCAGTTCATACAACCATCTGCACAATTTTTCTTTGTAAATTCATTGCATGTATTTGTGTGTCAGTTATTATAATTAATTCAAATCATTAATATTCATGTAAACGAAGAAGTAATTGTTCGTGTGTTGTACAAGTTAAACTGACCGAACTAAAAATACATAGAAGGGCTTTTTCTAACTACGAATTTGGAAGAATTGTTTGACACAACGCTCTATATGGCCAGCGGTTGCTTCCGAAATTCCAGGTGACGTGAACCGAATTGAAATATAAAAGTTTTATATCAAAACACCATAAACTTACATTTGAATCCAATGTAATAATGCTTTCTTCTATATAGGGACCGTAGTGTTTATCTAGTTCAAATCATTTACAGATGATTGATCACAAAATACAGTTTCTCGACGTTTTTGCACCTTCACACTATCCATCCATTTCAAATAAGTACCAGTTGTAAATGCATTGATAGAATAATTAGAGGAGAATTGCAGAAACAAAAAACCGAAGAATTCGGAAGATCAATTGTTTGGGACCCTAAAAGTAGAATCTATTGTAAGTCAATGTGAAAAATTTAATTTCCATGTACTGTTGGATTTCCATGTACCATGTACATTTCCATGTATAATTACCGAAACCTATTCAGCGTCAGCTCTTGCAACAGAAGCAGGCAATAACATCATGAAACAGTTTGGAACAAAAGTAAGAAGAAGCAAAGTAGCAAAAAACCAAATTGAAAAACTCTGTACGTGTAGTGAATCTGAAACTGAAAATTATATTTTCGTTTTAAAAAAAACCCGTTCGGAACATGGAAAGTGCAGAGGACGATTCGTCAAAAATCGATCTTCAGTTTATGGATTTGAGCCACTTTTATGGACTGTTGAAGCTATTAAAGAAATAAATGGTCATTGTTAAAAACAGTCTTGCCAAATTCATGAGATACAAGTTGTGTAAATGTTTCGATATGACTTTAACTTACAATTGTCTTGTTAATGTTAATTGATGAGATGAAAATAGAATAAATGTTTGGAATAAAGGTTAACTCACAGTTTTCTTTTTGTTGATACTCACAATTTCATTAAGTGTGATGCGCACCTTCAGTTTTCAACTACCCAATAAGGCAGCGAATAATTGAGTGGTGCTGAAACCCGGCGCTAGACCCCGCCTCCAATAATAGTAATAGAGAATAAGTTGACCAGTTAAGCATGACTGTTTATTTCTGCCGCTCTATTTTCAGTAAATCGTTACGCCAAATATTTTTAAAATTAAAATCCATGAAAAATCTGTAAAATAATTTTTTGAAATACATATTATTTACAGGGAAGGTTGAAGTCTCGCTGCGCGTTTGAAAACATTGTATAGTTGCAAAAGAAAACTGAAATATAATAAAACTACCACGGAGGAAATGTTTCCATCGGAGTTCTTGTGAAATGTAAAACACCAGACAAAAAACCGCCGCTAACGCGGCGGCTTTCCGTCTGGGGAAGCGGCCTTCGGCCGCTTCTTTGTTTTAATTGTTCGATAAGCAGAAACTAAATGATTATCGTTAACGGGTTTCTTCATAAATAAACAGTTTATTAAATAACACGACTATCAACTATATTATCGGTGTACTGGGAGCCTTCGGGAAGCCACACTTTCATTCCTTCCTCGGTACAACATCGTGAGAAAGCTACATATAATTGCCCGTGGGCAAAAACGTCCTTGGGGAGATACAGGCCAACACTCGAAAAGACTGGCCTTGACTCTTGTTCACAGTCATGGCAAAACCCAGCTTAACTGGGAATTGCCTGCGCTTCAAAGTAAAAGACAGGCCTGAACAATTTATTAAATTTTCAAAAAACAACGGACTGACCACTTGAAGTTTTAACGTCAATTCTTGGTATCAACACATCCTGATTTATTCTTGAGCCATTAATAAATTTTGCCTTTATAACATTGCGTCCGAATCCAGTGACCTCAAATCTCGCCCCGTTGCAAAGTCCTTGGGGGACATTAAAATTCCTCAGCAACATTACTACAGCTCCGATCTTAATTCGTTTCGTTTACATTTAGAAATTACTAATTTACCTTAAGTGACAGCTTGTGGGGAGGGCATCCGGAGGGGTTTTGTTTATTTAACACTTCTGTGGGCAAGTTAAATTCATCGCTGTTGTCCTCACGTTCAATAGAAACGCTTCTTAGATAGTCCGTGGCAACTCCTAAATTTTGATAGCCCCAAAGGTTTGAGAAAAACGAACCTGGCATTCTTTCTAGGACTGTCTCGTTTAAATAGTCTACTTCTCTGTTCCACGGACTTAGAATAACTTTTGAAATCATATTCGTAGAGGAACAGTCTCCTTCGAATACATCACTAACTATGTCTCTTGAGCTAAATTGCTGGTAAATTGGAAAACTATTACAAAAGAAAACCTTCTAATAGATTCTGGGACCTCAATGCGTCCGTCTTCATTGTTTGGATAGGACCCATTACCGACGTCTAAGAGAAACTTCTTCCAGTTTGTGGAAGCCCCTCTTGCACGTTCATTGACTGTCAACCGGAACACACAGAATAAAGAGAAAAGTCGACTACGTTTAATGCACGCCTCAAATGGTTGCAAGCGACTCGTGCGAGGAATAACGGGGAGCACCTTAAAACGTTTCTTTGTAAAAGTAGAAGCACGTACTTGACGAAAGTCTCCGCCTAAGAGGATGGTTTTACCACCGAACGGAACACTTTGATTGGTGACATCGCGTAAGGCCTGGTTTATCGCTTCAAGAACCCAATACGACACCATGCTTATTTCATCAACAATAATGACGTCATAAGAAGCAAGCGCACGTCCTTCTTTGGAATTAGGTTTTATGATTGATCTTCGGCAGTCATCATTTACGGCAAGTTTGAACCTACTGGCAATTGTCCTTCCACCTGGTAGCAAATTGGCAGCTATCCCGGTCCATGCACAACATAAAACGGACTTGTCCTCAGCTAAAGTGCTCTTTATTTTTAAAGAAGAAGTCATATAACCTTTTAAGAGATTGTAAATTGTATTATACACGTATGTTTTGCCTGTCCCTCCAGGACCATCCACCATGAAAAGACTGTTAGCCGATGAATCATTCAAAACACGATCGACCTGATTTAAAAAGTCACGGAAACTTTTGAACAACTCACAATTTCTTTTTGGTCACTATTCAAATTTGAATAAAATTCTTGTCCAATGGTAGCGTAGTCTGTTTGATTCGTTGGTACAGCTGAAGGGCGTGAATTAACAGGGGTTTGAATGTGCCGTGTAAGATCAATTCCATTGGCATCGCACATTTCTTTTATGTCAAAGAAGGCATGCGAGATTGAGTCTCTAATGGAAAATCCTAAAGACATACGTATTTAGTAAATTTTCAATTTACCTCGATAGACGTAATCTTCAGCTAAATGCGATTTATAAAGTTCCCACATCTCGCTGGCTTGAGAAATTCCGATGAATGATAAAAGTGCGCAAAAAAGTACTCTCATTTGCGATGGCATTGAGTATAAAATGGCGTCTTCCATTGTGCGTTTAAAGTGTTCTTCTTTTGCTAAACGGCCCATTTCCTGTGCAACTGCTTTGAATGTTGTCTTCACTTCTCCATTGATAGTCTTGAGGTCCTCGAAAGAGCGGGCACCTTAAAACAATATAGAAAGTTTGGAATTTAGATACCTGTTGAATGAAGGAGTATTAGCCTTAGACAATAACGTTCTGTATCAAATGGTGAGACTAAATACATCCTGCCCACTTGAATATCGTGTTGCTGTTGTCTGACTTTCCATTTATTATTCTAAAGAAGCACTTTGAGTCTTGTCAATATAAAAACAGTTAACCGTATAGACAAAATAACTTGGAAACTCGGAATACTTGATTGTTCTTGGGTCTGGGTTAGGCAGTGACTCTCCGCGAGATTCCAAATCATAACATTCTTGGTTATATTTCAAAAATGCAGTGAGTGTAGTATTTCTGGTTGCGGACCGATCCAAAGCCATAACTTCATTTCCTGGGCGGAACATGACAGTTTGCTGGTCTTGTAGGTGAACCTTAAAGTACATAAAACTCATTTTTCACGTTCCATAACCCACGGCAAGCCTTGTGACTACATGGGAAAGATCGTTCGTTTTAAATTCAAAATTTCGATGGAGGGCCTCCGGAGCGCAGAGATAGCGGGCGTCCAGATAATCTCGAATTTCATCCACAACACGTTGACCATGTTCTTCTTCTTGGCGAATTTCAACTGTCGCCTAAACAATTTCAGTTTAAAACCAAATTATGTACTTACCCGATCTGAACCTTTATGCAAATATTTGTGTAAATATTTTATTGCCCTGATCATGCAACAGATTTCTACGTTACAGTGGGCCTTTAGAAGAAGGGAAAGATAACGATTATACGGAACAATCACTCGGTTGTCAAGGATCTGTCAAGAAATTATTATAAAGTCAAATTATTTTTGTATACCTCGTTTCCAATGGTAACGGTGCGGCCGTCGTTCCGTCGTCTGTAGACTGGGTAGCTATCGTCGTCTAACGTTGTTTCATTAGCAAACGGATTTGGAAATTTTTTGGAACATTTTCCTTCACGTGTACATGGGGAATCCGGCCTTCCGCAATTCCTGTGAACCATGGTTTGGGCGATTACATTGTGTAAATCTTGTTCTGTATCCGGATTTGGAATTTCCGCCAAAATTATTTTGTCAACTAAACATTGTTTTTTTTTAATTGTTTAGAGGAAAAACTTACTAATTTCCATAGTCGTGGGCTTACAGGCTTGCTCTAAGGTTAACAGTAAGTGACAATGTGGCAATCCTCGTTTCTGCCATTCAATGGTGAAAACATGTGCGACTACCTAAAGAACATTGTACACTGAATTTTAAAGTTTAGTGAAACTCACCTTTCCAAAAATTTGCTTCTTAAGGATATGGTCTAGAAGAATCTTAAGTTTCATTGAAAATACGCGGGCCACAATGTCAGGACGGTCACTGGGAGTCTGGTGAGGAGCCAAGTTCTCTTGAATTTCTCTTCACTGAGGCGAGCAGGTAAAAGTAACAAAAAGATCTGGTTTACCAAACCGGCTTACCAAGGCCAAAGCATCCTGACAAAATAACTTTGATCAATTTTAAAAAGTTTTGTTTTACTGGGTAAAGCTGGGTCATACTGCGGGGAGATCCTTTGAAACTTGAAGGTAATACAACACGGGAACCAACGTTTCCGCTGTTTCCACCCGCAACAAAGTCTTGCAAAATTCCATAGCTCTCAGCACGCAATTGACCCTGAAAGATTATTTTTGGCTTTTTTGTAAATATGAATACCTGATTCATTCTCAAAAAGTTGAGGCGATTCTGTTCTATCTTCATATAGGCATCTACTGAAAACTGTTGGAAAAGACGTCCGCCAAGCAGCACAGGATTGAAGGAATCGCGGACTTGCAACATGTAGCTGTAATAGTCCTTCATTGACATTCTGCTGTTAGTCCTGAGTCCCTGCCTAGGGGACAGTTGCATGTACTGAGACCATCTCAGTTTGCCTGTTGGGAAAAACAATGGGTAGCTAACAAAAAACAATGGGCATGGGATCCGATTTCTGAACAATAATATGTAGATAAGGTATTTACTTTTACATTATCAATTACAGAAAGAGAGTGAACACCATTCTGCCGACTATGAATAACAATTTCCCTGTCACTTGGTAAGTTTTCATCTTCCCCAACAAATACAGCCGCGATCTAAATCAAAACTACTTACATTTTAAGGTTCGGTGACACTGACCTCGTTGCACACAAGTGCGTTGTAACGCCTTCGATATCTAGTGGACTCCGTCGTAAAAATCATTCGGACAGGTCTAATCTAACAAACAACCTGGAATTTGTGGAAATCTGGGAAGCTTCAATATTGGGATCCCCAGGATGTGGCTGAGGAACAGCAAATGCGGCTGTCATCAAAGGATTATCAGTTTGTTGCGATGAATTGAGTTCCAAGTTTTCTGAATCTTGCACTATGTTTGGAGCATAATCAGCCATCGATTCTTCATTAGCCGGTCTTGAACGCTGAGAAACTGGAGAAATAGATGACGCTGACACTCTTGAAAACAAAAGAAAATCAGTAGAAGAAAATATGAAACCTGCGTCTACGACGGGTTGCAACCGGTCGAAATGGATTATGTGTAGCAGGTTCATCAGATGGAGTCATAAAAAGCAAAAAAAGCGTCAAAAACACACGACTCTTGATAAGAAACATAATCTTAAAAAATCTTTGACTGAAAACTCATATTACCTACCAACCTGCGGGTGTGGCGATGTAAAAGTGATTGAGTTTTCATTAAAATTCATTATTGTTTAGTGAATATTCGTATTTAAATTAAATCAATAATATTTTTAAAAACTCGCACAATTGTTTCGCTTGAATACGGCCTTCGACCGCTTAGTTAGGTGGCATTTTGCCGCTTAAATAAACGGCCTTCGGCAGCTTAATTGGACGGCCTTTGGCCGTTTGGATGGCGGTCTTTGTCCGTTTGAATAGGCGGCCCCAACATTATCAAATGTACCCCATGGAAATTTTGAGGCTCATGCTAATTCAAGGTCTTTCCACCGCTTGACCGGTCTCTCTCCTTGGAAATGCAGCTGGGATTTTGCCTAATACGTTGCGCATCTAGCCAAGAGAGAGAGAAAACCTTCAAATGTATATAAGGATTATTTTGGAGGTTCTTTATTCCAAAAATTTAATCCAACTATTCCAAATACTCCAAATAACTGGTAGAAAGCGTACAACATTTTTTAATAAACCACTCCAAAAATTTCAGATGGAAATGAATATATAAAATACATCCTCGAAATTTTGAAAATTAGTGAACCTGGAAAAAAAGAAGAGAAAGTGAAACAAAAGAGTTTCACGGCACTTCAGATTTCTTGAAAATCATAGCATTCGAAGTGTATACTCAACGTTGATAAGATCAGACTCATTTTGAAGCTTCTAAATATTTTTAATATCTCTACTGATCCAGCCGTTATCCGGAATAAATTTGTGTTGTATTGTATTGTAAAAAGAGAATTGATATAATTAATATAAAAAAACTCCCACCCGCTCCATAACGTTCAAATTGCAGAGTCTTTGAAAATCTTCAACTAGTTGATTTATTTCTGCTACTGTTCTTGTGGATGTGTGATTGTTTCGAATAAGAACTTGTTTCTCCAAAGAAACAATTAAAAATTTACGGAGAAGTTTAGCTAACCTCTAGTTCGTGGTCATCACGCAGTTTTTCCAAAAATCTTAGGGTTTCCGGAGCTTCCGAAATCGACTCCTAAATAAGTAAAATTTTATTAATGAAGTTACCATTAAAAAGATTGACATGTTTTAACGCTTTTTCCGGGATTCGCCGTTTACAGCCGCCTGTGGGTTTTAAGACCGGCATTTTGTGTTTTTTTATCGTTACGACAAATGTTTTAGGTGCAAACATTTTTTAAAATTATTAAATTTGGTTTAAAACGAACGGAGTTATTCCGGACAAAGTTTTTTTTATCTCGGATGTTGCTCTAAAGTCGTAAAAAATTTTCTTACTACCTAAAAACTTTAAAAACTTTATAAAGCTTAATATCTATTTTTTGGCCCGGGTTACAGTAAGTCAAAATTTCGCACTTAAAATTTTCAACAATTTTCCAATTTAAAAGTCATTTTTATTAAATGTTGCAGAATATTATGAGCAAAACGACTCTGAGAATTGATACCTTCGCGTGCAGCACATGAAAACAGAAATCTCAACAACAACAACCGTCACAAACAATGTTTTTGGTGTTTTATGTGTTTTTGGTGCCATTCAGTATAGATAACAGGAAAAATTCGAAATTGGATTCACATATGTACCCAAGCAATTACAGTATAAATGTAAACTCAAACAAAACTTTCGACTTACTAGTTTTTCATGAATGAAATTTCTTATGTAGTCGGTAAACGAGTCGTTATAGCTTATCACAGAATTGGTGGTCAGGAAAGACGCAAATTCACTGCTGTACAGCTGCTGAATTTCTTCTCCCTGCTTTGCAGTCTAGAATAACAACAAGTAAGACATTTTCTGGCTTTTACCGTGTCTGGCAATGCGTCATTGAACGAAGAGGCTTCTGTGACTTGATTTGTCTCCATTCGGAAAAGTTGCGTTGCTTCCCTTTCCGTTTTTAAATAGAAAAGTTCCTTGACCGGATGACGCAAACAATGTAAGGCAAGACGTACGTCTCGGATACTCAATGCGTGTTCGACTGGATCTGGTTCTGATTTCGAAACAACTTTAAGCAATCTAAAAATAATGCAAGAGGCCGGGTTACGGTAGGTGCACGGTCATTTTTCCATATACCACTTTTTTAAAATTATTTCGAAATAGTATTCAAAATTAGATGTTTTGCTTCATCGTATTTAAAACTCACCTCAACACTTCATAACGAGACCTTGACCAAGCACTCTCTTGGTTTGCCAGCAGATTGGAATCCCAATTAACCTTATTCTTCAATGCACACAGTGTTCGAAAACCGGAATTATCAAAGCAAAACATGGTGTTCCTAAAACCTACTTGAAAATAACATGATAAATACAAATTAACAGGTAATGCAACGACTTACAAAGTTAGGGGGATTTTGACGTTTCTCTTCTCTGCCAATTCATCAAGGAAACGGTTAAGTAATGGCAGCGTGTCTCCCGGAAGAACGCAGTTAGTAAAACAAAAACGAATATTCGAAACTACAGTTTTAGGCAAATTGGTGAAAACTTCCTCGAGGCCGTAGCGGACAAAAGCAGGCATTCTAGTTTCATTAGCTTTCATAAAAACCAAAATTGCATCAATGTTTCTGAAATGTAGATGATTTTACTATTTAGAACACTTCCCTCAAATGTTTTAACGTAGATAAAACGTTTGTTATGTTTTCCCTATCTTTCTGTATACCACGTGTGTCGCCAATTCCAGGAGTATCAATTATACGAATCGACTTCTGTTGCAATTTGCTCTTCCAATTTAATGTGTACAAACGAGGGTTCTAAAACTGTGTTAGAAACTAAAGGCATTTACCTGGGTGGCCGTTTCACCTGCAACTTTGCTTTCGTTTGGCTCTTTTACTTTTACGACAGACGGCTGACATTCCACAAGTATTCGGTTGAACTGAACCAAAAATACAAGCCTTCATTAATTGAAACCTTATTGTCAGCCACATAGAATGAGGTTTCCACCAAAACCGAAACACCATAAAATTCTGCAGATTTGAACGTTGAATACTCAAGGTAATTAGCAAGGGAGTTTACAAATGTAGATTTGCCAGTGCCTGTACAGCCAATTAATAAAATAGTGGCTCCATCAGGAAAGCTGCAAAATGGCGTTTGGGATTGCAAAATCAATATCGATCTAGATTTTTTTAATTTTTGAATAGTTTAGAATCATTGTTATCATTTGAATGCTTTTTTGAAAAGTCTAGATTAAAATACTTATGCAAACCGTCTTTTCAAACTGTTTAGTATGAGAAAAAGTAAAAAAGGCCCCTGAGGTCCCTTTAAGTTGGATGGTGTTGTCGTAGTATTTGCGTTATAAACAAGTAAAACAAATTAACACGAATGTTGTATCAATTTACCTGTCGAACAACTCTTCAGTGAACGCCTTTTGTGTTGAGGTCTCAATGGCAAAGGTACAGCCAGCTTCTTTCTTAAATGATAATTTTTTTTTAAAAACAGTGAGAGAAATTTTGCATGTTTGTTTGTGTAAAAGGGAAAAAGAACAGCTGTACAAAAAACGCCTGAGCCGGGAATTCTTGGTTTTGTTAGATAATCGCTTAAAGTGATTAAAATCCGATCAACTGGGTTCGCCCTTTAAGAGTGAGAGATGCAAACAATGAAGTGGCCGAAACAATGAAGTGGCGTATAATTATTTTTAAATGTCCTTAAAATTCGCAGAATTCGATGGGAAAAACGGTCTCTGCAAGAAAAACTCATCTGTTGCTATATCAGCAGCCTTTAAAAAACCAAAAACCTCCAAAAAACTATCTTTATAAAAAAGTTAACGATTGCATTGAATTCACCATTGAATTCCGCGTAGAATACGACTTTTAAATCAATTTTCGAAAATGACCATTTTTGTTTATAATCCAGTGGATTTTTAGTGTAAACTGAAATTTTCGCCAAAAATACCGAGAAACGCGTTTTTTGTTGTTAATTTTCGTTTTGTCACCTAAATGTTGTAGACAAAAGAGTGCAATTTTACCTCAATTCAGATTTAGTGTGTGCAACGGATGAGTTTGTATTGCAAAGATCTTTTTATTTTTCATCAAATGCTGCGCTTTTTAGTTTGAATGACTAAAAATACAAATTTTTTGAAAAATCCAAATACAAATTTTTGACCTACTCTTGACCTGAGGTGAGACTCTCACAATAAGGTTTCTAGGTCATAGGAAGCTTATGTACCACTTTAGAGCCAACTCGAAAATATGCCCCTCCCAGCTCGACTTTTACTGACGATGAGATCCGTCGGCAGACTCGGCTTTTCATCATTTTGAGGACAAATACTTGAAAACCAAGGAATACCGGCCATGGGGTGTTTGACAAGTATGAACTGATTTTTTTTATATATTAAACATGCACTAAGTCCCTGAAGGCAACGCTAAATAGTCGGTGCCAATGCTAGTTCGTTTAAACGACACTGTAACAGAGAGGTACATCCAGAGAGAACCCAATTCGGAGACTACCCATGACCAATTAAATTAACTAATTTTACAAATTGAATACTACTTTGTAGAAATTCAACTAAAATGATAGAAAACAATAGCTAAATTCAAGAAAATAAGAGAATTTAAAAACGTAGCCACAGTAATCCAAAGAAAAATTGCGTGTGAACGAAAATGTCGTACGCAGTTCAGCGCTAAGGGCGAAAATTGGGGGAACTACAATTGGCAACAACTATATATGGTTTGTCAATGAAAGAGGGAAACCAAAAAATAAACGTTAACGCAAACCTGACTGCTAGCCTTCTTTCTTTTGTAAGCGTCTTGTTGTTCTTCAAGTTCTGTTCCTCTTTGAAATACACTTGAAATACCTAAACTAAAAGTATATTGTATTTATGACACTTGCATCTGAAAGTAATCTCTGAAATTTCCTTGATGTTCCAAGTTTTTTCTACAATGTATCCGAATTCCAGAATTTCATCATGAGTTGCAATTTGTTCATTGAACCTCCGTTTCATTAGCGTAACAATTTCATCAAGCTAAAAAAACTTGAAACCATTTATTTATATTTACCGAAATCAGTGCTTGCTTTACATTTATCTCGTCATCTTGCAGTTGGTTATCAAATTGACAAACATCCTGAAATGCACAAGCATTTAAAATATAGGACTTACTTCGGAAAGCAATTGAGAGCCAAGGTATTTGTGAAGTCTGTGTTTTAAAGCAAGACCCCTCAAGTATTCCAATTTAGCTTCCAGGTATTCCGTCGATTCTGAAAGTTGAAAAATGTATGGATGGGAGGGGGAGATAGTTTTGAATGAGTTAAATTTAAAATTCAATTTTCAGAAAACAACGGGCCGGCCCGCTTCCCAAAATTCCACGGCCCGGTCCGCGTTTTGGCCACCTCGTAGAAAACATGTAGCTACATGTTTTTCTACATGAGGTGGCCAAAACGCGCTCCATCTCACAGTTTACACTAAAAATCCTCTGGATTATAAACATGTAGAAAATATTTTTCAAACATGTAGAAAATATTTTTTTTTGCAAGCACCGAAATCACAACACTGGAGCGCGTTTAATGACAAGTCATTTGATTTGCCTAAAATAGAAACTTTGAATAGCTCGTTCTCTGCGAATTCGCATTTTTAGAAGTTCAAATTTAAAAGAAAAGTTCAATAATTAATGTAGATTGAGTGTTTGAAATTGTATGAAATTCAGTTGAAAAACTGAAAATAAACGAATTTCATACAATTTCAAACACTCAATTTGTTATACTGATTATTTCATTGAAACTTGATACTGTAAAAATGCGTATTCGCAGAATACGAGGCTTTTTAATTGATAAAGGGAATAAACAAATAAAAACTTTAAGGTTTAAAAATCATTTTTGTTCTTTGAAAACTTACCGTCATGCCTCTGCGTGTTTATTTTCTTCTTTTTTACCGTCGTTTTTTGCCCACGTAGGTTCGAAGAAAATTCTAGGCCATAGGGTGATCTAAAATAATCGTGCCAACCTTCCTTCTTGCTCTCTGCAAGTCTTCTGAAATTGCTCGCCTCGAACTCTCTGACTTTGTTTCGCTAAATTATGGTTGTTTTTTGACATAACACTTAAGCTTTACCAAGCTGATAATTGAGATTTCCATGAATTTCAGCAATTGGCTTGCTTTATTGGTGAATTCATTGAGCTAAATATATCGATTCGCAAATATAGATTAACCTTACATTTAGTTGAAAACAATTTTCAGAATGTCCAATACCTCGCACTTCAAGCATTGAGGGACTTTGAAAATCATCCATTCTGAAGAAAATATATTTTCTCGCTGAATAAAATTTAAAAGAATACAAAGTACCTTCAATCTAAGTAATTGCCCCCTTATAGGTGGTCTTGCTTTGGCCAAGAGACTAAATAGTGTTTGTCAAAACAAAATCGATTGGCTGTCTGTTTTAATGTATGGCGAAGCAAAATGCAATAATATGAAAATCAAGTTGTGCATTGTTTTGAGTATCTAATTTGGAAATGTACCAATTAAGCAAGCAACATAATTGAAACAGTTGAATGATATGGTTTAAGATTTTTACAGCAAGAAACAACATCGAGAATTTCATTTTAGGAGTTAATAAAGTTGTCAAAAAATGAAAGCCGAAAAAAAAACAGTAAACTGATCAAAACACACCAATTTTTCATTTAACATTTAAACGCGAGATCATTTTCTCCAAAGTTGGACAAAAATGACAATTTTCAGTGTGCTGTGTGTTCTAAAAAACGGAAATCTTCAAAAAGATCAAATATGTTTAGGAAGGTAAACAGCGGAGAAATAATTGCCGGTGTTCAAAACTGAGATGTGAGCAGTTTTCTTATCAGTCTGATAAAAGAAGGGTTGTTTACAAAGACTGAATAACTGTTTGCCTTAAGTTCTGATGTGATGCTATATGAATTCATCAAAAGGATTATAGACTTGAGAGGTGTGGGCAAGTATCGGGCTAGAAGATGACGGTCGTCTACAGATTTGTGACGAACCACGCGTCATGTGTTTACGCAAGTTAAATTTGGTTAAGATTCCTCGTCTCTGACTCATTCTGCAATGCAACACCCGTTGTCTGCAGGCTCACAGAGCGCCCCAGCTGGCACCCGTAGCGGATCGGCAGCGCTGTGGATTTTTTTAGCAAATTGGAAGAACTTTGAATTGTTATGAGAAAGAACATGTTGACCTAGTTACGCGTTTTAATGCGGACAAAACTTTTCTAAAGCAGAATATAACTGTTGGAACAAAGAAGAACGGTTTAATTTATGTGACCCAGAATAATTTAGTGATGTGAGTTGTGAAACGTTGTGATGCTGGCCCCCACAATTTTAGTAGGTTGTTGGGAGCTTCGGTATTTTTGTTATTGTCAGCGCATTTGTTATCGCTCTGCCTCATAAAGCTGAAAACAAGAATGCTTTCGAAAGACTTCAGTCTCAGTAATGAACAACCAATAGCTGTGTATAATGTTTCAAAAACAAAAACTATTTGTTTTACACAGTAGAATAAATTACTAAATGCGGTCTTAGTACTCAATTTAGTACTCAACCTAAGCGCTCATGCACCTGTCCCAATTAAAGTAGGTCCGATATGCAGCCCTGGGCCACCGGAGGAACCATTTCCACACGTAAAAGTCAAATGTTTGTAAAGAAAAGAATTTTTTTAGAGAATATTTATTTTTATGATTCTACGGCAATTTCCGATATGGGGTCTAAAAGAGCTTTTTGTACAATTAATTTTTCTCTTTCACATGAGACTAACTTTGTATAAGCGCCTGACTGCCCCTTTAAACCAGTTTTTGGCATATCAGTTAATCATTTACAACGATAGCTCAGGGTCAGCCCTGCCATACCTGGGTTGGCCCGGACCTCGGCAAAAAAAGTTTTGTCTAACAAGGAGCGAACCGGGGTAAACCGGTGGTTTTGTATTACCAATTTGACCTCTTAGCCATTTGGCCACCAAAAACAACAAAACATTATATGGAGCCGTTGGAATCCTATTTTACTGAATATCTTTTGTTTGTTAGAGCTGTGGCCGGCCCTGCTCGACTTTCCTCGGCCAGGGCCTTCCCATTTCGACCACCCCTGTTTTTCTTTCTGGGTTCCTCTTATCTGCAGCACATCTGTTATCACTCTTTCGAACTACTCAACCTTGAAAAAAACATTGCTTTATAACCATTTTTTTCTACATTACAAATAACGCTTTATATGCAAACAATTATATACAGTTTATACATTGTTAATAAAATACATTGGCAATATCATGGGCTGTGTAATGACGTTTTGAAAAAGCTGCCTAATACTGGCAGTCTAGCTGAACTATTGGGTACTGCGGTAGGCAGGTGGGTACCCTCAAGATCCGGGCCTGAAAGGGTTTCGATTTCAGGCGCTGCACCAGCATATCCATGATGAACCATTTGATACGATTGATCTTCCAATTCGTTGTACGGGTTGCCTTCCTCCGACCTGTCGTAGCCGAATTGAACCGGTGCTTCATAGGGCTGCTGTTGTGGCTGCATCCGATCCAGATGAATCATCTGCATCATTTCGGATTGGTTGTCGGTGTTTGTTTGTTTTCCGTACAAGTCTTCGGCCAGATCGATGCGGTTGTTCCTTTGAGGTGCAAAGCATTGATTTGGATTGGACGGTTGATTCATCTGATTCCTCATGGGAAGAAAACTGGAAGATGGATATTCTCGTTCGTGCAGGAACGTTGGATCCACTTGGTTATTCCAACTAGGATCTTGAAATTCGTGTGGCGAATAGCCATTGTTGTTTCCGAAAAACTGTAAGGCTTGAAAATGTTGTCCAGGCTGAGCATAAGAAAAGTTCCCATTTTGATAGGAATGTTGGTTGTGAGCATTGTAATTCTCGCAATAAGCCTGGGGTTGATATGATCCACACATGGGAGCAGCCGGTTTCTCAAATTAGCGATAATCAAAGAATTCTTGTTGATCGCATTTCAGCCTTGCCTCTTTTTTTGTGAATTCCTTTACATGAAAATCCCAAAGTGAAGGTTCTCGTAGAAGATCCTGAAATTCCTCAGTGTTCAACTCTTTACAGTTAGACACTTTGAACGTTTCTCTGTCGTTCTGCTCCGTTGCAAGTCCTGTCTTATCAGCGCCACTTTCCTTGCGGGCCTGACATAATTCCCCTGAAGATACTTCTGCTTCCTTGACATCTGAACGTCTTATTTCACTAATTGTTTCGTACACTTACGCTTTTTCAAGCTTCTGAAAACACCTTCAAGAATTCCATGCATCGTTTGTAGTGAATCGTGTTTTTCCTTTTCCTCATCGCTGAGGTACTTATCCACTTTCCGTCGTTGTAAGATTGCAATGTACTCGCCGGCCGAAAAAAATTATTCGGATAAGTTGTTTTTGTTAAACCTTGATGAATATAATTTCACATTCCTCCAAGTGTTCATCGAGATCTTCTTCTTGTTTGCGAATTTCCTAAAAGGCCGTGTAATTAAAGAACCGATTGATTATTTGATTAAAGGTATAGTCTGGCGCTTTTTTCAACTCATTTTTCTACGAGTTTTTGTACAAATTAATTGTACAAAAACTCTTTAAGACCCTATGTCGGAAATTCCTTGTTTTAGACATATTTAGCCTCAAAATCCTCAAAAGTGGGTCTCTATCTAACTATAGATACACAGATAGAAGAATGGCCTACGTGCCCGCTGTTTACAAAAATGGCGAAACGGTGTATTTAAGTACGAGACACAGACTGAAACATTTCAGTGAAGCTATCATCAAAATTACCACCTGAATGTCCCTTTAAAGGTATAGTCTGGCGGCTTTTTGTTGCTCTCATCAAAATAGAAATGTATTTGAGCAATTCTGCATCAAAATGGTCATTTGGAACGTATCATCTAAAAATCTGTTTACAACGAACGCCTGCGTGCCCGCTGTTTACTGAAATGAAGAAACAGGCTCTCAAAGTGAGAGATGCAGATTGAAACGTTTGAGTGAAACAACCATCCAAAAAGCTGCCTGGCTGTCCCTTTAACCACGAAATTATAAGCTTGGAAAAAATTACTTACCTCCTTATAATCGGATAGTTTCGTCTTTTTCCTACCAATGCATTTTTTCTGGTTTTCGCGCTGCCTCTTCCGGGTATGCTTCAGTTTGGGGTCATTGCACTCAGCTTTCTTTCGGCCCGATGCGTGACCTTCTGAAACAATCTCAATCGATTTAGCTATTCTGATGTATTGCCTTTCGGAAGGAGACTCTTCACATATGGCTCCTTGAGTATCTGAAGTGCTTCTGACTGCAGAGTTGCTGCATAAACCGGAGTCGGACATTCTGACATGTCTGATATAAAACAGTATGTAAAGAATAAACTTATTTACAATTGGGGGGATGATGAAAATACGATCTCCTTTCATTGTTTAGGACTAACTGCTTGTAGTCCTCATACTGAATTCATTTGTTAAAACTTCTCACTTTCCCTGACCCACCAACTGTGCAACGGCCTCTTCAGTTCTCTTACCTAAGGAAGCCAGTTTCGTCACGTGATCCACCTCCTGTAAAACAAATATATTTTCTAAAGTTACTTTAATTTTCACGCCAAAATTTTGAACAACTTCAAACTGTGAATTTCAGTTTCATTTTTTGTTTGTTTTTGAGTTTGAATTCAAATTCACCATCTCACATTCAATATTAATCCCACTATTCACGCCAATTCTATTCCCAACCATTCGCAAATGTAACTCTGACGCAAAATTTTTTTATACGTTTTTCATCTTTAATTTGTGTCACATTACTATATTACTAAAAGGACCTTAGTCTCATATAAACGAAAAAAAGGTATACAAAAAAATGTGGAATATCCCAAGTAGGAATTTTTTTGTTTTCGAGATATTCATTCTCAGTCTTGAAAAACGGATCTCTATCAAACCGTAGATAGATAGCGAACGGCCAACGTGTCCGCTGTTTACCAAAATGGCGAAACACTGTGTGAAATTAGGAGACGCAGACTGAAACATTCGAGTGAAGCAACCATCAAAATTACCACCTGACTGTCCTTTTAAAAACTGTACTTAGCATTTCAACAATTTTACAAACAAACAGTTAAAATACGGAAATATTCAACACGGTGCTATCTCTACCATCCTACCTTTGGAAGATTCTCCAACGCCGAGCTCTTTTTCTGCCGATAGCGCTGGACGGCTTCCCTTGATTTCTCCCTCTTCTGGTTCTGCGGCGGTGTTTCGTCGTTGACGGGTAAATTGGGTTTATTCTGAAAATACAGAAACCAAAATCGTGCAAGTTGGAAATTACTTGTTTACTAATTTTACTTATCTTTGTTTGTGTTTCCTTTTGTGTTGCGTTGTGTTCTCCGGTCGCTTCCATTCCTATTTAAAAAATTTGGTGATTGTCGGAAAATAGGTGACCTGTCAAAAAAATGCTATTCAACTTATTGTTATGGGACTTTCCAGGAATTTCACCAAATTGGCTCAAGAAATAAAAAAGAGCGGTCACTCAACTGAAACTCTGAAGAATGCCGCAATATTCTCGTTTTTGAGATATAGCATCAAAGTCGCAAAACCATGATGGCCTACGGATTCTCCCGCTGCCCCGAGCGATCAGAGCGTCCTGCGTTTAACGGAATTCTAATTCAGCCCAATTAGACTGAGAGAGTGTTGAAAATGAGGAGTGCCCAGATAATATTTAGCATTCCTAATTAGCCTAAATATGTACAGTACACAGAAGAGGTTCTCATAATCCGAAAACGGATTTATGTTTAATCATTCTCAAGTTTCAGATAAGGCACATCTACGAATTATAAAAGATGAGGAGTACCAAGACAAAATTTAATGTTAGCATTTTTAAATGGACATAATATAACAAAAATAATTCATATAACAAAAAATAAAAAAATATTTTAAAAAAATGTGTATTGAAGAAGGAAAGGATTGTAAACCATTTTTATTAAAGGGACAGTCAGGCGCTTATTACTTATATGAAAGACAAAAAGTTGTACAAAAAACTTTTGAAGACCACATGTCGAAAATTCCATGTTTTCGAGATATTTATCTTCAAAGTGCTCAAAATCGGATCTCTATGTAACCGTAGAAAGATAGGCGAACGACCAGGGTGCCTGCTGTATAGAAATAGCGAAACATAGTGAGAAAGTGAGAGACGCAGAGGAAAACATTTTAGTGAAGCAACCGTCAAAATTACCGCCTGAGTGATCCATTAATTAGCCTAAATGTGTACAGCACACAGAAGAGGTCCCCATAATCTTAAAATGTTAAACGATTTCTGTTTAATCGTTCTTAAATTTCAGATAAGGCCCAACCACAAATTATAAAATGATGTGAAATCAAAGAATAATTTTTGCATTTGCAAAAAAACCTTAATTTGTATTTCAGCAGCTTTTGGAACATAGGAGAACCGTCGATGAAACCGTTCTGTTCTTATCAAAAAGGGGCGATAACAATTTAGAAAACAAGGTTGAAATGGTTCTCAAAAGTAAACATTTTTCAATACGCATCAGGGTTTCTAATTACGTGACAATAGTTAGGAACTGTGTTCCAAAGCCCGCCCGTATAAGAAGAGCCCATTTGTAAGAGACTAATTGTGGCACCACAAAAATGATAAAACACAAAAGATCATTTATTTCAAGTATATCCTTAGCCAAGGCTAGTTCCCTAGAAACTTTCAAACACCATTCTAATTTTTGAATTTTGCGATTTTGTAATTTAATTTGCAAGGGGTTTGCCGCTTAGTCGCGCTTCCCTAATGCATTAGTGATGTTTACTAGAATGAAAATCGTACAAACCGTATGGTGCTTAAAAACAAATCTTATCAGCTCCTCGATGGAAAACATTTTGAAGCCGGTGAGTAAGGAATTGCTTTTCAGGTTATTAGGATGCCCCATGCTAAAAATTAAAAACAAAATATTTTGAGGGACCGCCTTCCTTTTTCCACTAAGAATTGAAGTTTTATGGAAAATGTTAACACTGCCCTAACCGTCGGAGGGGTTTTAAAATAATCAAAAACTATGTGAAGCAAACACTTTTAAAATCTTTTACCATGCTCGGGCAAGTCAGCATAACCAAACTGAAGCCTAAATAAAACCATGGATGCTGACTGTTGGACAGTCAAGGTTCCCACCAGTTATGTAAACCTTTCCTTAATTGTCGTTTGAGCCGTATAGTGCCTAAAACAGCCCTTATCAGCTCCTCGGCAGAAAATATTTTGAAGTCGGTGAGACAGCAATTGCTTCTAGGAGTTTCTTGTCATCATGAAAACATATTGAGGGACCATCTTCATTTTTAAGATTAGAATTACTGTTAATTATTTTCACCACCGCGTGATACGTCCCTGTCAGCAATGAGCATGCTTCCCTAACGTATTAGCACTGTTTACTAGAATGAAAATCGTGCACACCTGTTGGTGCTAAAAGCAGTCCTTATCAACTTCTGATTGGTAAATATTTTGGTGAGAAAGGAATTACTTATCGAGGTATAAGGTCAATCGTCATAATAAGGTTCAAATAAACTGAGGGACCATGAGCATCTTTTTTTCAAATTTGGATTACTGTTATGCAATTTTGAGGGTAACTTTATCCAATCTAGCCTCAAAGAACGGTTGTTTACATAGCGGTGGTTTAAAATTAATCGAGCAACAAATGAAGCAAAAACTAAACAAACTGTAACATAAAACACAGTTCGACAAAGATTTTTATTTCACTGCCTTCTCCTCTTAAAAACGTGCACTATTTCTCCTTGCTGCAACTCTTCGAATCGCTCTTTTCCTTGCTTCCCTTGAGACTTTCGTTGCTTCCAATCTCCTTGAATCCCTTGACCGACTTCTTGATGTTCATCGATTCTTCAGACCTTTGTTTCAAGACTACCTCCTTGGATTCGATCACAGGGGCGGCAGTGGTGCTCTCAGCTAAAAGTAAATCTTTGTCTGGAAAAAGATCGGATCCATCTTGAAAGTTTTGCCGAAGACCTTGTTTAATTATTTTGCAAGCGATACATAAATTTAATTGAGTATTGAAACATTGAAGAAATGGAATTTGTAGATTTTGTAAATAATTTTAAATTACAGTTTTTAATACCAATTTTTAAACGCCCTTGGATATTCAGTAATCTTGGATACTCACTCGTGAGTTCAGCGGATTCCTTCCCCTTTTCCTGTGCCTTCTTCTTCGTCAGAACAATCTCGAGCTGTTCCTTGGATTCGATCACAGGGGCGGCGGTACTTTCAGCTGAAAATTAATTTCAACCCACGGCACATCCTCGCAATGATCTCAGAAAAATCCATTACATTGAGAAGAGTAAAACATTCAAAACGAAAAAAAAGAAATTCAATTTTTGTTTTTTGTTGAGTTTTTTACGAAATGAAAACGAATTTTTAAACCATCTTAAATAGCCGCTTGCACTACATTCAGTTGAAAATCAAATGCTGATGCTGATATCGTGCGTAAATAATCATAACTTTATTTGACAAAACAATACAACATTGAGAACAGGTTAAAACGGAATAATTTAAACCAAGGCTGATTCACAAATGAAATCAAAAAATTAAAAACACCGTTTAATCGTTTTAATTTTTTGTTCTAATTTCACATTTTTTAACCCCGTGACTCACTTGTAGTTTCCCCCGATCCCATCTCGTAGCTTCCAATTTCCTTTGATGGACCGGTCTTTTCGTTGCTTCCAATCTCCTTGAATCTGCTCTTCCTCTTTTCTTCCGCCCTCTGTTTCAACACTTTTCTCAGTTCGTCCTTCGTTTCGATCACGGTGCTGTCAGCTAAAAAATAGATTCAAACACAGTTGAAAATACAATGAAAATGATTATCAATGTGAAAACAAATCTTTCTGTGTAATTATGAAAAGGTTCAAATGATTCTCAATCGTATGTTTACAAGTATACACAAGGATCATTTGGTGGCATATGAACATTCAAACATTTCTTTTGTCGTGTTTATTTATGTCAATTCTCTTGTTTTGATCAAAGCAATAAATCTTTTACAAGAGTTTTTTTGTTTTGCAACCGGACGACAAGGGAACTGCCATGCCACCGGTCATTTTAACCGGTATTTATTTTTTTCTTGCTGATTACGTGTTATTCAACATTTTTCTTTTATGAAATATTGAAAACCTTTTTGCAAACTTTTTGGTTTGGATTAACTTGACGGACTCACCGAAAATAATTCAAAAATCTTTTCTTGGTTTTTTTTTCAAAATTATTCAGTAAAACATTATTGGTGACAAAGTGACAATTTTTTATATTAATAATATTAATGCATAAATAAAACATATTCAAACTTTCCAGTTTTCCAGTTTTTTTCCCACAACAACAAAAAAGGTGGAAACTTCAAAATGTGTATAGAAGTAGTACATTGGAATTAGCGGCAACAATTTGTACAAGATTTACATGTTTTAAATGTTTCACCAAAATAATATGTTTGTTCGAAATACAATTTGTTAATTAGTATATTCCTTCATAACTTTTTTCAAAAAAATTTCATCAATTAAAAAAAACAGCAAAGTTTTAGAATAAGTGAAAATTCAACGGTTTCAAAAAAAAGTATTTCATCGATGTTTGGAAAAATAAAATCGGCTAAGGTTTTTAAATTTAATGGGGTATGAATTAATGTCACATTTTTCACCTTTTTAAAAATAATGTTTAAAAAATAATGCCGGTAGTTAATGTTAGGGAAAACTGGTTTCCACATTTAAAACTGACTCGTAATCTCCGTTGATTTCTCGTTGCTTTCAATCTTCTTAGATGGATTGACCGATTCCTTGCTCTTCCGCTGTTCTTCCTCCCTTTGTTTCAAAACCATTCTTAGCTCGTCTTTCGTTTCGATCACGGTGCTGTCGGCTGAAAAATAAATTTAACACAGTTAAAATACAATGAAAATAAATAAAGTTTTGAAAGATAATCAATCAATTTGATGTTTTAATACTATTCATTCCGATAAATACACTGTTGTTAATATACAAGTTATCAAACTTTTTGAATTTGGACGAACTTGATTTGACGGAAACTACAAAAAAATCCGTTAAGTGACGAAGCCGAAGTAGAATAAAAGGTCTACGCGGTTTGCATGGTCTCTTCTACTGTGATCCTTCGATAAAACTGTCAACCAAAAGTTTCACATGTTTCATTTGGAAAAGTGTTTTCGTTGCCGATAATTTCCCGATAGCCCCTACTTCCAGTAAACGCAATCAAGCAATTGTGTAAAAATTTAAAACTCACTCGTGTTCTCACTTAATCTCAATGACCTAATCTTTCCCAAGCCTCCAATCGAATCAGTAGGTTCCATTTCCTTTTCAACGTAGAAGAAGACGTCGTCCGAGGGATAGTAAATTGCAGGCGGATGGTTACATTTGACTGGCAGATTCTTCTTTGTGGCCTCTTTGACCTCCTTTCTGTCCGCCTTTGCCATTTTCCTCTTTTCCCTCAATTGATCCTTTCTTTCCTGTCTTTCCTTCTGACTCTCCATTTCGCGCACAGAAATAACCAAAGCACTTTTATCTCTCTGATTTTAATATTTTAAGGAGGAAGAAAAATTGGAGTACCGCTTTTTTCACGGCCATTCGCCAATTGATAAAAAGACTGGCAACAACGGCAACGATGGAGATAGTGGTTAGAATCATCATTGCCTGAAGAGGGTCTTAGAGAGAGAGAGAGAACGCGAGAGAGGGAGAGAGATAGGGAGGCGGAGAGAGGGAGAGAGAGAAAGATAGGAAAACAGAGGCAAAGACAGAGATAGAGACAGAGATAGAGACAGAGACAGGCAGTTAGAGATGCCGAGGAAGATTGATTACTCACACAAACAACCATGTAAATACGATTAACCTTCGAGAAAACCTCCTCCGCCGATGCGAGTACTTCATCCGGATCGACAGTCCTTTAAATTTCTTTAAAAGGGATAAAAAGGTAATCTACGTTTGGTTGCCAGCCATAACGACCGTCGGACGAGAGAGAAGAGAAGTGAATGAGAGAGTAAAGAACTCTCAGAAATTCTTATTCTTACGCTAATTAAAAATGTTTAGCCTAATTTGAATTCTGAATTTCGTGAGCTTTGCAATTTTATGGATCAATATTAGTTTCTTAAAGTCATCACAAAGCCAAGCCAATTGAGTTATTAGTTTCGGGTGCGTTTTAGTACAGCGGCAAACCCATAAATAGTGAAGTATCCAAATTAAAACAATAGAGTGATATCTGAAAAAATATAACTGTCGAAGACTTTTAATAGATTATATGTAATACCTCATGTTACAGACGGGACATCTGAAAATATACAATGTGTATTTGGTAGTGAGACGCCAGAATTCCTTTTTTTTCATAAAGAAATGTGACTACATGAAATATTGGCCACATCGCTTAACTAAATAAAACATGATTATTTCCATTTTTGTGTTTTATATCTCTACTTTTTTTTTCTTTATGCTATCGGTTTTTCTTTTTTCAAATACACATTTTGATTCCTCGAGGGCCTAAAATGTTTTTAAGGTTTTAATGTAAAGTCACAGCAAAGTCACAAATTTTGCGCAACGCTTGGCAAACGTAAAGCTAACGAAAGACATTTAAAGCCTTAACGTTCCCCATTAGTTCCATAACACCCCGCAACGTATAACAACGGCCAGCATTCTTCCGAGTCGTTTTTGGTAAAGGCGGTGGTGTTTCCCCTTCTCTTCGTTTTTATACTTCCGGATGATAGTCATTTTATGGTACGTAAAGTGGCAAATTATATATGTTTTTTTAAACTTTAGGCCCCTCAGTTTGCAAAGATGGAACTAGATGACGTGACCATTTTTAGAATGTCCTGCGAAATGCCCGATATGTAAGAAATAATTGTAACCTTTTTCTAGTTTTTAGACCTGGTAATAAAACGGCGGATATAGTGATAGAATTTGAAGAGAAGAAAGGCACTGTGCTGACAGGTGCATGGTTGAAAATTCAACACCACCTTGACGGAAGAATGTCCACCCGTTTGTACTATGCGGACAAAATATGGAAAGATAAAGTTACGAATTGGATTGTGATTTCAACAGCACCATACAAGGAAATGAGTCGAGGGGGTTCAAAATGGTTTCAAATTTATTTGCACCTTTCAAACAAAAAAATTACGGTGAGTTCAATGGATTCTGGATAATTTTTTTTAGGTTCTCAGTCACGACGGAATTGGCAAAACTGCGATTCTCCCGAAGTTTGATCCTTCTCTAGTATCCAAAGTGGCATTTTGGTCATACCCCACTAACCTTAGTTGCACTTGGCTCCAAAGATTAGACGATAAATACCTCGGTGATGATTTGTAAGTGTGTTTCGACAAAAAGAAACCGCCGTACTCTATTTCTTTTTTCATATGATAAATAATGTTTCATTGTGCCTTTGTTTATCAACTGCGTAAACGAAATACATCTTTCTCATCTTTAACTCTCGTTTATTTATCACTCATGGTGCTAACTATTTTTCATTTATTTCTCACAGATCTCTCAAGACCTGTCATTCTGAAAACAGTAATGCACAACGTTTAAACTACACAATGGGCAAATTATGCAACATCATCGTTGTTGATCGGAGGTAATGTGTAAAGCAACAAATGATACATCAGAGTATACAAGTTTTAGCCGAATGTCGAAAAAAGTTAAATACGGCTAGCAATAGAAATTTTAAAACATAGTTGATATCGGTTTTGTTGGATGACACGGTGCTGAGCGTGGTGGTTACACGGACGAGCTAGACCCAGGAGTGAGGATACCGGTGGGACGTAAACTAACAATAGAGTTCTTTAGAAAAGGTTACGATAGACAAAGATATAGGAATCTGTACAAAGGAAAAATAAAGTCCAAAACTGGAAGAGATCCGATCAATTAGCCCCAAACTCGTCTGTATTGAGTTTCTGGTAGAACAACATGTAGGCTTCCGTTTGGCGCACGTAGTTGGGGTCCACGCGGGTTACCTAAAAATAACATAAATTTATCTAATTTAAAATTGCTAGGCTAATAAGACCTTAAAGAAAAATTCGAAAACTCACAAACTGATCGTCGCAACGGAACCAACAGTCCCCAACTGTTTTCACAAAGCTAATGTAGTGACCGCTCTGCATGCTGCCGCTGTGGTGAACGATGGCAAACAGGCTGTATCTAAAATTGGCATTATTGTTAATTCACTTTTTGATTCTTTACCGATTCTTTAAGCGTTGCAGCATTCCAACTGAGCCATTGTTGTAGAATTCAGGCCGGCTCTCATAGTCTCTGAGGTAGTTGGTCATGTCCAAAATTGAATCGTATCTAGAAAACATGGTTGAGTTTGATTTTTACGATAAAAAAATGATTCAGCTATTACTAGTGGATTATTGTACTTACTCGACTTCAGTGCTCACTTTCGAGTGGGTCGACGGGTTCAATGACTGTCGGAACCTTTTCATATGAAACACCATAATTGTCGGGAGTCTCCTAAAAGTCAAAATGTTTCATGTAATTCACTTTTCTCATACTTGAACTTTGTCTGTCTTGCGATTGGCTTTGCTTTGCAAAATTCACAGGCATAGTCGGCGATGACCTCGTCCTTGCAGAACCTGAAAGTACATTTGTGTAAGTGTGCCTACGTGATGTAAATAATCAAGCATATGTGTTAATGTGAAACGGCGGATTCGTAACTCAAAACTTACTCAGCAATGCATTCAGTCAGATGAATCTTCCTATCCGATTCCGGAATTTCCAGTTGAATATCCAGAAAAGGAATGCCGTCAGCTGAGACCCAATGGCGGCCACAGGCACCACATGAAGCCACAGCTGTTGTTTGACCCTCAAAGGCCCTGTGCATGATGCAACGGCAGTTGTCAGTGATTCTGGAGTCCGGAGTTTCCACTAAAACGAGTTTTTTGAACAAAAATGACAAGAGACAAAAAAGAAGGGTAAAACAATTACATTGAAAGTGTTTGTGCATCAAGTCATGAGCTGCAAGGAAGAACTCCTGAGCGTCGTGTTGACGATAACCCGAGAGGTGAGGAGCAAGTTCCCAAAGAAGTGCAAGTAGGCGGGGAGCGGCCACGGCGGGTACGTTCTTTTCGTTCATAGACTACAATGTATCATGTTTAAACAAAATTTTGCTTCAGAAACCTGCACCAACGTAGAAATTTCGCAAAGAAAGCACTTTCCTCCCTTCATTTGACAGTAATCCTTTGGCTCAGTAAAGATTGGTTTAAACAGAGGCGTGTGAATAAACGCTTGTACCACGCAGTTCATAAAGCACGTATTGCCCATGTTGTAGATACCACGAACTTCTGGATAATAATTCTTTTATTTACTACTTTAGCTGCTCAAAGACAGGAATATGGGAAAAGTATCTTACCTAAAGGCTTTCTCAAAGGGAAAGTTCTTAGAAGACCCATGAGGTCCTCCTTCTTAATAGATGTGAGGCCCTTAGACTTCAGACCAACCCTCGATCTAGAACTAAATAGCAAAATGCAAATCTCGAAAAAGTCACTTGAATTTGGCGCTGATTTTCCTTCTCTTGTCCTCGATACACGAACTGTACACAAAATCACCGCAGTAGAGGCAGTATATGTACCCGGTAGCAAGAGAAAGTGCTAAAACGGATTTGTAATGGTTTATAAGCTGCAAGAAAACCTAAAATTAAGAAAAAAAACTGACCCAGAGGATGCTTTCTGTCCCTAAGATGAGCGGGCATATGTTTCATGCAAAGAAATGTACAGCAGGAAGTGCAGCAAGTGAGCAGTGGTAGACAGCGAAGGCGGTCCGTCCGGGGACAGGCCGCACACTTCAGAAAGGAGGGCTAAAATGATGAATAAATTGTTGAATAAAATGTTGAATAACTTCGTTACAAAACAACTGAAAAAACAGAGTTATTCAACGCTAGAAATAATTTAAAGAATAAGATAAAACACTAACCATAGTTCTGGAGTGATCCTTTGTGGTGGGGAAGGTGAGTCGGGCACATACCGAATCGTACCAGCAATGGAGGTTCGGGTGGCCGATATTCGACGCCAACTCCCTGTCTACATGGGGGCACGACGAGCGAGAGTACATGTCGATATCTAATTGAATAAAGTAATGAGATTTATTAAAATCAATTTATTATTGATTTAAAATGCAAAAATTGACAAACTTCGCCGGAAAAGAACAAAAAAAACCAAAAAACAAATACGGGAATTCATTTTCAAAAAATTACAATCATGTTGTAATGGGCACATGAATGATAACATTGATAACATAATAATCTAACTCAGTTGCCAAAAATTCCAACTAGAATTTAAGGTGGTTTTAATTATAAATAAAAGAGAAAGTTTTGTATATGCGATGTTTCAGTTTACTAAATAACAAAAAGGATTCCAGATGAAACATTACACTAATTCGCGGTGGGTCAAGCTAGACTCCATTCTCCACCTTGTATTTCATCACACCAAGGGGAGAGCAAGCGATGCAAAATATATCTGACTCTCATAAAAATTCATAAAAGTTGGAGGTTCGTTCAAAAAAACTGACTCATGCAAAACTGTTAAATATTTTGACAAACTCAAGGCGGTAAAGGAAACAGTTCACCATTGTGTTAGAACTGTGATTATGTATAATTAATAAATAATTAGAAATTGAAAGATAAAGAATAACGAAAACGAAAAAATCAATAACAGCTTTTGTCAATGGAGTTAATTTGCATTATCTGAAGTTATCGCTTTTTTTCTGAAAGCTCCTGCTTGAATTGACAAGGCATTTGCTTTGAAACTTATGTAAAAATCGATATGTATAGTCAAGAATTTTGGGCCGAACTTGTCAATTCACAATTTCATACAAAGATTGTTTGGTCAATGTTTATTTAGCTGATTATTTTATCTTTTTGTTATTATTCTGTTTTGTTTGTCAATTTAAAACCTGAAATTTGAACAAAAAAGAAAAAGCGCAACAACTTACATGTTTACTTTAATTCCATCTCTTTCCACGAAAAACAAGTAATTTTTTTGTCAATTCGTAAAATTCTTGAAATAAGTAAAATCCTCAAAATATACAACCTTAAATTACTTAAATTTCCTAAATTTTACAAGTACTTCCGGTTGCGAAAACCAGTTCAAACATTAAAAAAATTAAGAATACTCACATAAAATTTCATTACCTCTTATTAATAAAAAGGAAATATTATTAATAAAACAACGGCAAGAATCAACAACAACGAGGGTAGTGCACAATCGGAAATGCCTCGGGAAGATGGCGTAAGATGCAACTACCGTATCACAGTTAGAGTAAGTTCCTAAGGGCCGGAGGAGGGGTTTTGGGGGAATTTACCCAAAAATTAGGGGGAAACTACCCAGAAAATAGGCATTTTACCCACAAAACTGGGCAACTACCCAGAGAATTACCCAAATTTAAGGTAGAAAGAAATTAGGATACAAGGAAATATCTATCTCAAAAAGGGGAAAGCTGGGGCGACCCGCTTTGGCGAGAAGGCATATAAATATAATGAAATCGCAATAGAAATCGACTAGAACAAGGGGGTTTCTGGGCATTAATTGGGGTTTCTGTGGCTGGAACTGGCCCAATCATAAGGGAACGTCGCAAGAAATATCACATTTCAGAAGCCTCAGAAGCCCTGAAGGCCGTTGTAGACTTTGGGCTTCAGGTCGCTCTGCTGGAGAATGGAGATGATCTGAGTCTTCTGCTCCTCGGTGAGCTCCGTGCGCGGGAATTCCACGTCGAAGGTGACGTAGAGGGTGCCCTTCTGGTTGTTGTCGGTCAGCGAGGGCATTCCTTCGTCCTTCTTGCGCAGACGGGCTCCGGGCCACGTGACCTAAAAATAGGTTTTTTGTTGTGTAAAAGAGATAAAAAAGGCAATTTTCAACTGGAAAATCAACAATTTTTCTAGATTTGCATAAAACGGGGTAATGGATGATTGGTCGATTTATTTGATACTCAATGTTAATAGGCCTTTTAATACAAATTAAAATTTAAAAATGTACTTTCAACCAAAATGAAAAGTAAAGCGGGGAGCGCAGCACGCAATTACTTCCCGTTGCTAAGAAA
The DNA here is from genome assembly GCA_022343465.1 of Oscheius sp. G VE-2021. Classification (NCBI taxonomy): domain Eukaryota; kingdom Metazoa; phylum Nematoda; class Chromadorea; order Rhabditida; family Rhabditidae; genus Oscheius; species Oscheius sp. G VE-2021. The sequence goes on from JAJQXH010000063.1 coordinate 63,040, forward strand.
CAGACGACTAAAAGTGCAAAAAATCGGGATTCAATAGGAAAGCAAAAGGACCTGGGTTCGATCTCGGCCGGTAAATGTACTATTTGGAAAGCTAAATTGGTCGTTCTCTGATTAAAAAGAATTAAATTGACCCAATTCAAAATCAGGACAGCCGGTTGTCACATAATGTTACACGCAAGGCGGTGCCAGTCTCCGTTGCCAAGGAACCGTTTTGGCCGTGCAAAACTACAAAAAAGGGAAGATCGATGTGACCGCCGGCTGGCACTAACATCCTAATTTTCGCCTTTTACTTCAAGTAGGGGCCTTTTACTTGAACATTCTAGTAGTTTTAAATTAATTTAAAATAAAAAAATCTAAATTAAAAAGTAAAAAATGTTTAAAAAAAACAATTTAAAAAATGAAAAACAAACCTTATCCCTGACCACCTGCACTTTGTGTCCGTCGAGGTGCTCGATCTCCATCTCGAAGCCGTTCAACGCGTCCTGCAGCGAAATGGTGACGTTCGTGAACAGATCCATGCCCTTCCGCTCGAATCTGAAGGAGTTTTGTAAGAAATAAGCAAAATTTACTTTTAAAATAAACTTTTAAAAGTAAAATATACTTTTAAAATCCACCGTACCTGGGGTGTTTCTGGATCTTGATCCTGAATTTGAGGTCTCCCGGTTCTCCCTCGATGTGGGGCTCTCCCTCTCCGCTGAACACCTGCTCGTGGCCGTCGTCCGCTCCGACTTCGATTTCAACCTGGAAAAATGGGATTTTAATTATTGATTTTTAGCCCGAATTCCATTAAAAATCCTTAAAAAATGGATTGTTGAAAGTATTTCCGGTATTTTTCGACATAAGAATTCAGTCACACAAAAAATAAAATTTTTGAATAAAAAGGTTTTTTTTAAAATTCAATTTAAAAAAAATGAAAATATTAAAATGAATAAAATCCTCACCTCTAAGTTCTTGGTTTCCTGTACGAGCTTCACATTCGGGCACTCGTCGCACACTTTGACCTGGTACATTTGGAAGCGGCCCATTCCCATCTGCTCCGTACGCATTTCGTGCCTGAAAATAGGGTATATTTGACATTTTTCATTTTTATTTCACTTTTAAATTATTAAACACATATTGAAAAGTCGAAGTTACTCTTGTATGCTGGAAAGTACTTGAAAAATGACACTTTTCCGCAATATTTTAAATTTTGAGATTTCTGAAGGTACCAGCTAGCTCTCCAAAATGCCAGCCAATATCCTGGTAGAACTTTATTTTTGCATAAAAATAATGTAAAAAATCTAATAAAAAAATTTAAAAAAAAAAGACAAACCTGCAGTTGCACTGGCGGGTGCCACTGGTCTGCTTGTAGACGGACTTCCTCCTCCGCATCTCCACAAAGTGTCCATTGTAGGCCTCTTCCAACGAAACGAACAGGTCCACAACCACATCGGCTCCCTAAATTCCAATATAAATGTCCTTAGACTGTCATAAATCCATTCGAACTTCGAAAAGTCGCAAATATGTTATTTTTTCGCATGGTTCAGGTTAAAAAAAACACCCAAAATTGACTAAATTGGATAATAGAACACACCCTGGGAATCTGGTCGTCGCGTTCTCCGCCGCCGCCGAAGAAGTCTCCGAAGAAGGAGGAGAAGGGGTCGTGACCTCCGCCGCCGCCCTGCTTGTTCACTCCCTCCTCTCCGTGACGGTCGTAGATGGCACGCTTCTCCTTGTCCGACAGCACCTGGGATGGTAACTTTATAATAAAATAGATAATTTTACAAGTTATTTTCATAATTAACTACACTAAATTCACTTTTTACTATAAAATTTTATTTGAAAACTACTAAAAACCTCTTAGAAGTTGTCCAAAAACGAATTGTTGCCAGACACCTTAATGCTTTGAAATTGTCGGTTTTTCTTTCGATCTTATTATTATTAAAATTATTAAATTATTAAAACTAATCGATTGATTAATTCCAGTATTGAACGCTCTTTTGTAGTTATAACTTTTGTAGTTTGTGCCCATTGGCAGCGTCTCGCCGCGAGACTTTCGCGCCAGTGCCTTTCCCGCGCTTTCAGGAGTTCTCGTAGCCACTCGCCTGCTTTTGATTACTTCTCTCTCTTATCTGCTCTTCTTTTATCCCTTTTATCTTCATGATTTACTTTATTAACGAATTAAGGTGGATTTTTATGCTCACAAACCTGTCCGGATTTAAAATTATTCGATAAACGTGATTTTAACATACTCCTTAAAAATGATATTTCAAATATAAAAAGTAATAAAAACACAAATAAAAATCCAAAATCAGACCTCGTAGGCTGCTCCGAGGTCCTGGAACTGTTCGTGAGCGATCTCATCGTCCGGATGTCTGTCGGGGTGGAGTTCCTTGGCCAGCTTACGGTACGCCTTCTTGATCTGATTGATATTCGCGGTTTTGGGCACTCCGAGGATTTTGTAGAAATCACGGCCACATTCGGCAATTTGGATCAGTGAACTAGCGACGAAGACTAGGAGAAGGGCTAAGATCCTCATACCTGAAATGAACCCGTTAAAATCGGCTAAAATCGTGAAAAATAGAGAAAAAGTCATTATAAAACGTGAAAATCACTAAAAACCACCTGAAAACACAAAAAATCTAATTTAGAAATCATAAAAAAAACACGTCAGAACAAAAAAGCCAATCAGAACGCCAGGCCAAACTGCGACGTTCTGCTCCATTTCTACCCGCTAAATCCATTAATTTGGTTATATTCTAACTATTTATTTAATATTCAATTATTCTAATTACTTAAATGTGCAAAATTCGTTTAAAAAGAGTGTAAAAGTAACAAAAAAAAAGCCAAAACGTACTGAAGTAAGTCCAACGCTGACGTTGCACAGGGGTTAAAGGACTGTCTAAATAAGCGGTATTCGCACCCCATTGCGAAGCGTTTGAACAGGGGGTTACGGTAGCGAACGGTTTCTCATGCCACGTTCGCTTTGATTTCTACAGTTCTGGTCCCTTTTCTCTGTGTTTTTACATCTGAAATATTAAATTTGGTCCTTTAATTAATAAAAATCAAGAAAACATGGATTTCAGGCCATGGGCTTCGTGGAATTCACGGCGGTGGCCGTTTTGTGCCTGGCCGTTGGCTCCCTCGCCAATATCGACACTCCCCGCTACCACAAAGGAGTGGAATTCAGCCGTAAGTTTCGATTTTTGATGGAAGTTGGCTTCAGAATTGAGGGAAATACTGAAAATTGGGAGAGAATTCAATTTGCGCCGCAAATGGAGTGCAAAAGTGGTGGAAAATGAATTCTTTCGCAGTGGGGACAAAACAATTGATTTTTGTGATATTTTTGTATGTTTATATAATTAATACTACTTAAAATTTCAGGAATCTCCCTCTACAACCAGGGCAAGGACTTTACCTGCCTCGACGGATCGAAGACCATCCCCTCCAATCAGATCAACGACGACTACTGCGATTGCCCCGATGGATCCGATGAGCCCGGTTTGTATTTTTAATTGTTTTAAGTTTTTTTTGGCTGAAAAGTACGGTATTGTGACGTAAAATATCCCAGAAAATGTGAAAATCTGAATTTTGAACGGGAAAATCCGTGATTTCGATGGTTTTTTGGATTTTTTGATGCCAGCTGGTTAGTAGATCGTATGGTAGATCATTCTATAGAATTTTTGAGAACTACATGATTTCCACTCCAATATCTAAGATTCCAAATTTTTTGAGTATTTTGTGCCAGTCGGCTGCCAGTAAATATTCAAATTTCACTTTTTAAAGGTCTAATTTCCAGGAACCTCTGCCTGCTCCAACGGAAAGTTCTACTGCGCCAACAAGCTTCACAAGGCCGAGTACATTCCCTCCTCCCGCGTCAACGACAAAATCTGCGGTATCGGATTTCATGTGTTTATATTCTAATTTTTAACTGTTTAGATTGCTGCGACGGCAGTGACGAGTGGGATGGAAGCCACACCTGTCAGAACATCTGCGACGAGTTGGGCCGTAGCTTTCGCGAAGAAAAACAGCGAAAAGCCGCCGTGGCTAGGAAGGGCTTCGCGGCTCGTCAGGAACTGGCTAAACAAGGAGAACAAATGAAGGTTCGTGGAGAAAAATCGAGAAAACCTTGAAAATTCGAATTTTGGACTAAATTTAACGAAAAATCCTTAATTTAAGGCCGTAACTACCTTAAAAATGTCACTTTCCAGGAGGAGAAGGTCAACGCCGCCCTGCCGCTGAAGGCCGAAAGGGACGAACTCCAGCCCCAGAAGGACGTTTTGAACACGAAGAAGACCGAGTTGGAGGAGAAGGAGAAGACTCTCAAGGACGCCCACAAAAACGCCTGGCAAGGTTGGTTTTGGCGCCTTTTTTCATTTTTTTTATACTCTAAAATCGATTTTCTACTCATACAATCAATAAAATTTGTAATTTTCCCATGTTTTCAGCCTCCAAGGACGAGAAGAAGAAGCTGAAGGCCGCCGCTCTTTTCGAGGAAATCGACACCAACAAGGACCAAAAGTGTGTTTTTCATCTGTTTTTCTTTTAATTTGTTTTTATTTAAATTTTTAAATTCAGTGATCTCAGGCCGCTTTCTGCTTTTTCTGGCTGTCTAAGGCCGCTTTCTGCTTTTTCTGCTAACCTCAGCCCGCTTACCGCATTTCTGGCGACCTTAGGCCGCTTTCTGGTGAAATAAAGGCCGCGTGGACCGCTGTTTGGCAATCTACATTTCTTTTTATTGAAATTTGCAGGATCACCCTCGCTGAAATCATGGCCCTGCCCTACCTGGACAACGACCACGACGGAGTGGTCAGCGAAGCCGAGGCCAAGCTCCACATGTCCCTCGATGAGGTGGAATTGGAATTGTTCACCGCCAACATTTACGAGACCCTCTCGGCGGCCAAGAAACACGACGAATTGGACAAGAAGGAACAACAGGCCGTGGAGGATGACCTCGTCGCTGGTGAGGATTGATTTTTCTTGTTTTTTTAAATAATGTTTTTTTTAATATTTAAAACAGTTAGGATTGGAAACCAGGGGGGCTCCTGCTGAACAAGAATTCAGAAGAATCTCATGAATTGCTTTAATTAAAATTCATTCGCAGTATTTTTTCCCATTTTTCTAGAGCAACTTTTTATATCGTTTATTTAATTTTTTTAAACAAAATTTATTTGTTTAAATGAAATTAATTTAATTGTCTATATTTAGATGAGGATAAGCACCCGGAACCGGAAGACCTCCCTCACGACGAACACGAGGATGAGGAGGATGACGTCATGCCTCCCTACGACGAGGAGACCCAGGCCGCCATCAATGGTAGTTGTTTTTGTACTTATAATTTAATGGTTTTAAAAAAATTATCCATTTAAAAATGTAGAAATTAGCGTAATGCAATTCATTTTCAGCCGCCGACGCAGCCCGCAACGAGTACAACGATATGGATCGCAAGATTCGCGAGATCGACGACAAAATCAGGTAATTTCCTTTTTGAATTTATCGATTTTCGATCAATTGTTGTTGAAAAGTCAGTTTGAAAGCTGTTTGAATTTTCATTGATTTTATATGTTAAAATTCGTAAAAATCCCATTTTCAGGGAGGCCGACGACTTCTCCCAGCAGGACTTCGGATCTGACCTCGCCTGGGCTCCTCTGAAGGGCCAGTGCTTCGATTTGACTGAGCTCCAATACGTCTACAAGATGTGTCCCTTCGACAAGACCGTGCAGAAGGACAAGAACGGCTACGGAGAGACCAGTCTGGGGTAGATTATTTTATTTTAAATTTTAAAAAAATATTTTTTAGAAATTTAATTTTAAATTTATCATTTTATTTTTATTTTTTTAAAACAACTGGCTTGCAATAAGGTAAAAATTTCAGAAATTTCAAGGAGTGGAGTGGAAAGGTGCCGAGGAAGTACGCCGAGCAGATGTACCACGACGGACAGCAGTGCTGGAATGGACCCAAGCGCTCGACCAAGGTGAATTTTTATTTTTCATTTTTAAATTTTATTCTTTTTTTAAGTATGTCATTATTAACGCAAACATACCTTTATTTTACATTTTTAAATAGATTCTTTTTAAATTGAATTTTAAAGAAGGTTGGATTGACAAAGGTTAGAGGAAAAGGATTACGGTAAAAGTACTTGGAAAAGTAGGAAATTAGGTAATTTTATTCTTTTCCTCTCTAAAATGTATTTTTAAAGTATTTACTTTTAAAAAAATTTACTTTTTACGTCGCTAATTGTACAACCTAAATTTGACTTGAATAAAAAAATAGTGGAAAACTACCGATTTTTGGACAAAAATGGGGTTTTATTTAAAAATTTGGTAGTTTTTACGGTTTATACATTTTACATAATTAATTACAAAAATCCTTTTACATATTTAAATGGACAATTTAAATTGACTTTTGTTACGGTAGCCTAGAGTTATCATGTGGCTGAGCTCTTCCAGAGCAATCTCAGGAACCGCTTGTAAAGATAAGAGTGCTCGCTTTTGCACACATTTGAATCCTGCAGTCCGACGTGGAATCACGGGGGGTTGATTGATTTTTCTAAAATTTTAAAATAAAAATACCTCTCGAATATACTTTTAATTAAATAATTATTAATCGAATTAAGTAAGCGAAGAGTTATATTCAATTTTTTAAAAATTAAATATAACTCTTCGCTTACTTAATTCGATTAATAATTTGAAAAAATTTAATAATTCTCTAATTTCAGGTAGTGATCGAATGCGGTGAGACGAACGAGCTGGTGTCGGCCACTGAGCCTGCCAAGTGCGAGTACGAATTCCTCTTCCGCACGCCGGCCGCCTGCAACGACCCGGACAAGGAGGAGCCCGTCCACGTGGAACTCTAAACCCCGGAATTAGAATATTGGAAGTGGATTATTTCTAAGATTTAGAATAATTTCTCTGTGATCCCCATTTATGGTTGTTGGTTCTCTTTCGAATTTTGAGCGCATGTGCTCCCTCGTTTGGGTAAATTAAACGCGTTTTTGTCGTAGTTTTTGTTGTTGTTGTTGTTGTTGGGAAATTTGGGTCCCCGTTGGGTAAGCTCACCAGACCGCTTTTGAGGAAAAAGTAGACAGTCTCGTGCCGCTTTGAGGGAAAACAGATAGGAGGCTCAGGCCGCTTTGACTCAAAGCAGATAGCCACTGCTCAAAAAATAATTTTAAGAATATTTTAATATAACAAGTCGAAAAAATTGAGGACTCGCTTAAAATATATTAAAAGAATAATTTTCATGACGTTCATTTCCAACATGCTAATTAATCCCAAAACATTTATATATGTATCGAAGTTAGAATTACTTTTATTACTTCTTCTCCAGGCACTACATCTAAAATCTTGTGCAAATGATTTTATATTGCACGATTCGCGTTAGCGTCGGCTGTGCAGGTTGTCATTGCAATTTGGAATGTGAATTCACTAATTTTTGCAATTCCAACTTCGTGCGCCAAAATTTCAGAGTAAGAAATTTTAGTTTTAGGGTGGAAATTAGGCGAGTAAAATAAGGATTTTCTCGGGTCAGGTTAATGGCGATACGTTGAAGGCAGAATAAAGTCAGCGGAATCTACACAAAGCATAAAAAGCAGAAAGCGGCCTGAGGTCAGAAAAAGCAGCAGAAAGTTGTTTCTGTTCTATCACATCATTTGATCACAAAAAGATGGGAAATGGGCTTCTTCTTGTTCAAACTCAATCACAATTCTCTTCCTTCGATGTGCTTCTTCTCCAGCTTCTGAAGACCGATGCAAGCAACCTCTTGGGGTTCCGCAAAATATCTCACTTTCACTACGCCGATTCGGACCCCAGTAGATTGGCGGTTGAATGAACTCCATCGTGACTAATAACCTAAGACAATGCTATATTCAGGATCAACCTAATTTTCCGAGACTGCGGTGCCTGAAATATGCACGTAGATTGTAAACCAGCTCACACCATTGCGAATTAACTCTTTATAAGGTCCCTTCTCCATATATTCCGTGGAATAGGCGCCCACAGAACTAATTGTGGTAGAAATAGGTTCGCCGGGACGTTGGTTTATGGACATATGTGATCCAATCAACTGATTGCCTCCCGCATCAGAAAACAATAATCCTGACGTCACCGTTTGATGAAGAGTCCTGAAAATAAACTCAAAAAATGTCATAAATTCACTATCACATGTCGGGCATTTGGCAGGTCAGTCGGAAGATTGTCACGGGGTCCAATGTCAATTTTGCAAATGTAGTCTCCTATAATTCGAGGAAACAACAATCTTTAAAGTTTTGCACTTACAAGGAGATGACCACAATCCGGAAGCATTAGCATAAAGAAAAACGGAAACATCACCGCCCTGGCAGTGGAAGACCGGCGAGACTGCTCCCAGATAGCTCCGACGGGTTGCCATAGAAAAGTTGACGGGAAAATTTGAGTTCTGAAATATTACCGGGCTGTCCTTGCCTTTACATCCTTTTAAACCTGTCGAATTCGAAATTGACTAATAATACTAACGGAATGGTGAAGACAGAGTTACAGAAAGCTCAAGCAAAACTAGGCTACTCTTTTCGAAGAAATTGGCAGAGTGAACTAATGAACCGAAATTTTCGAAATTCTCACCGAAATTCTCAGAACCTCAAACAAAGTCACGTTGATAGCTTTATTAACATTCGTTGTCCAACGAAAGTTTTTTAAAAGTTTATTTAGAAGGCAAACATGATTTTTCATTGAGAATACATAACAAAGCTCAATTTTTCAAACTCGTGATTGCGATGCCCGATTGTTTTCGTGTTACAATCATTTGAGAAGACCATTCATTGAAACATTTAAAAAAAAATAATTGCACACTATTTGTTTAAAAGCAGTTTTTGATTTTAAAGAAAATTGATTGGTAATTAAAATTGAGTTTCTTTATTAAAGGGATCGATCGACAGGGATATTTTACATGTTTTACTTACATAATAGGGAAAAATCCGCTGTACAAAAAGTCAAAAACAAACCACGAATGATCTATACCGGATGTTCCTAGTGATCAAATGGTTGAATTTTAATTAAAGTTACCTACACCCAAAGAAGCGTTATAGTCTTTTATAACTGACTATTTTCAGGGACCTGTTTGCGAAACAGCAGAAAGCGGTCTTTTTCAAGAAAATTCAAAAAGATGCCTGAGGTCAGTGAAAGCCGGAAAAAGCGGCCTTCTGTCAGCAGAATCCGCAAACGGCACCTAAAGCAGCATCGCCAGCAGACCATATTTTCTAAACAGTCAACTGCAACATTGACAGATTTATCATAATTCTATTACATGGAGAACAAAGACTATACTTGTTTAAAAACGATTGTTTTCCTTCTTTATGTGGTCCTAGCAGAGCCGTTGGAAATCTGTGCAAGGGAGGTCCATGGGTTGGCTCCAATAATTCACACGTGTCACGTTGGTAGTCTGGAATCCTTCTGGGAAAAATAGTGTGTTGTTAAGTCCATCGTGGCTTATAACCTTTAAAATAAGATTAGTCCTATTTAAAATCAAATTAACTCACTGAAAACGCTTTCTTTGAAAAATGGATATACATTTGAAACATGTGTTTACCATTCCGGAGAAAAGGGTTAAAGGTCCATCTAGATGCGGCATAAACTGAATTATTTGCGTCAATTTGCAAATAAGAAGTTAGTCCGACGTCTTGGCGGTCAGTCCCCAAAAATGCAGTCCACAAATGTTCGCTTTGACCATAAAACCGCACAACAATTGCCTGACCTCCCTTACTAAAATAGAATTGATTTTAATTTTGAAAATTAAAAATTTAAAAAAGTTGAACCTTACTCGTTGGGCACTTCACAGGCCATTTTGAGGATACCACAGGGGACCACATTTTGAGGGCACAAAATGACAATGGACCAATGGACTATTGTTTTGGTTGTTTAACTTTCCAAAGGATGACCACATTACAGAAAAATTAGAATGATGAGGAGGGGTAGCAAAGCCAAGAGGGAAGCAGTTAGAGCCATGAGAGTGTGGAGGAACCCGACTGGATGCTGGGCTCTAATTAGCGTTAGGGATCCGTCTTCCAACTGTCATTCAAAGTGACATTTCAAAATTTCAAAACTCAACTTTAGCCAGCACACCAAAAACCGGAAATCGCAGGAACTGAACATTGAACAACAGAGGAAAAAGAATGGAGGGGAATTCAAAATTTGTGAGCAATCATGAAATCTATTTTTTAATTACACCCACAGAATCGCAAGTTTTTTGAAATTCAATATATTAGCCTTTTAATAGTAAATCCTACTTAAAAGTTAGAAGAAAATTAGCCTAATTAACAAAAAGTCCCCAAAAATCGTCAATTAAGTAAGATAGGTTAAATTTCAAAATTTTAATGGCTTTTCTTGTTACTTGTGAAAATGGCAATTTTCTTCGCATTTGTATATAATTGAGAGAATTTAAGACCGAGACATGCCGAAATCTTGATAATTAATTTGATCTTCTCGTGTCATCTGAACAATCTGAACGCCGAAGACTGATTCCGCTTCAGATAAAAGTGCTGTCAAGTGGTCAGGTTGCATATTTCTGCAGACGAACCTCAATTTATGTCTCCGTATCTCTATTTCTTGAGCATTTCTTTTGGTTTTTTCTTTTGGTTTTAACGATGTTCCCTAAAAATGATTTTGTTTCAGTTTGCCATAAATGCGAGCTCTAAAAACTGAATTTGAATATTCTACCCATCTCCTTCTTGTTCGGCTACAAAATCATCAACACCGTCATCGCATTTTCAAGAATGTCTTGAGAAAAGTCTCGTGGTTTAGAATTATTTAACAGCCACGATTACACATTTCTAACATAAAGCTATCACAAAGCGTAAGATTACCCTAAAGCAAACCAATTTATGACTTTTAGGCACTATGTTTACGAGATTATCAAGGACCAATGTTCGAAAACCGGTGTAAATAGTGAAATGTGGGTTTGAGCCAAAACTTCAACCGTCAGCTTAATTTTAGATCTGCTAGCTTACACAACCGACCCGCCAATGCTCAGCACCCACATGCCCAGGTAAGTAGTTTTTAAAATTTGTTTTTTGCCTTTATTTAAAAAAAACTATTTTTTTCGAACAGATTATCATGGCCAATTGTACAAAATGGGTTTTGCACATTGTTTCACTGTTTCAATTTTGCGCCTAACATTTCTGAAGTTTTTAAAAGTTTATGTGAAACACAGCTACAATAGGCAGTAAATAGGCTAAGTAAACGATCGATATTCAAGTTTCTTATAGGCGACTAGATCAACTGAGGATTGGTAAAAAAATCAACCGAAAAAATTAAGTATTTATTAACTAACTATTGTTTTCAGGACAGCGATACAGACTATACGGCGAAAAAGATAAACCACATCAACCGCCTTATATTTGGCTCCCGGACCCGTAAGAGCAATAAGGATTGTTTCTTAAATATCAATTTAGGGGTGTTCGCTATTCAGACAGCCGGGAAACCTATGCAATAAGTACAATTTTGTTTTTTGTAACTTTATTTCATCCTTGTTCTTAATAAACACGTTTTTAAAAGAAGCAGATTCCTAACTGGTTTAAGTATAATTAAAAATTAATGTTACGCCCAGCAGTAAACGAGAAGAATTTTTGGGTTTTTCTTTCTTTTTGGATAGATCGGTTATTGATTTGTGGTTAATGTAATTTACGTGTCTTTCTAAGAAAGATTCTCACGAGACGTATGGCTGATATCCGCCAGTTAACAAAATAAAAATACAATTTGGTTTCGTCGGACAAGCCGGGCCGACTAAAAAAACCTCAGAGCGTTCTTGATTTTATATTTTGGATCCTCGAAAATTTCTCAGCAAACTCCAATTTGAAATTTTAAAATCCAAATTTAGAAAAAGAAAAAAATATAGAAACTTCTTTCATTCAGTGCGCAAATGTTTTCAGATTACTTGTTTTCAGTTTGTTGTAACTTCACGGATAATAAACTTTTACATGTTTCAATAAAAAAAATTAAAGAAAACACATTACCGTGTAATATTTTTTGTGAACCTTAGGGGGTACAATAGAAAAGTAACCTTTATCTGCCTTCCTCGTCGTACTTAAATTTTTGTGTGAAGCAAAATTCAGTAGGTAGTGGTCTCGCACAGTAGTGGATAACGAAAAAAAGGAAATGCGATTTAAAAATTGTTTTGTATTTTTTATACATTACAACAAATGAACGTTTAGAAATGAAAGTTAATTTAAAAGTGTGGTGACATAATCAAGATTTGAAAGAATTTATGCCAAATTTAGTTTATTTAAAGTTTAAACAGCAACATATTCTTCTTTTCGAATGTATTTTTCTCTAGAACTTTCTTTCTTCGAAATAAAACAAAGTTTTGTATTTCTTTTTTCATTTAATAGGATGTCTACTCCTTCAATCAGTTCGATGCATTGAATTTTTCCTTAAGCTATTGTCGAAACGTTTAAATATTTAAGCACGTCATTCTTTTAGCTCTTTTTTCATAACCATGCCAACTTGGTCATGTTAAACTGAAAATAAGATAGATTAACATTACTTTGCCTATTGGGAATACGAATAATACATAGAAGACTTAAGTACAATATAAAATAAGAAATGTTTGATTTTAAATGTTTTCACGATACCCTAATGTGTAAGTGTAAAGAACAAACAACCAATTATTTTTATTTTCCTATTAAAACACATGATGTAACAGTGTAACTGTTTAAAACAAAAGCAAATAGGTGAAAAACTGCAATTTTTAATTTACGGTGTTTTTTAACATAAAAATAGTAAAATAGTTCATTTTATGGTTTTCGTATGTCAAAAATTTGTTTATGTAAATTAATGATTCAGTCGATCCAATTACGTGGATGCATTCAACATTTTAGTTACATTCTGACTGCATTTGAAACCTATCGCTTTTCAAAACACATTCACCGTAACATTTTATTGAAAACTCAAGCTTCAATTTACGGCCTTTTCAGAAATAACTGACTGATTCAAGAATCTTTCCAAGATAACATTTTGAAAAAAAAGCTCCAAAAAAATTGTACTGACCACATTTTTTTCTTTTCTAATGAGAAATTGAAACATATAAATAAGGTGATTTTGAAAAAGGGAAAATGTTTATTTTCGAGAGAGGCAAATTCCCACTCGATGTGGTTAGTATGTGCAAAAATTAATTTAAAAATGTTGACGAAATGAAAATTTAAGAAGTAGATTTTTCCATTATCAAAAATTCCGCAGATCGTAACGTACCCGGAAGCAGTTTTCTTCCAATAACCCACCTCCAAAACATTTAAATTAACGACCTTTCTTTAACTATTTCAAAATTGGCTCTTTTTTCATTACCCTGTTTAGTTGATCCACTGTCCCTTCTTGGAAAAGTTTTTTGGTCCTCTATTCTTTTATTAGATGCCTGAGGCTATGAGGAAGAGCGCCCTTGTGTGTTTTTCTCCCTGCCGAGGAGGGAGGCCTCCCCGAAGTGAGAATCGCGTTAGCCTGGGGCGACATCTCATTGCTGCAGCCTGAACAGAGCAACCTCATTTGGCAGTGACGACCCTCTCCCGCTTCCGCTCCCACAGGGACCTCCCACAGCGGCACGTGACATGGGGAATTACATTTGCGCCTGTGTCTTTGGGTAACCTTTGCGTCATTCAGAAAGCTTTGATTTGGATATGGCACGTCGTTTTCTTTCATCTCGCACTTGAAGACTCTGTCTGTGTCTGTGTCTGTGTCTCTCTCTGTCTCTCTGTCTCTGTCTCTGTCTCTCTCTCTCACTCTTGTGAAGACCTGTCTCTGCCTTTATCTCAGTTTCCGTATCTCTCTCTGTCGCTGTCTCTATTGCACATTATCTCTCTCCTTTTTTGCTGTATATCTTTTGAACTTTATGATCTTTATTGGATGCTGCGCAGGCGTACCTTTGAATCAAAATGTTACGGCAGTTACGAATGTATTTACATACAATTTCTATGAAATACTGAAATCAATTAAACATTTTTTGTTTGTTTTAACAATTGCCACGACACTCAACGAAATCAATGCCATAACAAACAAAGACCGAAAATAACAATAGTGAAACATTCAATAAATGAATTGAAAAAAATTATGATCAACAAGTTTATTCAGGCAACTAGTTTGCAAAAACAGCCAACTTCGATTGAAAAATGTTTTACCTTAGAAAATGGATAAAACATATCTAAATTATTAAAAAGTTGTTCATTTTGAGATTCAAAATGTTCTATTTTTACAAAATCATCCGTGGTGCTAACGATATCTTACTATTGTGAGTTAGATCTTGTTTTTATGAAACATTGGATAGATACCTTTTCTCCAAAAAGATATTTTTTTACTTTGGCACATCCTTCTTCTCATGTCTTGTTTTTGTTTATGTGACCGTCTCTCTTACTATCTCTGTGTCAGTGTATGTTTGTGTTTTTAGTAACCTAGTTCGTCACATTTTAGGCCTTAGCGCTTGTCAAATGTCACCTCACGCGATATTGCCTACAAAACATGTGTGCATTAGCTTACGTACGTAATACTGCGTTAGGTTGTATGTGCGAATCTCTAGCAAACTAGGATTGGCGAATATACTAAGTTTACGATCGGTCAAGGCAACACAAATGATCCAATTATAAACAATTAGAATGTATTTAAAACTTTAAAGTATTGTCATTATAGTCATAACAAACACATAATTATTTTTTAAGTTTCGAAAATATTTAAAAAAACAAACAATTTTTAATGAATGCATGCGGTACTTTTGTCAATTAAATTTTAACATTACAGCTACTAACAAATATAAGGCTTTGGAAAGGTGACAGTATTAGAAGTAAGTAAAAGGTAAATTATTAAATTGATCATAAAACAGTGAAGCCATTGGAACTATATCGTTTAATACATTTTCTATGTTTATCATAACAAACACACTTAATGAAACCGAAAACTGTGGTTAAAAGAGGCAGAGAACCCCACTTATGAACAAAATTCATAGGTAACGCAAAATAGTCAGGGTGTTATTATATCTTACGGCAAAGCTTTGGTTTCATTTTTTTAATTTAAAAAAAAAATTGATCAGTTTTCTAATGCAAATTTTGACAACTTTAACTAACTTCAGAAATTCTCATTTTTTTAAACATTCATAGTTTTAACGGCGGCTCAAGCTCGACCAAACAATATATTAAAATTGCAAGAATTGTCATGTTCCTGGTGTACAATCGATTTTTTTAAAAGAAAACCGCAATTTTATCAATATGTAGAAAAAGTTATGTTTCCATTCTATCTCGGTTTAATGTTTTCTATCAATTATCAGTTTCGATCCATCGAATAATTGTGATCATGAAGTCCATTTTACTCTAAGCCTACCAGAGACTGTTTGTTTGATGAGCTATTAATTTTTTTTTGAAACATTTGCTCTGTCAAGCTTTTGGATTGTAATTGTTTTAAAGGAAATACTAATTTTTAAGGCATATGAGCATCAGACCAATAAAATAACAAGTTTAAATCAAAAAGCCAAGGCCTTTTATGTCTTTTGAATATCATTCTAATATTTTGAACATGAGACCACTAGAACGATAAAGCGCTGAAAAAAGCTTAAGTTAAGCTCTTGAAACATTGTTTTTCCAACACATAAGTTCCGTTATAAAATAAAATCAGGTTTTCGAATATTTATTCTTTAATCGAAAATGAACGAAATGGATTAAAATTCACTAGAAAGGAATGACTATGTTTGATTAAAACGTTGGATTTTTTAATTCGGAAAAGTAGGTGAAAACCAAATTGCTGAACTTAGTTTGAGAACCATTGAAAAGTACATTCCTTCCTTAATAAGATTTTGGGCATTACAAAAATTTGCAGTTTTTATACAAAAAAATAGAAACGTGCATTTTTCAAAAAAAAAAACATTCTGTTTGCGAACTTTAGCATTTTCGCTGTTTCACGGATTAATTATATAATTCTTCCAACTAAACAAAATAATCAAGTTATAGTTTATATTTCATAGTCGCGAAAACATTTATCCATGAGAGTGGTTTTCCCTTGTAACCAGATTTTTCAGCAGTGAATTCCCAGGAATCTGATATTTTCTAATTTGTCTGTTGCTACGGCAATGTAGTGTATTTGCTGTTGCCGTTTGGCAGCTGCCTGCTACATTGGTTTTGTTTTCCGTGATCATTCCCTGTTCCATGTTCCAAGTTACTTTGTTGTAACCAAAATGAACAGTTTGAGAGTAACAAAGAGAGACAGAGGCAGAGACCGAGACAGAAATTGTTTCCCTTGTTTTAGGTAGTCGTTGCCTCCCAAACCGGAAGTTCTATTGAAACTCCCATGGTCTCCAAACGCTGAAATCCAATACAGATGTTATTCCCGTTTAATGCTGGGCGAGCAACAACTTTGGCTCCATGTTCAAACATCCGAGTTTATATAGTAACATAGTTTTTTTTCCACTGCCACTTTTCAACAAAACTAGAGCAAGTAAAGTTAGTAATGCCAAATGTTAAAAACACGAGGGTTAAAAATGTATAGTATTTGCTACGATTCTAACAAAACAATTTTAATTGTCTTTTTGCCCTTTTTTTAAACCTTTCCTTGTTCAAAAATTCAATTTCCTCAATCTTTTTGCACTTTTTAAAATCTTTTCATTTTCATAAAAATTCAATTTCCTCAAATTTAAATGTTTTATTAATATGTTTTAATTTTGCACAAGTACATGTTTCAAATTGTTTACTTAATTTAGATTTGCCTTTGGTTAATAGTGAAGTGACACTTCAATCATCATTTTGATACAACATGTTCCCTACTTTAATGTTACAATACACGCTTTAAAGTGGTCATCAATATCGCATATTTAGTTTATAGAGCATAATAGCAACGTGAATTGTTTCTCTCTCAACAAAACAAATTTGAAGTAAACTCCTAAAGGTTTCTAATTTTTTGTGAAGTTTTTAGTCATGCTTCATTTACGAGCGAACCTAGTTTTGTTTTTTAAATTTTGGAATTAATGACATTTTTAAACTAGTAATCGAATATATTTGATTCATTTCCACAAAAATGAACAAAACGGTAAGGTGGAAACAATGTTTCATATCTCTTTCAAACCTTTCTGCGACAAATTTGTATTATTTATAAATTTTAAAACTGTTTTAGTTTAATATTTCTTCAGATGTTTCAACTTTCCAACAGGAATGTGGCAGTTGAATTTTCTTTGAAAGTGCATTCTGCACGATTTTTCACGTGCGAAAGCCACCATGCATTCTTGAACAAGGTCGTTTCAATTTGTTTTGTTTCCATGAATTATATCCACGATCTGTCTAGCTAATTTGAGCAGAAACAGATCGTGGATATAATTCATGGAAACTGAGAAAAACTCCAAAGTAAAACACATGGAACTTATTTTTTCTTGCATGTTTTAATGAACCGATTACAAGACATTCTGCGAAGGTGAGAGATAGCATTTCAGCAAACCTTTCTATCTATAAATTTACATAGACATACTTATTGTAAATAGTTGCATTTTAACAAAAATTATGACACAAACTTGATTTGAACGAAAAATAAGCTTTACTGAAATGAGAAAAAGTCAAACATTATAACGTTGATTTCAATGCTATACTTAATTATTAAAACAATTATGTTTTATGATAATTGCTACTCTGTGTTTTTATAGAATCTTTGCAAAAAAACAGAAACATACTATATCATTTGTTTTGACCTTGCCGTATGCTGCAACTCGTACTTATCAAGTGACAAATCTAATTTTGGGGTATCGCAGAGCGACCGGAATCGGATTATTGTGAAGGCACTCCTCATCTCCACCTCTCTCGGCAGAAGCAAATTTTCTTGGTTGCTCTCGTGCTTTTTGGCCTTTTTCCTTTAGCTGAGTTCATCTATCCGAATAATTATATATTTAAAAAGTTTCATTGAAAATTACGAATGAAAGTTACTAATTTGTGACAGTCGGCGAATTTTGTGATTGAGATTTTTCTTTTGGTACGCCTTAGGGGGATGTACACACTAGATGTCTCAAACGTGATTTTTTCTAAGATTGTGATGAAACATTACATTAACTTTTAGAATGCAAACAAATTAAATATATACACTTTGTTTTGGATTGTTTCACTTTGTGTCTTTTGCAATACGCAAATCCAAAACGTTCACAAATCCAATATCAATACATCTCAAAAAAGTTTTACAATCTTTTTCTTTTGATTAACTAATTTTTATCATTAAAAGTGGCATTTAAACGATTTATGCTTGTTGTTGCAACCTAAGCTTCTTTTTCGACTATGTAATTGCTCTTTATCCAGATAATGAATCACACAAGCCTGACGCCGTGGTATTTTGAAATACCATTAAAATGTCCGTCTGACAGGCGAATGATTCATGGATCTGGGAAAAATGAAAAATTACATTCTCGACAATAGTTGGAATCCGCTAATTTGTAAAAAAAAAAAAAGAAAAAATCTTATCTTCACAGATTTGTGAGAAATAATATTTTAAGTTTATTTGTTTGTTCATTTAATAATATTAATTTTTTAACATTTTTAATTTTTAAACAAGTTTCCGATTACTGATTTCAAAAAGCATGTGTGTATTCGTTTGAACCTAAACATTGTTTACATACATGCTTTTGGGGCTTCAGTCTAAAAATTAAAGTCTCCGACATTCCTAAAACAAAAAATTTCTTACAATAGCATTTCCCTTTTCCTTTTGGATTTTTCCAACAGATATCAGGGAGCTAGTAATACCCTCAAAAACTTTTGTTTCTAAAATCTCAGTGAAACATTTGATTTACTTTTGAAAAGTGAAAAATGTGTACCTCCCCTTTTGTAAATGTTGTAGCAATTTTGTCATGTTCAAACATGACAAATTACCAAAATGTGATAAAAAGAAACTTGACTTTTATTTTACAGATTTAACCATGGATTTGTTTTGGAATTTATCACGGCAAGGCTAATCCATCTTTTCTCTTTTTCCTAGTTTATTTTTTTACTTAAAGGGACAGTCAGGAGCCTTTTCATTTCATTATGTTAGGATACGGTCGTAAATTTTGCATGTTCAAAAATGCTAAATTGTCTCGCGCACTCCTCATTTCCCTCAATGTCTCATTCTAATTTGAATGCCACTAAACGCAGGACACATTGACCGTCCGGGCCATCCGCACTTTCTGCGGATGGAAACCCGAAATCGGCTACTTGGAGGCTGAATATCTTAAAACTAGAGATTTCCGACATAAGGTCCCAAAAAGTTTTTTGTACAGCTGAATTTTCTCTTTCATATGAGACAAAGTTGCAAAAGCCGCCTGACTGTCCCTTTAACACAATTCTTTGGCGCATAACTCTGAACTATAACACCTTTTTAAAGATTTAAAAATCAAGAATGCCAAACTGCTTTTTATTAATTGTCGAAAGGGACGCGCAGCGGTTGTTTCCTGTACTGAACTGTTTCTTTGTCTAGTTTGAAACAATCAGACAACCAGAATTAATTCAAGTATCTTTTTTACCCTTATATGTTTGATTTTTTAAACTTTTAATTAAACCTTTCCAACCTTTTGTAAAACGTTGCTATAAGCGGTATTCACAATTTAAAATTATCATTTGCCACACCATTCCACAGTGTTCAATTTATTTTTTTGGGTTCAAATATCAAAACAATATTTTTTACTAAGCTAGTAAAAAGTTGGGTTCTTATTCTCTTGAAGTAATCCGTATTTCTACTACATTTTATTATTAAAACGTTTTTTCATCATGAAACCCATAGTTGAGAGACAAAACATTTGAAAATGCCGTTTAGTGATATTTGTATTGTAAACAAGATTCATCTGACAGTCTACGTACAGGCATTTTTAGTTTTTTTTACTAATCGTAAGTAAAAAAGTGAAAAGTCAGACCTAATTGATTGGGAAGGACGGCAAGATATTAACAAGATCACCCGCCCCGTTCTTTTAATAAAGTGCTGAAAAAGTGGAGTGACCTACGTCTTGCCCCATTGAATTTAGAGTAGCTCATTCCGGGACGTTCAGATCGCTTTCTTTCCAATTAGGTGGCCGACTGGCTCCGCCCTTCCGCCGGCCTTCTCGCCGATTCCGCCCCCGATTTGCAGACTTCACACGCTTTCCGCCGATCAGGAAACGACATTGTCTCTGCGCATCTCACATTCTGCTCACACATTGCGTTTATCTGACTGATTTTGTTAGCTTGGGTAATTCCACTTCTTTATCCGTTCTTTTTTGGTAAAATTTAAAATATAAACTTTGCTTCCATTCCATCACCGATTCTATTCATCAAATAAGATTCCTGACCGCCGTGTTTAACTTCTCGTTTTAGCTGAGCATCTTATTCATTTTATTTGAAACATTGATTGAGAGTGAATTGACAAAGTATTAGCAAAGCTAAATACTTGTTTATTGCAACCACAGATAAACTTAGTTCAATGTTTTGCTTGGTATTAATCCTTTACAACCCAATAGGAATTCAATCCTGGATTCTTAATGGCAGCTAACATTTGAACATTTTGCTTTTGCAACAAACAAATAAAATCTTAGACTTTCAATAAAACACATTTATTATTTTTAAACACAAATGTGAATGGAAATTCTCATTTTCATCTGCCCATAAAACATCATTTTATTTTCTATATCGGTATTTTCATTTTTTTTCTATAATTTTATTAAAATTATTTTTTGAAAGTGTACAGGTACGCGTTTATATAAAAAACCAAATTCAATCTGAAGCTAATTTTGAATCCTCTGGGTGTTATTTAAACTGACTGAAAACAATTAAATACATGGACAAATAGATTTTTTCTCTCACCAATTTGTCTCTTTGTTGCCGAATAACAGCTATGAGTACTATGAGATTTTTCAACCGGTCTTTTTATTTTTAGTAAAACGTTTGTTACAATGAAATGAGTGTTCAGTGATGTTTTCCGTACGCAATTTTAAAATCCGTGTAAAGTGTTTTGACCACCCATCAACTAAAATTTCAGTCGTATATGTGGAATAGGAAACCAGTATAACTCAAAAGAGTCTTTTTAACCCGTCAAAATGTTTTATTGCTGAAAACGAAATCTAAATTTTCGCTCTGGAGCGATTGAGTTAGACCGTCTATTCTTTCACATTCTATTCGTATCATCGGTATAAACTTAGTTTAAAATTCCAACCAATTAAGTGTCCTTGTTCAAAGCGCTTTGCACTTTCAAACATAATTGTCTCATTTTACGAGAGGTGGTACTTTTGAAGAAGTACTTTTTGAATAGCAGAATTAGTAACTGCAGGTTAAATCGGGGAAAACCAGCAGAGAATGAATTTATCCATTTAGTTTTTTTGTATGCAGGAAGTGTTTTAATTCGATTTGTTTCTAAGCCCAGTTCAATCTTGCCGCTTGATATTGCATTCTGGTTCCTGTAATACAAAGCGATCAAATGAAGCAGTGAAGTGGAATGGTGTGCCAAAAATCTTCACGAATGTCTGCTACATTCATCTCTGCTTTGCACAACTAAAATATATTTTTGTTATAGTTTTATCGGAATGTTGCTCCCTTTCAACTTTTCGGAAGCAGAAATATTTTGACACTGTTCGAGTTTTCGACACATATTATCTTTGGTGAACAAAGATAACTTTTTTAAACTTTTGCATTTCAACACATTCGTTTGTCTAATATTTGTTTTGATTTTTTGTTTACTTTTTTTGTATAGATAAAAACGTTTTTTGTATTGATCAAAACGTGTGCGATTAATACAATAATTTTGACGACACTCACAATTTTTGGAATGGAAGGGACATGCCTACTGGATAAAAGAGTGTGGTATGCCTTTATGGTTCTACTGAGACATTTGAATTAACATACAAACGCATACAACATGAAAACGATTACACCGTTTGACTGAAACATCAAAATAACCTAAATTGACATTTTATATGAAAAAGCATGTTATTTGTGTTATTTCAGTAGTGCACAAACAATTTTTTTTCTTAAACTGGAGTTTTGCGTTATGATCCATTATATTATATGTACACCTATGTGCTTCCGCCACATTAAATCTGGAAATGCAAAAGATAAAAGATGTTTAATTGAAACCTCTGAATAACTTGCCCTAGTGTAATTGCCTATTTTCTTTATGAATCAGACAGTAGAATAACCTTTTCTCCTCAACTTTACCAGCGCGGTAAAAAATCGCACTTATTTAAGTGATACTGTAGAAAGTGAGATAAAGGCTTTTCTATTTGTCTGCTAAGTTTTGTCAGCTGTTTCAAAACAATCTTAACAAAAATTTTGAAACAATGTTTCATTTGGTCAACGATTTTATCATTAATAGAGGTACCGTCATTTCAAATTTACCCTGTAAATGTTTTTAGACAGTCAAGTCAAGCGACTTTCAAAAAACATTTTTTTGACAGTCGTTTTGACAGTTGTTGACAGTCGCCACCGTGGCAAATATGGCATCTGAAATGCAAGCTCAGAATATTCCTGGCAAATATTTGGTGACAGGCATTATCTAACGCCTGGCCTGTATTATGTTTAGGCGTTTGTTGCTATAGCCGACGAGATTATGGATAATTCGAAAACAAGATGAACGCTAAATATTTTAAATCCAAGGAATAAATCAGCTTGAACTCATTTTAAAAACTTATTTTGCTGTATTTTTGATGTTTTCGTACCTCCGATTATAAAATAGTAAATTTAGCAAAATGCGTTTGCCTCTACTACAGTAACTGTGTTGAGCTCTAGGTAGCCTCTGCGTTTTTCTCAGGCGGGAAAGTGAAAAATTCAAAAACAACGATCAAAAAAATATATTTTCTCAAACAAAATTAATAAAATTTACACCACTTTTCACCGTTTTTGTTATATTTTTTCTTGATTGAAAAAGTCACTAAAGTGTTAAATATCCTCACCAGTGTGCTTCAGAGTGCTTCAGTTGTATAATTTTTATTTTCACAATCGTTTAGTTGATTTTAGTTGTGTATAGTTAATTTACCGAAACACTAGATCGCACCGATAATGAACTTCTTTTTATATATAGCTTTTTCTGAAACATTTAAATAGGGTGTCCTTTAACAAATAGGCTAAATGAATGTCTTCAATCAGCTGCTTAGTTTAATTGCCTATTTTTCTCAAGATTTCAGCCGTTTTTCAAGATTTAAAAGAATGAACTTTCGTTCCACTACTTTACCCTTTGAAATCCAAAACAACTACATTGGATTTAGCAGGGAGACCGCGCCAAAACAATCGCTAAAAGGCGCTTTTCTACTGATTTGCAGTGAAATGTCAGCTAGTTCCAGTGTTTCAAATTCAGAATATCTTGAGAGGAAAGCTGAATTTGTAATTAAACTACAATTAACAGTCTGCGCGTTTTTCGGAAGCAAATTATTTCAGGATTATTTTTTTCGTATGCAAAATTGAAACAATGACCGAAAGGTTGCAAAAAATGTTTATACACTTTTTTAAAGTGTTTTAAACACTTTAAAAGCCGGCTTTTAAATTTTTTGTTTTGTTGCAATAACTATTTTATGTCCATGATTGTTCCAGATAACAAGTTATTAGTCGATTTCTTTTTCGAAGCACGATGAGTTCAATTCAAGACATTTTCAAAAATTTTAGCATTTATAAACATACTTTATCCCTCGTTTTCAAGTAGAAAGCAAAATTTGATTTTCTGCACGGCACTGCTTATTAATGGCTATAACGGTTTTTCGCAAATTAATAATTGGTTTCATTGTTTCAGACTGTTTACTAGGTAATGAATAATTCAATGCTGCAGTTTCTGAAGGTTGCCTTGAAATTGTATTTGTCAGAATGTTAATAATTTTAGTATAAACTTTTCGCATGTTTCAACCGGTTACTTAAAAGCAACTTGCTGTTCTCATTCGTTTCTCGGTTCTGACAAAACATATCAAATCACAATTTTCAAAAAATCGCCTAAAAACTGAACTATCGTTGCAATTTAACTTTTTGAATCAAATCTTGAAAAACAAAATTGGAAAATCGATTTATCTAGTTAAAGCTGGGAAATCTATGCAATCTTTTTTGTCACCTTGTATATGATTAAATGTTTCAAACCTCTCCTTAATACCAATTTTAATTTGTATTAACATGTTTTATAACTGTATTTCGAAGTTCTTCCTTCCAAATTGGTTAGTTTTGAAAGACTTTTTATATAAACTATTTTTATTTAATATTTTGTCGCGGTTTCGCACTTTATTTTTTAAAAAATTCCAAGAGAAATAAAACATGTTTCGAGCTCTGCTATTTTCGCATGTCAATTTCAATAATGTAGCTCTGCAGCCTGCAAATTGCATACCTAGAACTGCGTGAAATTCTACAAAATATTCAAGACAAACTAACTTTCAGCTTGTGATTTAATTTTAACCTTAAACGAAATTGGTTGTTTAAAAAAGAATGAATTTCCAAATTCGAAAATTGAATATTGCTGGAATGTTTTAAAGCATTTAAGTAAAAATTAAAAATACGAATATGTAGTTATACGTTTTTCATCTTTTTAAATTAAATTTTGTAAATATCTTGAAAGCCGCTCATTTTGTTTCGCATATTTACTTTGTTTATGATTTTGAAGTAATAAAAAATAGCGCAAGTTTGGCAAAATAAAGTGAAAGCACTGATCAGATAAACTTCCTAATATGGCAAAACACATTTTATAATTTACCACTTTAAAAACAATTCTAAAGCATAATTTAAACGGTACCATATTTGCCGAGGTATTTTAACGAACTTTTTGAGCCCTCTTTTGTCCATACAAAAGTTGTCCATATGTTCCAGCTAGTTGATTGATTGCTTACAAGAAAGAATAAACCCTGATTTGAGCTTTCCCAGTTTCGTTTATCAATTTCAAGAGAAGTGACCCAAATGCAGTTTCCAATTATGTTTACGCTTGAATTTTCAAAAAAAAAAATATTTTGAGTTCAAGGCACGATTTCAGATAGCCTTCAAAAAGAAATGCATTTCAACGGCAATGTTCCTATATTTTAATTTTGATAGTTTCTGAATGTTTCAAGTTCACATTCATAAAATATTTGTTGCATATTTGTAATATACTTACTTCTTTGTAGTTATTAGTTCACAAACTCTTTATGCTGTTTTTGTTTCCGTGTTTCAAATACATTTCAAATACGAAAACTGCTTTGACAAGTCACTTACTCGTGGGTCCATACTACCTATAATCGGTTCATTGTTTCAATTATTGGTTAGGTGTCCCGGGCTATTCGAATCTACAATACTAGCAAAATCCATCTATCCAAACAGTTGGGAAATACTGCTATTTTTTGGTTTGATTGAAATGAATTTTGACGCTTGCATGAGGACGTTCGCATCAACCATTTGCAATCGATATAAGTTTATAGACAAAATGAAACATCCCAAAGAGCTCAATTGTTTCAAACACAAAAATGACCTTTCAACAGTTTTTCTATCGTTGAACAATGCTTATTTGAACAAAACAAAACATTTAACTTATTTTCGTGAAAAAGAAAAAAAAACACCAAAAAACGTCAATTAAAAAAAAGAAGAAAAAAAATCATTTTGCTTCTAAAAAAATAATTCATTGGCTTTTTTATTGTTTTATTGACCATTTTGTTTAAATATGGTTGTTACAAATGGCATTCAAAGGTCAATCATTTTGGAACAACTATAACAACAAGCGCTGCGGAAAAATAAATCGTTATGATAAGTTAACCAACGTTTTCGCCATCAAAACAAAACATTCAAACAATTACATCAAATTCCTTCTACTCTACAACTCATGTTTTAAATGCATTTTTTCAGTTTGTTTAAGCAAAGTTTTCCATTTCCACTCGACTTTGTTGATGTTGTCAGACATTCCAAAACTATAAATACCTCAGTGCCTTGTTTATGGTGCTGTTTTTGTTTTTGTTTATCATGTTTAAGGCAATTTACGTGTAACTTTTTCATTAATGCCATGGTAGCAAATTAGTTTGTGGTTCTCACATTTCCATCACGTGGGACCACGCATATATAACAAGGCTGCCGATGAGTAGCCTAGACGCAAATGGACAACAGCTCTTTCTCATAGTCTAGCCTTTACTTGTCATCAGCTCTCACTCTCTATTTCTTTTTCTCTCTATCTCTATCTGCGTGGCTTCTCTCAATCTTCTTTTCTGTCTCTTGCTTCTCCATACTTTTCGTTTTTTTTCTTCAAAATTCATTTTCAGAACACATATAAATTTTATTTTTAAAAATGGCAGACGAAGTAATAGCTACCCTGTCAGAAGAAGAATACGACTGGTGGGAGGAAAACTGCTCAATTATACCACCCGAATTTAGCAGGTACGAACATTATCATGAATAAAAGTAAAAGTATTTATTTGATGAAAAAAAACTAATGCAAAAACTAAAATTTTAAAAAATACAAAAAAAACATTGGTTGTATGTTTTGCAAAAAGCATTCAAACTAATAATATATCCATTTGTAGTAACAACATTGGGGGAATTCCACTTAATGGAGAAAAAATGTTGATCTTTTTTTTGTTGAAAAATACGATAGACAGAAATACATTTATGGAAACAATTTTCACTAACGTCAGAAAAGTTGCAAACATCGGAAAAGGTGTTACTGCGAATTTCAAAAGCTCAAAAAGTAAAACATTAAAAAATGAATGACACGTTTATTTTTAGTATCTCTGTAATTCAAACAAAATGCTGAACAAAATTTAATTATTTAAAGTGAATTTTTTTTGATTGATTAAAACATGTAGCGACATCGCTTCATTCTTGTTTTATAAATGTAATTTTGTGTTTATGAAAGTCTATAAATATGTTTATAACGTTTAATACAACTGGAAACAACTATATTATATTTTACAAAAGGAAACGTTTTATTCACGGAAATGTTTCGATTTAGCTCAATTAAGGAAACCATAAGTGTAATTCGTTTTTCCCAGATTATTCATAATAATTGACTAAAAATTACGAAAGCAAAACATTGTTTTTTGGAAGGCTTCGAGATTTACACAGAGGTTAAAATCACAGAATCAATTATTTTAAAGAAAAGTGTAAAGAAAAATAAAATATCAATTAACATATTTTTAAATGTCTTGAAAACGGCAAAATTGAACTTTATCACAAAATTTCAATGTCTTTAAATAAAAGAGTATTCTTGTGACTGTAAAAAAATTACAAATCTAATAGAATTGTTTAAAAAATAATAATAATACAATTCCATTTGTTCCTACGTTTGTTGCGTTTGCCTGCAATTATCTCGCATGAATTATTATTGTTTCTTTAATTTCGAATTATTCCATTTTTATTTGTTTAATGTGTTAAAACAAATGTTTAAACAAATTTAAACTTCTTTTTTTAACGTGTTGCCAATTTTACTTTTAAATATTTTTGAAGACAGCTTTTGGTCTTTGTTCAATCACTGTTTCGTTCCTCTTGCCCTAAGTTTAATCTTCTGGAAAAACTCCAAGTGTCACAAAATCGAATTCTGGGCAAATTGGGCCACCACAAACATTGTGTTATTTGATTTCCTAGTCTGGACAACAGGAAAGTAATTTGTCGGAATGGGAAAAGAAAGATTCACATAAAAAAGAGGGGATCAAATGAAAAGCTGTGTTTAATTTGAACATACACAATGATTGCCATAACTGTTCTGGTATTATTACAATGGAAAAATATGGATAAACAAAAAAATAGGAAAACATTGAAATAATATTGTGAATTTAAGTATTAAATTCACAATATTATTTCAATGTTTTCCTAGTTTTTTTTGTTTATCCATATTTTTCCATTAATTTAATTTTAAGTAATGTTTTTACAAGCCCATTAAAATCTCTTAATTTTAAGTAATTTTGATACATACAACCAACAAATTCTGTTACGCCATTTCGAAAAATTGCGTGCTGCATAATTTTTTCTGTTTCAAAACACACACTCAAGAAATAATTTAAAAAGAATAAACAGAGGGGAAGTTCGAAAATGACATTTTTCAGAAAAGATTTTTTAAGAATAAAAAAACAGTTTTACTTTGTTTTTATATAAGTATACAAACGTAAACAAAAAAGCAATTACCGACTAATTAGAGATTCAGCGTCAGAGATTGCATTCACATCGTGGAGATAAAAAACTACTTCCTTCTGGGAGGTCTTTTAGGGGGTTTAAAGGGACCGTCAGCCTCCTTTCCAAAAGCTAAGCTAATCCTATGCTAATCAGCCCCTTTGTGAGAAAACGTTGCTTGGAGCGGTGTTGGAAAAAAATATTTTAATTGAAATGAGTGAATTAGCATATGGGTCATTCTCATTTCGAAAAGGAGGCTGATGGTCCCTTTAAGGTTTAGGTATGTAAGTTTCAATTTTAAACACTTAAAACTAATGAAAAAGACAGTTTAATTAAAATTAATGACAAAGGCATAGAATAGACAGTTTTAATAATAAGCATTCAGATATACTGATAACTTACTTTGAGAGATTGTTGTGGAGCTCTCACAAGAAATTTTCAAACCTGGGCAAAACATTGAACACAGCAAACTTGTATAACATGGTTAAAAACGTTTTACCAGCTTTTATATATGCTGTTCTTTTAAATTCATCATTTTTAATTTTTTATAGTAAAGGGTACTCTTTAACCTCCTTGCTGTTATCGTTAGTTGTACCAATATGTTTCTTTGGAAGTGCAGATAACATGTTTTTTTTTTGAAAGTCGGTAAAATTTAAGAAAATTTTGTGACAAAAACGTCTAGGACGAGTTAAACGTGTCTAATAAATAAAACGATTTTTAAACAATTTAAAAAATCGTTTTGAAGATTCATATTTTTCCACGTATTAACATTTTAAATAGTTACAATAGGCGATTTCCACTTTATATTGAGATATAATTTGCTTTTACATTTTCGAACAATTTTCATTTCTTGGTTTCTTTAATTCCAATAGAAAAATAGTAGAAACGTTCTTAGCGAAATCATCTATCATGGTTTTTTAAATTTTATTTATAAAATACAAGAAAATTTTGTTGCGGAAACATGGAAGTTTAAATAGAGTTTAAATAGACATTCAATTGCAATACAGTCGCTCACATGTAAAAATGAAAAGGTAATGAAACTTTCATACAACAATACAAAAAGAGCATGTTTCCAGATGTATCGCCACCTTCGAATTAAAATTGTTTTACTTTATGCATGAAACATTTGAATGACACATTCTAAAAAAATTCAAATTTTGAAAATATTATATTAATCCAAAATAGGATTAGACAAATAAATAAACCCGGAAGTCTACTAAACGATAATCTTTAATTATTTTAACTATATTTTAGTAAATGTGAATTTGTATTAATTTTAAATTTATTTGTTAAAATGGTTACCTAAAGTTTCATTATGAAAAGTTTGATCATAACAGTTTCAGGTTACTGATGGTTGGAGTCGTGGGAGCTATCATCGCTCTTCTTTCCGTCGTCTTCAATTCCTTCCTCTTCATTGTGCTCATTCGAAATCGACGTCACCGCTCATCCCACCTCATTTACCTCACCTTTTTGGCACTGGCTGATACTTTTCTATCAGGTTGGTGATTTCAGTTTAGAAAAAAATTTAACAAAATGTTATTTCACTGAGTAAATTCTAAGAAAATATTTAGCCGCCTACATTCTCCTTTTCTCCGTCAACGTCTACATGGATTTCTTCGGATCGGAATTTTTGGCCTCAGCTTGGTGGACGTAAGTTTTGTGCACATACTGAATTCTTTTTAAACATGAGTCAATTTTGGGTAGAATAAGAAACATTGGAGTAATTTTCTTTTTTGTTAATTAAAAAAGTTTCTTAGGCAAAATACGCAACTTAAAAAATTAAATTAGACTTCAATGAAATAGTTTTTTACATTTGTTCAAATAAGTTAAACTAATGCACAATAGGAAGTTTAGCCAACTATCTCCAAGATCGACTGTCGATTCTTTAGATTTAAACGGTGAAAAGACAGCGAAAGCAACATTGAATTGCATAATTTATAGAAATATGGTAAAAACAATTCAAGAGCTTTTTATTTCAAGAAATTCAAAAAATTCAAACATTCACAGTTGTTGCCAATGTTTTTGTTTTGTGATTTGCAAAGTTATGTAAACATGTTGGAAAAATCTTCCTTTAATTTCAAATTCAAGATTTTTAATTTTTTCCGACGAACCTAACAGTGTAGATGATCCTCTCTTTTTTACATGAACACAACTTGAAATAATTACATCATGATTAAAATTAATTCAAGTTTACTCGAAGATATAATTTGCTGATGCTCATTCTTTAATTTTTGATATAGAAGACCTAAAAATCCATTTTTTAGTCTCCAAAAAGCAGTGTAACAACTACAGCTATTATGACTACGAAATGTTAATTTTTGTTGCGAAACTGGTACCAACCTCCTAATGTTTTCGAAATTCTTTTTCTGATATATGTAATACTTGGAACGTTTAATTGAAAATAGATATTTTTTTTAAATTTTGAGAGTTTTGCTAAGTAAACGTTAGTGAAAAATTCTTACCTTTTTTAGTTAGCGCAAATAATTGCGCAAATAAACTTGAACGTTTGCCAAACAACTCCACTGTTGCCATGTACGGTACTTATAAATTTTTAAAGTCAATGGCACGCCCACTAACTTTGGTCATACTACTTGTTCTTCATTCTTTTCGAAAACGTTCCGATGACTTCTCCTCATTTTAATTTTGCAGAAAAAACAAACACGTTATCGGTGCGAAGTTGTGTTAAATTTATGATTGTTGTATTATATCAGACCGATGTCTCAAACAACTTATTTATTTTTAACATTATCGATGTTAATATATTAAACTAAACATAATATATTAAACTGTTATTCTCGTCGCCAATCCTTGTTTCCTTATTGCAAGCCTTATGAAATGACACCAAAGAAATTCTT
The DNA here is from genome assembly GCA_022343465.1 of Oscheius sp. G VE-2021. NCBI lineage: Eukaryota > Metazoa > Nematoda > Chromadorea > Rhabditida > Rhabditidae > Oscheius > Oscheius sp. G VE-2021. Next base: position 93,856 of record JAJQXH010000063.1, read on the forward strand.
CTTTTTTCTTAAAACGCCCTAGTTTGTTTTTCTAAAAAAAGTTTTTAGTCCGCACAGAGAATAAATAATTTCATGAGAAACTTTCTTCAATTAACTGTAGCGGTTTTCTCCAAGATATTTGTATTCATTAAAACGTTCACTTGATTTTCAGATACATGCGGGTGACGATAACAATTTCCCACGTGTTCATCAGCGCTTCGGCTTTCCTCATCGTTGCAGCTGCGTTTGAAAGGTAAGATTTTCTAATTTTAAGAATTTGATTTCAAATTGGCTGATTTCAAAATCAAATGGTTTTTTGACTGTAAGATTGCCTTTTAATTATTTGTAGCAACACTCAAATGACGTTTTATCAAACATTCTCACGGTGCAATCAAGCCAGCAGGAAAATTTGCAATCAGCACGCCGTTGCCATTAATATTGTCTCATGGGGTCATAAAACATTCACACTCCTTATTAGCTTTGCTCCATGGTGTCAGGTTATAAGCCAGGGGTTTGCTGGAAGGGGAAGTTTGATAATGCCATTTTACAGAAAAGATTTTGAAAGTTGAAAAAAAATTATTTAAATGTTTCGCTTCATTTTAATTTGACTTCGACACTTGAAAGGTCTGATGGAGACGATGTCCCTTCGTGAAAAATTTAATTTAAACAGATTGTTGTTTAGTTACATGTTTTGTACAATATTTTTGTAATTAGCTGAAAGAGCAGTTACTCCTGGGAGGTTGTACATTCTTAAACATTAATGGTATCCACTTTTTTGTGCTAACGTAAAATTTGTACTTGACTTTAAATGACTGAAAAGAATTAAAATGGACATTGAAATTGAGAGCCGAACAAGAGTTGCATGTTTTTGATTACATATTTTCACTGCATAAGAAACAACTAAATTAATTTTGTCTGATTTTCCAATTTTTTTCTTACTGACGTGACAGTAAGACGGCTGTTTCAAAACATTCTTAATAAAAAATTCATTTATTGAAAACCGTTTTCTTTTCCATTGCAATAAGTTTAACATTTAAAAATGTGTTAGTTGAATGCTGCGCCAGTGCGTATTCCGATAAATGTATTTGAAGTCATTAGTCAATCTAGGCCGTGTGTCCCACTAAATGCAGATAACACGAAAATATAAATAAGCCATACATGGTCGACCAACATTCAGGAAACAAAAAATATACTTTTTTTCAGAGAATAAACAAACCATTTGAGTTGAACTCTCTTTGTAATCCAATTAACCAAAGGAAAAACCTACAACTAAGTGACAAACCAATATTTTTAAATTCTACATATTTTTTTCTAAAATTAAAGCTTGGAAATTTAGAAATTGGATTTACTTCTGACAATAAAAAGTGCTGCATAATGAAAGTTTGAAAAAAATTGGATATACCTTTGAAAAAAATTGGATTTACCTGGTTTTAGAAATAAAAAAAAATTGTTTTGAAAATTTACTTTTTTGAAATGTACACAAGTACGCGAAATTTTTAATCCTTTTTCATGTATATTTTTTATCGAGCCGTTTTCAACATTGTTTTCATAATCGAGTTTTTATTAATTACATTTGATAAATGAGTTGTATGTTTTGACTAATTGGATGATATAAAACATTTTGGTTCGTTGTCGAGGAGTTCCATTCAAAACGAAATAAGTAATACAATAATTATTCGTTTCCATTGTTAATTCAGTGCCAAAATTGACCGATTTTTGAATTTTCAAAACAACTTTTACTCAACAACACGCATTCAGTCAATCTAAACGTATCCCAAAGGGAACGTTTTGTTGTTTTCGTCCGCATTGCACTTGTTTTTCTCAGAATTCCCAAGTATTCCCGAGAGGAATGAGGCACCTGTTCCAGAAAAGGAACATCCAATTTGGCGGCCGGCGACCGCGCAAATTATTCAGCGGAACACGTCTTCTCGTCTCCCATGATGTATTAACCTCGAAGAAAGCGAGGGACCGCAAATTGAATAAGCGGGCGGAAAATGGGTTTCGGACAACAAAAAATAGGAAGGCCCTTGAGAGGGATTTTCAAGATCGGGGAAATAAGGGACTCAAAATGGGTTAGAAGTAACAGATACTTGAAGATCTACTAGGCATTAAGTAATATCCGATATTTCAAAAGCGTTTCATGTTTAGTTTTTATATTTTTAAACAAAAAATAAAAATAAAAAATGAACAGTTTCTGTAAACTTAACTGATTATTTGTGAAACTATTTTGCTAATAAGAATTTATCGACTTAACAAAGAAATGTAAGTAACCAAAAAAACTAACAAAGCAATAAAAATAAGATTTGAAAAAGTGTAATTTTGGAATAAAACAGGTTTCGACCCCCCACAAATCTATAGGCATGTTACCCTGTCATCAAAACATGTTTCAAACATACATTTAATTTTTTATCGTTGTTAAAATAAGACAAGTAACTTCAAACTAGTCCATATCGTTTCATAACTAAAACGAAGGAATCTGATACAAATTTCCGAGAATCCTGAAACAAGGAGGTAATTTTAACTTTTCACTGAATTTAAAGAATTTGTTTATGAAAACAAAGTCTTCTATTTTTAACTTGCCTATTTATTTTTTTCCAGAATACAATTATTTTTTAAGATGATAAATTTTTGTGTAGAAAGGTTCACCGCTGAAAACAAAACGTAAATTCCAGTTGTTCTTTTTTATCGCATTTTTATCTTTTAGTTTACAACTTTCATATAATAAAATAATTTGGAAGAACGTTTTTGTTTTTTGGGCAAAAACTGTCTTGGCAAAACTCAGAAAACAGCAGCTAAGCTGTTTTTTTCATTTTGTACCACTATCTTTAAATTTGTTTGCGCTGATTGATTGGTTCATTAAAAAAACTCATAAAAGTTTCAAAATATTGATCAGAACAGCAATATTAAATTTTACTCAAACGGTTGAAAATAAAAACACTTTTCGAAACATCAAAATTAGGAAAATATTCGAAAATGCCAATTGAATGACATTTAATTTTTAGGTACCTCTCCTGTTCTAAGATCACAAGCAGATTCGCCAAATCTCATCGATTTATCATCTCCGGAGCTACACTGATCTTTGCTTGCATTGCAAAGTTTCCTATGTATTTTGAAGTTGAGGTAAACATTAAAAAATTCTTACTTGTTAAAAATTATTTTAAGAAAACTATATTTTCAGGTTGTTCCAAATGGAAACTGCACTGGAGTGACTTCTTGGACGGCGATTGTTGCAGAATTCAGTGAAACTGAGCCTTATAAATCTGTTTATAAGGTAAGTCAAAACATAATTGGTTTTTAAAGTAACTTTTTTTCTTTATTTTAAAAATGTAAGTGAAGATTCAAACGTAGACAGAGCATTCGCAAATATATCAAATGGGCATTTAACAGTGAAACGAACTATAGTTTTTTTAAATTAATGATGCGTACTACCCATTCAGAAGGTTCTTTTGCTTTAAAAAACTAGACGTTCCTTTTAGTTAGAAATGTGTAAAACTTTAATACGTACGACAAAACATAAATATATAATATATTGGTTGTTAAAAATATTTTTAAAGTAAAGTGTATTTTTAAAGTATTTTTAAAGAAATGTTTCATCACAATACTTTGGTTTTAACTGTCGAAACACACCGTTCATTGGTAGCACATGAATTTAGAAAGCAAAATTAATTTAAGAAGTTCGTTTAAGAATAGTTTATGTTAATGAATAAGTTGTATCCAAGCACGTATTATTTTCAGTACTGGTACCGCAACATCATCACTATCTTCCTTCCGTTCTTATTGTGTTTCTACCTCAACTTCGCAATCATTCGACGGCTTCGACTGCAACATCATGGAGCCAAATTGTTCAGATTCGCTACTTCGGAACATCGGGTAAGTGTTTGAAATAATTCTATTTAAAAAAAATTGTGCATTAAAAAGATTTTTTGTGTGTTTCTGCTAACAGTTAAAACTGTTGCGTAAACGAAACAGATAATACGGCTTTGAAATGCACGGCCATGATTTCAAATGTAGTTTAAAAGCTGCTTAATAGTTTAAAAGCTATACAAAACTGTTTTTATGCCAAAATTTATGCATAGGTTTAAAATCTATGTTTTAATTTATATTTACCACTGTTTTGTGATAATATTTGTGTGATTCCTGACAAAAAAACACTTAATTTATTGATTTATCTAAAATATATACTACGCTATTTTAAGCTACTTTATGCTTGAGGTTAAAGTTACTTGAATATGACGGTAACAGTTATTGATCAAAATATGAAAAAAATTCACTTTACATGTGCTTAAATTTTCACTATTACCAAAAATTTCGCTTTCTCTTTTTCAGCAAAACATCCGCTCAGCCACATTGATGTTGGTTTTTGTCACCTTCACCTACTTGGCCTCCAATTTGCTCAATGTCGTTGTTTACACGTGGGAGTTAATCGATAAAGTAAGCTTTCTAAGATGGATTTTTTTATTATATTTATCGATTGAAAACCATAACCTTGATACATAACTATTTTTACAGCCTTCGTTGATGTCTGTGGAACTACGACCTTTCTATACTCTTTCTTCTGATTTAGTTTCACTGTTGACTGTTATGGCGAGGTGAGTAATCAATAAGCTATACTAGGGCGCGCTTTTTAAAACAAAATTGTTTCACCAAAATGTATTTTTTTAATCTATTTCAGTTGCGCCCGACTTCCTATTTACATTGGTTGCAATGCCCGAATTCGTTGTGAAGTTCTGGATTTCCTTGAAAATTTAAGGCAGCTTACCTGGGAGAGGATGGCCTGGGAGAGACATAAGGTAAGTCGTAGGCAGACATCAAAAACAAAACATTAGTTTCGGGGAAGATGTACGGTTAGTCCGGAGATGAAACCTTGCAACAACTAAAAAATAATCAACCCAAAAGAAAATGTTTTCGTTCACTAAAAGTATTTTAAATAAATGTTCCCAACGGTTTTAAAAATCTGCATAAGACAATTCCATTTTTTTCTTGTCGTCAGGACACCTCAAAAAATGAAATTGAATCAGTCAAATTTTATTTCATAATTTGGAATGGAATTTACAGAAATTTACGCTAATTCCTTTTGACGATTCACTATTCAACCGAAAAATCACAAAACACAAATTGTAACAGAAACAATCGAAGCAAAAAATGCATTACTTTAAACTTTCCGCACTTTTCTTTCAAACATTGTTTTACTTTAATTTAAAAAAAAAGTTTTTCAGCAACAAGACTCCTCAGTCAAAGTTAGAAGGGCCCGACCGACAACAGTCCGCTACTGTGACACTGGCAACGGCTTCATGATTTACGAGGTAAATAAGATTTCCACTTTCAAGTTTGCAAAAATCTTAAAGTCTCATTTTCAGGATGAAAAAATGACCGAAAATAGTCCATTGCTTAACTTGACAAAGGTGACAGTGTATTTTCATATGTCAATGCAACCCATTTTAAAAAATTTTACAATGCCACTTGCATGTTTTGAAACTTTTTCATTGATGCTTGCATTTCTCTAGGAATAATAACAACATTATATTAATTAAAACTAATAACGCTAACTTAAGTGATTACGCGGCTTGATCAAAATAAAACATTTCGCACTTTCTTTTTTTGAAAGTGCAAAATGTGGGCTGAAGAAGGTAAAGGTTAAAAAACCAATCGTAAAAAACCATTGAACAATCAATAAATAAATTTTTTTATATTGATGAAGTTAGACAATCAATTTAAATACCTCAAACCATGTTATGTGACTGTTTCCGGTCTTTTGTTATATAAAAACAAAAACACAAAGACACAATACATATTTGTCCGTAACGGTTTATTAACAAATTGTTTAGGTACTAACAAAAAGTTTTAACTTTTTCAAAAAATTTAATTTAAAAATTCTTTTTCCATAAGATCTTGTTCCAAAAACAAATCCAGTAAATCACGAAATCATATATTTTGTATGAAAATTGTTTTATCAAATTCTCTTCACATTAACAAATTTATTTAAACAGTATGATTCGCAGATCGTCGATAAACATTATAAATCATATTTTTTCAAAGCGTGGGATAACGGCTAGGACGCCCGAAGTTTACGAACTCGAAATTCTAACTCGAAGCATCCTTGATTATCAAACAAATATATCCGTTTCAAATGGAAATGCAGGAATTAAAATTTAAAATAATAAAGGAAGAGAGGAGGAAACGTTGTCTTATACATTTTCCCAACATTTCCCATAATTCTGAAACATGCGTTTGAAATTCAGCCCGCGAGATCTGGAAACCCGCGACTTCGAACGATTGGAACTGGATTGGACAAAATAGTACTCTCAGTGGCTATGGGATCGCGCCCAAGGTAGATTTTTTAAAACCTTTATATACAATTTTTTTTACAATATCATTATTTTCATTAAATTTAAATTAAGAACTCCCAATGACTTCGACGTCGATGGAGAAGGAAATCTGATGCCATGAAAAGGAAGACTTTCAGCTCAAATCAAAATATTACCCCAGATCTCAATAAATTCTATTTTTAGTTGTTATATTCTATATGTTTTGCCCTTTTCATAAAAATGGCTGTTCGCCAAAAAGGGGATTGCAAGGTACGTGCGGAATTTTATACAGTTGGAGTATATCTTCGGTTAAAAAATGAAAAAAAGTTTGGGTTTGCCAATGTTTCAGAACATATTTTATTTGAACCACATAATTTCTAGTATAAAATTGGTAATTCTCTATGCAGATACTACAGCCTTCTCAAGTGCTTAATTTCACTTTGAAAAATTTGAGGCAGATAAGATAAAACGATTGGTTGATGAAATTAGTTCGCTAAATAAGCCGACTAAGAAACAATGCGATAAGTAAAATAATATTTCAAAACTTTAACATTTTGGATGCATTTTCAATATTTCAAGTAAAGAATTCACCTGCATGAAACCCGTATCAAACCAGTCTTAGCATGCTTCCTTAATTGTTTTGTTCCCTACCCTTTGAATAGAAATTCCTGCAATTAAAAAGTGTTCAGATAGACGAGTTTTATGCTCTGGTAGACGATTCTATTGAAAATCACATAAAAAAGATCAAATGAACTTTAATAGAATTTTTTTTAACTATAGCACACACATTGCTCTTTTTCACACATCCCTGAGTATCAAATGAATATTGATTTTTCAAACTAAAATGTGAAAATCAGATTTTATTATGAGAACAATAACTGACTCGAAAACATTTTCATAAATTTTATCAACATTGCCTATGATTACAAAACCTGCAATTGAGTTTTAGCCCGCGTGATATGGAAACTGTCGACTGTGAAGTATTCTAACTGGATTGGACGTACTTCTGGTACAAGGTACTTTTCTCGGTAGCCATGGGTTCGCGTCCAAGGTAACTGCCTTTTTAATGCTTTAAGAAATAATTATTTAGGAACTCCCAATGATTTCGACGTCGACTGTAGTGCAAATCTGATGCCAGGAGGCAGAAGACTTCCCAGCTCAACTACGATTTTTTCATACAAATTATTTTCTAATTCCCAATCACATCGATTGGAAACTGATGCGAGGAACTATAGGCATCCAAGCATAAGCTTAAGAAAATCCAGAGTTTTAAATAAATTTTATGTTTGTTGTGCTTTAATTTTTAATTTAATTTTTGTGTTTCATCTGCATCTTTTAAAGTTTTTCAATGTTTTATAGTTTTCATTAAAATGGATGTTTACCAAAAAAAGTGATTGGACCTTGGGTGGTATAAAATAAAAAGTTTTTAACTGCAAAAAATTACTAAACAATTTCAGATAATAGCTAAATTTGCGTGTGAGTTAATTTGGAATCTTCAATTGTCGTCGGTTGGAGAGCGTTTCAAAGAACAGATTAACGTAAAATAGTCGCAATTAACGCAGACATTGAAACAGTGCGATTACAAAACACAATTCAGTTATAATTTTTAAACTAATGAACTTAAATGTTTCAAGCGGTTCTTTTATCAGCGACAATTTTTCCAGTTTACTGGAAACCTCTTTTTCATGTGGTTACTATTCTTCGTTAAAATTTTAAAATTTTTTTAATAGGCTTTGTAGTAAAAATACGTTCTTTACTATTGAAATACGAACAAATGCTATAAGAATGTTAGGAACTTTTTAAATTTAAAAAGAAGATTTCCTGCATCAAGGTACCTAGACAAACTGACGATGAAACGCAATTTTGATCTACGAGGGAACTGAAACTGTAATCGTCTAGTTCTCCGAAACGAAACAAACGCGAATGAACCACGAAAATAAAACAAATAATAACCAATGACAGAAAAAAAGATTCAAACATTGAGAAAGAAACAAAATACAAAAAATTGTTCGTTGATCAAAACTAAGCTGACCGCGAATTACATGATTTTCAATTATAAAAAAAGTGTTTTATGTTTATTAATGTTTATATGTCTACAGCTATCGAATGCTGTCGTTTAACACTTAAACCCAGCACGGACGTCCCTGAACAAATTGGAATTTCGCAATGTTCTCACATCCACGTCTTCTATTGATAGCCAATCTGGATGAATTCGGTGTTTCTCTTCCTTTTCCCATGTCACGCGAATAAGCCACGCAAATAGAAGTATACAAATAATAACACATGACAGAAAAAAGAAAATCCAAAAGACAAGAGCCTGAAAAACCATTTGACAAGACAAAAATGAGTCTTAACGCAAAATTCGATTTTTAATGCAACGTCAATCGGCTATCCCGCGAAAAAATATTTAAAGTTCATCCTTATATACACTTGGCCGTTTCTTTCTTTTTGTTAACAGCGCAACGTGTTAGGCAAAAATATGGTGAGCTGCATTTCCTAGGTAGGAGACCGGTCATTCGGTGGGAAGGGCGGAAATAAGCGTGAACCTAAAATTTGCCATGGGTTACATTTGATAGCTTTGCGGCCGAAGGCCGCCTAACTATGCGGCCAAAGGCCGCCTCAGGAGTGTAGGACCGCCCAAGGCGGGCCGTAACTCCTGGTTTTGAAACAGTGGAGGGGTGTGACAAAATTAGACAAATGAAAATTTGTCGTAGAAAATGTGTATGTGTAAATGAAATCGTTAACGTGACACCATTGATGACCGCATGTAGATAAAACCTTTAAAGTTAATGTGAAACGTTCGTCCGAACTATAAAGGTGAGCATTTTTATGGTAAAATTTAATAATTTTACTTTTTTTTTAAATTACACCAACATATACAACATGACCTTATCTACTCTGATGTTCGTAAAAGAAAATTAAAAAAAAATCCTACCGTAGCCTCCATCGCGGCATAAGCCATGTTGGTTTTCACAGTCGATGAAAGGTACCAATCCAGCTACTTTATACGCGGCGTTGGAAAGCGGGGTTGTTGCCTGGGAGCGCGGCCAATTTGTAAGTTGTATTCAGCGATGATTGGGGTAAAAATGGAAGCAGTGTTTATATTTTTATTTTATTTATTCATTAAAGTTCTTTGGATTTTTGATGATCATTTCGATGTTGTTGTTTTTTGTTTCGTTTCAAAGTCGTTGCTTTCAAATTTTTATTGATAGTTTTAAATGAAAATATAAAATGCTCCTAGTGTTTACCTTTTGTGTTCGCCAAAAAGCGTAAATATTGCATGAAAATCGATTTAAAATTTTACACAGCTACTAAAGTTTATCAAAATCACGGACAACTGTAAATACTGCTTCCATGGTGTTGATTCGAATTTATACAAATGATTGGAATAAAAATGAATTCTAATCAGTTAAGTTGAATAAAAATTAGAATTTTTCCAAATTCCCACCTTTCAGTTTCTCCCTTCCTCCTCACCTGAGCGGTCGGCTCTCCTTTTTTCCTCTTCTAAATGGCGGTGGTGCTCATTTTGAACGCCGTCATTTCCGGATTGCTCTTCATCTTCGCAATTACTGGATGTGGATCCAAGAAGAAGCCGAACAATGAGGCTCCCGTGGTTCAACCTCCACAGACTCCGGAGAAAATCGGTGGGTTACTGTAGATTACTTAAAATGTTTAAAATGTTGTTCAGAAGCCATTAGAGACATTCTAATTGACGGAAGAGCTGAACAATCGGTATTTGTTTTGAAGTTATTTAATTGTGAAATTTTCAGCTACATATTCCTGATTGTCGCTTTGAGTTTGGAGAAGGAGAAGTTGTTAGAGGGCCGGATTCTTTGCCGTGCACTGTTTGCGTGAAATAGTGAGTTTTTGAGAGAGAGAGAGGGAGAGAGAGAGGCAGAGACAGAGAGGAAACGTTTTTCAGCATAAATCTTTTCATCACCCAATGGAACAAAAGCCTCCACGACCCCGAAATCATGGACTTTTTGGCCCAATACTTGGAAGAGGACCAAACTTACAAACCGTTCTTCATTGTTAATGACGTCACTAGGAAGATCCGGATGGAAGACGAAATCTCAAAGAGGGTAAGTCTCTCTCTCTCTCTCTCTCTAAAGCCATCTTTCAGATCCAAGTCGCCCAGAACCTCAAAACCGCCAAGGATACGAAGGAGCGTCAGGATCGTGTGAAGAAAATGGCTCAGAACAGGATCGCCAGTGAGAGGAGGCTTCTGAATGAGAAGAGCACCATCACCTGTTATTCTCCAAGAATCCGCAAAACCAATTGTTCCACGGAAAAGACGCAGACTCCTGTGAGCGCCAGTCCCATGAAGGCTTCTGGAGAAAGCGATCCCTCGGAGAATAAGACCCCTGCCAAGTCGCCGATTGCTTTTGAGGCAAGGGAGAGTGGAAGGTCGGAATGGAAGCCTAAGATGAAGAAAGGAGGAGAGAGCAAGAAGAATTAGAATACCAAGAATATGGATGTTTGAAATACTTAGATTAAAATTAACTGTACTGCGGGAAAAAACGGGTACCCGAAGTTTTTCATATTTACTTTACTTGGTTACTTTTATTTGTTCATAAACCACATATAAATCCTATTCAGATTGGTTGAACAATTGCTAGGAAAAAATACAGGTGCAATCGTAGTTGGGGGGGGGGGGGGGGCAAGCCATGCTAATTTTCTGACCTTTGCTGGCCATTCAAATTTCAAACCAAATTCGAATAAAACATTTTAAATGTGCAATCAGAATAACAATTATTTCATTAGCATTTATTCATTCTTCCCAATATCCGACATCTTGTCTATCCGACAGGGTATTTCTGCCTGACGGCCTTCCAGAACTCGTATAGTTTACAGTTTTCCTGATTCTCAAACTTCCACATGGCTTCAGCAAAGTGGTCCTCCAACAAGTTTCCTTTGATTCCTTTCTTTGAACGCATGAACAGCTTAACTTGGCTCCACAGGCACTCGATTCTTTGAGTATGGCATCCAGTTTTCGGATTTACGAAGTTTGCACTGTGGTCCACCGTCTCGTGTAAATATCCCATTTTGCCAAGATTACTGTAGCCTTTCCATTCGTCTGTTCTCAGAATACCTCCAGGCTTTACGTGTCGTCTGATAACATCCTCAAGGGTGGCGGCATCTCTCTTGTCGACAACTTCGAAGAATATCATCCTTGTCCCGTTTTGAATGCCTCCCACCATCCAATCTTTCCTCACAACACGTCCCCTGTTATATTTTCTCTTCACAATATACGTTTCATCTATTTGTATGACAGATCCAGGACCTCCCATTCTTGGCTAAATTGAAATTAGTCTACAAATCTGACTAGCTTTGAATAACCTGCTTTGCGCTTTGTTTTTCATAATGATCAACAAAGATATCTCTTATCCATTGATTCCACTGGACAACTGTGTTCAAGCTGAGCGAACATGCTTGTGCGATAGATTCAATTGTACCCATATTGTTGAGTGAGAGAAAAGACATGAGAAAGACCTTGGGGCGATCGCCGTGACAGTTTTCAAAGAAAGTGCCCTTCAGAAATCCAATTTTGCGGTTAGAACCAGTGACTCGGCATTGACTGCGATTGCACTCAAACTTTTTGCGGATTGTTTGCCCATCAGAGTTTTTCTGACAAGTGATAGTTCGTTGTCCTCCACAGCTAGGACACGGACGATTCATAACTCAGCCTACGTTCCACAAAATACACACAAATGTCATAAAGGGTTAAAACATTGAAGTCAGCCAAAATTTTCTATTTAAAATTCGAAATTGTCCATCTCAAAGATATTTCATAATTTTGAACTTTATTCATTTACACTTTTATTGAAAATGTTGTGATGTGAAAAAGACTTTAAAGAATACAATTTCTACCTCAAAAATGACCCGGAACCTGTTTTGAAACTTTCGGGAACTTATTTATCTCCGAGAACGGCACCGGCGTGCGAACGAAAATGCCCCGATCAGCTGATGACGGCGCCCGGCACCGACCAAACAAACAACGCTGACAATTCAAAATATGTTTTCTTCCATCGCAACACCACCCCGACCGACCGCGTTTTTGGAACGGTCTGGAAAAATGCTATAAATAATTTTATACCCATTTTCTCGCCCAAAATTGATGAAAATTTCATTTAAATTAGTTTTTTGCGCCGGTTGCTACGGGGTAACTGAAATTAAGAAACCACCTAACGTGTAATCCGTGATTTTGTATTTTTTGCTACATTAAACTTTACTCAAATGTTTTTATAATTGTTCTCAAAAAATTGATTAAGATAAATTTAGCTAAACTGAATGAATAAAAACCAAATGTGAAGCCTAATGCAATTGGTTCAAAATCAAAATTATTTTTTCTTCTTGATATCACATTTTGTATGAATGTTTTATATTAATGATTTATGACTGTAAATGTTATTCAAAGCGGTCTCACAAAGGCAATAGTTGTCTGAAATTATCTTTTTCTTTTTGTTTCAAACACAACTTCACTATTTCATAACTTTCATTTTTAATTTTCATTTGAGTCACTACGATAAAGCCTTTTGAAAATGATCCAGTTTTCAATTTTACAGTTTAACTGCTTCGAAAATTTGTTTAATGTTTTACAATAGTGTGTTTATTCTTGTACTTTCAAGGCACACATTACTGCCCAAAATTACGTGATTTATTTAAAAAGCCACGAAGCCAACATCCCCAATTTTCCTCCGATACTACTAAGAATTAAGATATTTTCCGTTTCAAATTTAATAGTTATTCTTGTTTATTGTTTTAATAGTGCGGGTTCTCCCCAAAAATGAAATATTAAGAAACAAAAAACCTTTTTTTATTATCAATTAGTATCCAAAATTTAATAAACAATTTATTTGCAGTAGTGATTTTTATTGTTCGAATGTTTCCGGGAGAACATGTAGTTTATTTTTCACAGTTTTGTTCCTGCTGCAATGTAGTTTTCAGCATTTCCCCTAATTATGAACTGACAGTTATAAATCTTATTACACGTGGCATTCCACCTGTTTACTCCCTAATTTATAACCTTCTACCTCTTTCGCAACCGTTCTTATCAGTTTTTCGCTGTTTCCCGTCTTCTGTTTTGGGGTCGGCTTGCTTCAAAAATGTCGACTCCTTCGGATTCCGAAGGGACCGGCAGTGATTTCGAAGTTCTTTCGACGTCGCCGTCTCCTGAAGAACGAGAAAATGCAAGGAAGAATACGAGCGGTTGGTTTTAGTTTCAAAATCGGCAAAATTAGGCTTAAAAGCTCGGCAGGAATTGTTACTGATTTTGAGAAAACTTTCTTATTTTAGCGAATCTCTGAAACAGCACACTGTCAAAAATAGAAAGAAAGATATTTTTTTAAATTTCCACATTTAAAAAAATTTATAGTACAAAAACTGCCATTATTGCTAAGGATGTCAGGCGTTTACAAACAAAATTTGGGTTTTTGTAAGTGCTATATTTAATGTTCAAACATTCGACTAATGGGCAAAAGCGAGCAAACGTTAACCTAAAAATCGAAACACTAGAGAAAATTTAAAAAAAAAATTAAATTCTTGAGCAAAAAAGTAGCCAATGTGAAAAAACAATCAAAACTTTCGAAATCAAAAAGAAGGTTAACTAAAACGTAGTTGCAAAATAAAAACAAAATTCATTCAAAACATTATTTTCAGAGCTAAATTTCTGTGTCCTCTCTGAAAACTTGGACCAACTGGCCTCATTCAGCGATTTTCGGTAAGCTTTTAGTCTAGATTTAGAATAGTTTTCGAGTTTAAACAAAATATAAAATTTAAAAAACTGAGATTTCAGAACTGATTCGAGTGAGAAAAAGCTCTCAACTGCTACTTTCAGCGACAACATCTCTAGCCAATTTTCCAATTCAGAGGGTATGCAGTTTTTTTATACTAGTTTTAACATTTCAATGCTTTAATGATTTAATGAGAGACTTTAAAAATGTTAATAATTGATTTTTCGAGGATTTTTTTGTTATAGTTAAAGTTTTTAAACTTTCTAATTTGATCGCATAGTTTTACCTACATAATGAAAAAAAACTATTACGGAGTTTTCGACCGTTTCATCGTTATTTCGTTAAAGGAATCAAGGTTTTGTTAAAAACAACAGGCATCCCTCGAAGCTCGTACTAAAATTCTTGAAAACAGTGTTTTTTAGACTTTTTTAGACGCTGTTTTATCAAATTTTTATGGTCATGAGAATTGCAGTGATTTAATTTGATCATAACACATGATTGTTTAAGGTTTTTCTAGTATTTTATTAATATTCGAAATTGTGCCAACTTTAATCATTACAAATTATACACATCGTTTGTTCGAAAAACTAGGATTGCCGAAAAGGATATTCAAAAGTATCTTTCAGATAATAAAAAAATCAAATAAAACCATTACCCAAAATAAAAAATTAAACTATTTAGAACGGTAACTTTTTTACGTTTACTTATTTTGAAATGACCTATTTGACTTTTCATTGAAAAAAGTCAATACTTTGGACAAGTATTCGATTTAATTTTTGAATGTCATCAAATCAAAGATGTTTGATTTGGTAAAAACAATTTTAGTTTGGTAAATGTGAAAAATTAAGTTCTTAAAGGGACCATCAGCCTCCTTTCCAAAGGCTAGGCTAATCCTATGCTAATGAGCCCCTTTGTGAAAAAACGTTGCTTGGAGGGGTGTTGGAAAAAATTATCCTAACTGAAATGAGTGAATTAGCATATGGGTCATTCTCATTTGGAAAAGGAGGCTGATGGTCCCTTTAAATAATTTGTAAATACGTGCAGATTTTGTTAGCAACAGTTTCATCTACGTTATTACTGTTTCCAAAGGGCAAGGCTTAATTTTTCGGCATTTAACCTTGACCAAAACATTGACCGTCAAATATTGAATACAATAAATTTAATGAAATGTTTCGTTTCAATTAAACAAGGTAGGAGTTTCTTGTTTCCTTGCACTGCGCCTTGGCGTCTCTTTGTCTTTTAAATTTAGAAACGTATTTGTCCTTAACAAACTATGGTACCTAATTTAAGTAGTTGAAAACTGAAAACTTCATTGAAACCCTTTGAAACTAGGGGATAGACTTTTACGTGAAAGACTATACTCTTGAGAAGACAAAGGAAAGTTTTAACTTAATTTATTGAAATAGTTTTGAAGTTGATGTATATATCTATCCATTGTAGTTTTGATGTTTCATCAAACTTACAATGTCTTTAAAATTATACCAAACCAAAAAAACGGGCGAAATCAGTGTTCATAGAAAAGTATTCGATATCTGCTTGTAACATTTTTTGAACAACCATTTAAGAGATGTTTCAGTTTCCTCATCAACATCTTCGTCCTCTCACGCCTACGAGTTGAGAAAGCAATTGGACGAGGCTCTGGCTCGAGCAGATCGGCTCCAAATCGAAAAGAATGAGGGAAGTAACCTAATTATTATGAAAAGTTAAGAGTTTTCAGTTGGAGAAGATAATCGAAAACATGAAAGCGAACGAAGAAGAACAATTGGCAATTATTGAAGAGGAGAAGGTGAAGCAAACTTTTATGGAAATAAAAGTAATTTTTTTCAGGAAGCACGTTCAGCTGTCGGAGAACACGTCTGTCCCTTTGAATTCAAGTTGGTTAGTTGAAAATAATGTTTTTTTAAAAATTTAGTTCACATGCAGCTACACGATTGCTATGAGGCCTTAAGCTGTTAGATCCTTACCAACTGTAACATGCAAACCACCCACATGGGAAATCTGTTTGCTATAATTATGAGCAATCAATGCAAATGCAACTTTTAAAAAAATGAAAAAAATGTGAAACTTTAGTTTACGCATATTTTCTAATCACATTTTCAAATTAAAGAAGGTCTTGAATGATGGAAACATCATTATAAATTGTTTATCAATTGCTCAACGTACGGTAATGACGGACAATTTTATTAAAATATTAGTATGCCGCTGAAACTAAAAGACAATTCTGAAACAATTGATTGCATTTTTTAAAACGCGGTTTTTTGTTTGATTTCTATTTTTATCGCACGTTATACTATAAAAAATACATTTGTAATTTGAAGTAGTTTTTCAGCGTTAAAGGCGATCGTCAAATGCTCAATTGGGATTCAAGTGTCTATTTTGTTATTCAGATTCGTTGTATAAGTTACGCATTTTCTCCAAAATTATTAATTATTTTTTTTGGTAAGGTTTTGAAGAAAAAAAAACAGTTTTTTCAAGTTGAAATGAGCAAAGTTTTGTAAATATGTTTTTGAGAATGTTTCACGTATAACACTTAAGTCAAGCATACTCGTTTAAGGTAATCATTCGGATTTGGATCAACGCTTTTAATTTTCAGCCCTGTCCTCATTCGAAAGTAATCGCTTCTGTGCTGATTCTGACGGTTGCAATTCACTTCGGACTGGTAGTTTAATTTCTAGCTGTCTAAAAAGAAGTTCTTTCAGTTTTTGAATGATTCTTCAAAAAATGAACTGGCCCAGGCACGAGAGCAAGAGAAAGCGGCTTGTGAAGCACTGTATAAGAACATGGAGAAGGAGAACCAGGTGACTTCATTGTTTTCATATTTTTCATTATTATCTTTTTTTAAACCTTATAAAACCCATGCCCTAATTAATTAACACTTATACGTTTTCAAACATTACTACCTTAGAAAAGTGGATTTACCTTAAGATTTCAGTTAAAACCGTTTTTATCATGTTTAGTAATTTTCGAGCAAGCAGAACTTTATTGAGTGTATTCGTTTAAAAAAAGCAATAAGCAAAACACGTGACTGCACTTTTTCACATTTTAGCATTCTCGTTTTTTTGTATTTAAAAAATAACATTTAACACACAGCATATCGAGACTGCATTAAGAAATTATGTAAATATTCGTATTCCTTAGATTTCGGAAACAGTCAAACGAAACACAATAAAATTAATCTTTTACTGTTGGAACAAGGTAGTTACAAATACTAAAAACAATATTCACGTTTTGAAATAATGTGAATGCTGCAGCAATCTTTCATATTCGGCACGTAATAGGATTTTAAGTATTCCGTATTCGTAAAGTTTATATGATTGTTTTTACTGATTGTGACATAATTAAAAAGTAAAACAAAAGTAAATTTATTTATTCCAGAAGGTGTCCTTTCCAAGTTGGCGGTTCCACTGTAACACTCTGAATTAAGTGAGCAGAAAAAAACATTAATCTCACAAAACCAATTAATTGTGTGTCGTTTGAAAAAGTGGTCCACTATAATGACGTTTTCAAATTATGTAATCTTTCTTTTTCAGCACGTAACATCTATTTTAGTGTACCTTCTTTTAATGGTGTTTATATGATAGTAAAGTTTATGTGACAGTTGTTTTTTGCTGATTACGACATAACTAAAAAGTAATACATAAAAGCTATTTTTTAAAATTAAAGTAAACTAAACAGATTGCTTTGAAAAGTTGATTTTTGACGAACTTTTCATGCTTTTCAATAAGAAAAGCCCATAAAAAACGAAAACCAACAGGTATTGAGTGACTTAAGTAACGAACGCTTTTATGATTATTTTGTCGCGTCCGCGCTTCGTTGATCAGGCGAAACACGTGCGATGTAAGATTTGTATAATAACCTCCAAAGTCTAGCTGGGTAATCATAAGATAAGAGAACAAGGGTTAGATATTTATATAAGAGATAAATGCATAGAGAGACCGTTGAGTGCGCGAGACCACCCGCGTTCTGATGTGGGCGGGGCACTGGCCAGATGGACCATCGTAGGGACACGACATCCCCCCTCTTCAGGAGCCGAGGTCCTCCGAGGCAGAAGAATGTTTTACCTGAAACAAAGGTGCTCCTCGCCACAGGTTTCCCCTGCACTTGACGGGTGCTTTAAACAGAAAAGATTACTTTTTTAAAAGAGGTAACTGACTTCAAAAACTACAAAACTTTCGACTTTTATAAATACTTAATAAACTTTACAAGTAAAAACCATTATTATACTAATAACTTTGAAATTTATTTTTAAATAGTTCAAGATAGTCTTCTTGTGCACTAGCCACCATGCAAGAACTGTTTTTGTAATGTTTGTGAAATCACCAATTAACAGAGTTAATTCTACTTTCATAACAGAGGCCAGTTTGCTGGGGTTGTTCACAGTTTTCATAACACTCATGGGCTTGATCTTCACAATTTCTCTCAAAAGAATTCCATTCCTGGTTCCACTCAGGCTCTTGGTCCGCAAACCACTTCAAACTGTCCTTGGAACTGGTTTGGATATTCTTCGAGATAAATGCATAGAGAGACCGTTGAGTGCGCGAGACCACCCGCGTTCTGATGTGGGCGGGGCACTGGCCAGATGGACCATCGTAGGGACACGACAATTTGGCCAGAATGTGATCAATCCGAAACATTTGAGTAAAAACGAGAGTCAAATAATAAATGTTTTGTATATGTGGACAGATTTAAACATTATTCTAATTGTTTGTTTCGTCACATTTTAATACCCATTTTTAGAGATTCCTCAAAAGCCAGAAGCAAGTGGAACTGCTGCAAGATGAGATAAAGATTCTTCGTGAAAATCTAGCCAACGCGAATAAAAAGCAGCAGAAGTTGGACAAAGAATTGAAGACAAATAAGGCTCTTTACGACACAGCCATGGTTAGTTTCAACATTTTTTTTTGGAATATCGGTATTTTCTAGAAATTGTTACTGTTTCAAATAAAAAAAACTTGATTTACAAATAGTTTATTGAAATATTTGCGTTGAATGAGAATATATTCTGTTATCGTTAACGAAAAACTCTTTAGCTTTTTACGGAAACGATGATGTGACAAAAATGGAAATGAATATTAAAAGAAACGCATATAAGCACTAGTAAACCAATTAAGAAACAATAATATGAGCAGGCTCCATTATTGTTATAATTTTTGTTCAAATTAAAAACCAATGTGAAACTTTAGGATGAACTCACCAATCACAAGAAATACATTCTCACCCACCTGGAATCATTCAACGATTGGAAAAGTGATATGATGCAGAAAATCAATCAAGTTGAAATTTCGAGAAAGGAACAGGTTCGTTTACAAAATTGCAAAAGCAGCAATTGGACATCGAATAAGAAACTTTTTAAACATTTATTTAATTTACAAACTGTAACATTCAAACATTTATGAGCAATGTTTGGTTTACCAAAATTTGAAAATAATACGATGAAAAACATTTATTTTTTGTGTTTAAAAAACAATAAAAAACTATTTCAGAAAGAAGAATACCAAAAACGACTGGACCTTATAGAACTGGAAAAACTGAAAGTGATGGGAATCGTTGAGGTAAATTCGGTTTTTTCAAGAATACGGCTGTTTGGAAAACTCATAGATGTAGTTCCAAATATTCTAAGTTTTCCATTTTTCATTGATGGTTTCAATTGTTCACAACAAATGCACAAACACAACTAACCAATATGTGGAGCGGTTTGAACACTGTAATTGTTTTGATTCATGTATTTGCTTGGGGTGAAACATTAAACACAGTAAATTGAACATCCCCAATTTTAACATTTTGCAAGTTTCGTAAAAAGGGTAGGGTTTTTTCCATATAGAATTAGTTCAATTTTTGTCAAACCTTCGATCGTATTGAAGTGTAATAATCAAATTATAACCTTTAACAACATTAATATATTTAAAAAACTTTCAAACTTTCACATTTTGAAACGATTTTGATAACTTTTAGGCACTAATGGAATTTGCAACTGGGGATTCACACAGTGCTCATGATCGATATGGATTTGACGTAAGTCTCAGTCGTCTCTCTCTCTCTCTCTCTCTTTTCTCTCTCTCTCTCTCTCTCTCTTCGTCTCTTTCTCTTTCTCTAATTGCCATTTCAGAAACCCTTCAAGGAATGCATGGAAATCCTCCCTCACGAGAAACTCTGTCGTCTTCTAGCCGACGGTTTCGAATACCAAGCGGAGGAAATTGCGACCAAGATAAATCGATACGCCCAATTCGACATCTAGCCTTAGCTTTTGTAATTCCAAACGATTGAATTGTAAATATTTGTGACCCCTGGGTACCAAAACCAGTAGATTACTGGTATGTACATACTTCTTAAAAAACTAAGCTTTCCTTTTCAATACTTTTAGCTTTCCTTTTCAATACGAATAAAGCTTTTAAACTCATTTTGCTAGCAATCTTTTTTTGAAACAATTAAAAAAAAGCAAGAAAATTATCGGTTTCTACTAATTACCACCACGTTTCAAAATGCGTTCTTGTCTGCTCAGCTTTGGAAATCCCAGTAACTTTCCTAAACATCCCTTTTATATAAAATTTATCATTTCAATAAAGAGCGGCAAAATTCAGGAATGGTATAGATTCGACAGCAATGGATTGATCTGTTATGACTTAAGACAGCTTCAGGCAAAAAAAAAATGTTTTCGTTGGTTCGGTCATCGGTTCTTCAATCTCAGTTTATCGTAGTTTTGAAATTTTTAAAGGTCCGTTATGGGCAAACTGTCACACTCAAAGCCAATTTTTTAGTGTTTAGAACTATCCAAACAATATGAATAATTCGTCCATTTCAAATAAACTGAGTGAAACAATCTGATAATTTCATAAAACGGCTTTATAGTTTTATAGTTACACAACTTCGTTTTAATTGTTTGCAATTGAAAACAAGCAAAATTAAAAAGCCATTTTTTTGGAAACAAGCGCTTTTTTTTGAAGAAAAAAAGCAAACGATGTTTAGCTTTTTTATCATGTGCGCTTTATTTTGATGTCTCGCTTTATTTTTATTTCGCCATTCAATTTTTCACATTTTGCCTTTGTCTACGTCTCATGTATTTTTTATAAAATTTATTATACGCATTCATTATTATTAACAACATTTTTCATTCCAGGAAAGTATGAAATCGTTCATACTTGTAAGCGTGGTCCTCTTGATGCTTGGAATCTTCACGATACGATCCGCCTGGTTTGAAAGACATTACTACAAGGTTTTTTTTCAATAATTTAATAATTTTCAAATTTTAATTATAGGCTTCTAAGCAGGTCAAAGAGCTGACTGCTGAGAAGATGAACCTTACGCTGGAATTGAGAATGGTGAGTAAATACTTTTAAGAATTTTTAGAAATTTTTTCGTTATATCAATTATTTATAAAAAAATACAATTTCAGGTAAACGAAAAATTGAAGGCAGAAAAGCTTCGCAGGGAAAAATCGGAACATTGCCTAAAAGAGGTAATTTTTACCACTTATTTTAAAATTATTCTGTTCCTTTTTTTAAACATATTTTTGATATATTTAAATAGAAATTTAATTTTTGTTTTCTATTTTTCAGACTACAAAACGTTTCAAACATTATAAAGAGGACATGGAAGACTTTGTAACCTTGGTGAGTTTTTAAACTTTTTAATTGATTTTTTTATTTAAAGTTTTTGATAAAGTTTTTATATTCAGACTTACCACACTGGTTACGATATCAAACTTGAAGATGCAGAGGAACTTAGAAACGTGAGTTTCTTTTCTACAAAAACATTTATTTTTTTAAAAAATTTTTACAGTTCTAATTTTATTTCTTGATAAATCAGTTTTTTTTCAGATGACCGAAATGTGGGAAGCAGAGGTCGTTCTGAGGAAGAAAACCGAGGCCACTCTGAAATCGGTAAGTTTTTATTTTTGTTTTTTTTTAAACTTTTGAAACTTCTCAAAATTTTGTTTTCAGTTTTAAAAGGCGATTTATTAAGTTTTGTAAAAACATAACAAAGTATGCAACAAAAAAATGCAATTTATATAATAAATAAAAATGAAATTTTAGGCTACACAAAGACTTGAGAATGTGAAGACTGCTGCTTACAATCTAATCAAATTGGTTGGTTTTTGAAAGTTTTTTATTTTATTTTTTACAAAAAAGTCATATTTTAATTTACAATTAATAATTATAATTTTAGAATTTTATATTTTCCTTAAGATTTAATTAATAAATAGTTTTAGATTCTGGACGAAGTCGAAATTCGCAAAGCCAGGGATGACGAAAAACTTAAAAATGTAAGTTTTTTGTAAATTAATATATTTTGAATATTTAAAAGTAATTTCTATAATTTAATTGATTTTTTTAATTCCACATTTTTCAGATGACTGAAAAGTGGGAGAAAGAGATCGTTCTCAGAATGAAAACGGAATCTTGTCTTTATACGGTTAGTTTCATTTTTTTTCTTTTTAAAACTTTGAAATTTTAAAATTGTAAAAATACCAAAAAATACCATAAATACAAACCTTCACACATTTTTTATTATCAAATTTATTTAAAAAAAACTAAAGTGAAGATATGTTTTTCAGGTTAATCAAACAAGTTCTCATAAGATTGCCAAGTACGCGGAGCAAGTGAAAAATGTAAGTTTTGGGGAAAAATGTAAAAAGTTCTTTTTCATGTTTCTCCACTTTAATTCTTTAAAAAAATTAAACATTTTCAGGTCACGGAGCTACTGGAAGTGGAGAAATGCAAGAGAGTGAAGGCTGAAGACAAGCTCAAAAAGGTCAGTGTTGTAATCTTCCTTAAATTTAAAAAAAATGTAAGAAATGTTATAAAAAACTGAAACTTTAACATAATTGTCTTATAATTTTTTTTGTTTGTTTCAGATGTCCCAGGCGCCCAAGTGTGAGCAGACGGTCGGAAACAAGGCTGATAAGAAAAAGGTTGGTGATACTTCAGTTTTCAGTTTTGTATTTGATTGTTTTTAAAAGTTAAGTTAATTTTTATATTTTAACAAATGAACAAAAACTGTTTACAGGTGTGTGCTGAAAGCGAAAAGTGCGATAAACGTCTTCAAAATAAAATCCAACTTCTTCGCCAGAATATTGACGTATACAAAGTGGAAATTAAAGAAAGGAACGAACAAATAATGGAACTGAAGAGATCTCAAAAGGTAATTTAATGTTTTTTTACAACAAATTCAATTGTAATATTTTGTAAAAACAATAAATACTTAAAAAAACATTTTTTTCAGACAACGTGCACAGACAAAGTTAAGAAAGTCATCAACGCCTTCAAAGACAAAATTGCCGATCTGGACGGCGCCGATGTTAAGAAAATGGGAAAAGCTATTATCGCCGACTTGAAAGAATACGTGAATTCTTTTTTCTAAACGATAACTAAAGCAATTGTTTTTTTAACCGTTTTGAGAAAATCAAAACTTTTCGAACAATAAATCGTTCAACATTTTAAATTTTAAAAAAATTTGAGGAAGCACATATGAAATTAGGAAAACGCCTTAAAAGATAGAGTTGCCGATCTGGATGGCCGTTAACTGAATTTACAACATTTAGTTCACGAAAAAAACCCACTAAATTATCAATTTCGAATGTTGCACTCTTATTTTGTGCAGTGGCCAACGATGTTTTTTATGACGGAATGGGGTCATCCTTGCAAGAAATTGGTCGGATATGCCATTCCGTCAAGAATCTACAAAATATGTCAAATTATAGGTTTTCAAGGTTTTTGTCTTTTTTTATTTAAAATCTTGGTAAAACGCGATATCTCTAAGGATCGAGCATATCCGGAACCGGGCGGAACTAGAAAAAAAATGATGACCTTCGATTCTGCTCAAAGTGCGAAAAGAAGTTGTCCTAGATCAGCATCTTCGAAAAATAAAGTTAGTTTTGAAAATTCTTTTCTCCGTGCCAAAATTACGCTGTTATTACTACATTTTCAGAACTCGCTTCGTAGTGGAGCAAATCAAGTTCTGAAAGTTGCATTCGATAGCTGAAAACAAATGTAAAACAAATGTTTTTAATGCAAAAAGTGTATCTCTTTCATAAAGTATTGATTTTCAATATTTCTAGAAAAAATATGAAAAAAAAATTTTTCTTTCGCCTGAAAAATTTTTTACCTTCGTAACGCTGAGTTCTTTTTAACTTCGAATTCTTCATAAGATTCTGCATGTTTTGGTCTCCGCCCTTTTGTCCGTAGCCCGCCAATAAGATGTGATACGAATTTTTGAAAAGTGCTTATTCGCTTTTTCCGCGAAAAACGTCTCTTTAAAGGTTCTTAGTGTTACACTGGGCAATAGGATCGTGTTGGAAACACATTGATTTAATGACATATAGTGTGCGCACTATTGAAAGTAGGTTTCATATATGTTTCCGCACATAGTTCAGTTTTGTAGGCAAAAAAGTCACTTTTTGCCAGTTTTTGACTCAAACGATAAGAAAACTAAGTCAAAATCTCATGTGATAGCAACCATTGAATTCATCGTGAAATTTACCGTCGATTCATTAATTTCAGACTTTTAAAAAGTTTTATTTGATCTGCATAAACCTTGTTAAGAAGACGTTCTCCTCCATTTAGTCACACACATTCAACTTTTTTTTTGTTATTGTGTTTTCATAATCGATCGCTGTTACTCAACAGTATTGTAATTTCGGAATGTTTCACAGCTTCACAGTTTCATGAAACACTAAAACAAAGAATTTTTGGAGGTGGTTTATATTTCTTTCCCCATTTCTCTCGTTATCTTATGTTTTTAAACTACGTTTTCAATGTTTTAGCAAGATATTATAAGATGTGGAAGCTAATAATAACACTTTAGTAACATTCATCTATTTTAATATTAATCTATACAACGGTGTTTAAAACTTTTCTTAATCAATCGCTATATTATAATTTTTGTGAAATACACTGTATTCAAAATTTAAAAAGCCATACTATCTGATTTTTTAAATTTAAAAACAAGCAAACGTTTCGCTTTTTCATCGAGTTTGTATTGCTGGTTTAACGCTTTGTTCTGTAATCCTTTCATGCACCTCATTTAATTTTGCCTTAATTAATTTTATAAAAAAAACCTTTGAGTGATGTTTAATACATGTTTAATTCCAGAAAAGAATGAAATGGATTTTCTTACTTTTAAACATGACAGTCTCGTTCCTCGCTTTTTACGCTATACGACGCACATGGCTCGAGGAACGCTACAAGGTAACAAATGTTGCAAAATTTAAGTTTTCTTAATTTGAAATTTCAGTTGGAAAAGGAGATTGAAGATTTCACAGCTGAAAAGATGTCCCTTCAGAAGGAACTCAAAACGGTAGGTAAAAATTTAAATATACTTTTAAAAAGGTTTGGTTTAGGCTTCGAGAAATCTGCAAAAAATGGAAGACGTCACCAAAAATCTGCGCTGGGTAAGTTATCATTTTTACTTTTCATTCTTTTTCCAAAACTCATTCCGTTTTTTCAGGACCTCTATCACTGTACCGAAAGAAAAATCGAAATTGAAGACAAACTGAAAAATGTAGGTGGCGCAACAACTTTAATTTTTTACCTGCAATTTATTTTTTTTCACATTAAATTTTTCCACAGGTTACTAAAAAGTGGAAAGCAGAGACGGTTCGCAGAAAGGAATCAGAATCTCGTCTAAATGAGGTTAATTTTTCAAACTCTTTATTCATATTTATTTGTAGGATGAACATATTTTGAAACAATATTCAATGTTTGCATTAGTTTGAAATTGTCTAATTTGTTTTAAACTGAAAGAAACGAAGAAAGATTTTTTTTCACATTTTTTTAAAGTTAACAAGACCATTAAAATAGATAAACTTAATCAATTGCGATAAACAATGCAAGGAAAAGTTTAACTTACGATTAGTTTTTTTTTCATTTTAGGAAGAAAAAACATTAATAAAACATTAGAATAAAATTTAAACAAGATATTTATTACTTAATAAATATATTTAAAAGCTTTTATTTAAACAAATTGTATTTTTAAAGCTTTAAAATAAAAGAAAAGAAAAAATGGATATGCTTATTAAAAAACATTGAAATTCAAATTTAAAATGAATTTTTATTCAAATACTTTGAATATTTCAGGCTATTCAGAAATATGAGTCTCAAGCGGAGGACTGGGATCAGCTCTGCGAAACTGTAATTTTTTTAAGCAGTTATTTTTTAAAAAATCTTATTTAAGATGCGTTCCTTGGATCGGTTTGGGTGGAAGCAAGAACTCAATGCTGTTAGTTGTTATTACTAAATTGCACAATTTTTTTTAAATTATTAAAATTTCAGACCATTCAACTTCTAGAGGAAGAAAAAGCTTTAAAGAAATGGGTGGAGATTGAGCTTTGGGAGGTAAGTTTGCTTATTTTTTGTTGTTGTTTTTTGTAATTTTTAATTTATTTATTTCTATGTTTTAGAAAACTGAGGAACTGGAGGACGAAAGAGCGTTATCGAAAAACATGCAAAATTTGTATAATCAGGTAAGCTGAAAACATTTCGTTAATTTTTAATTTTTAATTTATGGAGTTCAATTGTCCATTTTTTCTAAATCATCGTTTTCAGACTGTGATTGACTGCCGCAACCGAAAAGTTCATCTAAAAACAGAAAACGAGTTCTTGAAAGGAAACCTCACTCAAACAAAAGCGGATTTGGAGAAAGAGAAAACCAGCTTTGAAGTATATATGTCCAGCCAAGCAAAAGTAAGTTTACTACTTTTTAATTTTCAATTTTTTTATATTTTGTATTTTTAACTTCTTTTTTTATAAGTGTTCAATTATGTTTGCTTTTCAGGTATTCTCTATCGAGTGTGAGGATCGTTTGCTGAAAAAGGACAATGAACTGGAACAAGTAAGTTTGTATTATTATTTAAAAAATTACTTAGTTTAAAAAACATTTTTTTTCAGGTAACGCAACAGCTCAATGCTGAAAAGGATGGAAGCAAAAAGGCTGAAAATGAACTGAAAAAGGTTAATCCTATTTTTTTATGGAGAAAATTTAAAAAAATGATACTAAACGAATACAAAATTTCAGGCTCTTGCTGATTGCGATTGTTGCCAGGAGCGTCTGTTGTGAATCATAGTAATTCTGTCTTCTATCGACAGAAACGGGGATTGTGTTGAAATTTGAAACTGTCAACTGTTAAAACAATAAAACGTTCAATGCAGTTTTCTCTGAATTTCTATTTTTTCGTATGTAATGTAATACAATTTTCTGAATGTTTCACTCTCATTTTCTTTAATTGTGCAAGAACTTCAAACGGCAGAATAAAGTCACCATTTCCAAGTAATGGGTAATGAGTGCTTTATTCGGCCAATAAGAAATAGCAATATGAAACGTCGTTCCAAAAAACATTTCCATTAACCACAGAAGAGCTCAAAGGTTCCAAACAACTAAATAAACAAACACTGCAAACATAACCAGAATAGTTTTGTTTTTAGATGTTTTGCAATGTTCTATTATAAATGTTTACAGTGGCAAAAACTTTGTTAAAAATTCGTTCAACGCAAACTTCTGTGTTTTTATTTCGTAATTTCAAGAGATTTGTAATATTTTCGTTTGCAAAGTCATTTTTGTTTCACAGATATTTTGCCTACGTGGAATAGTTCCAAATAGCAGAATAAAGTCACCAGTTCCAAGAAATGCTTTAATTGTGAAGTAAAATTATATCTTTCGTTTTAAATTTTTCTTATTAAAACAATTTTCGCTTTTTATAACTCCATCAAGTCCCTCATTTGTCGTTTGTGTGTTGTTTATTTATCATAATTTACAAACTGTCAATTTATCTTTTTCGCAAATTTATCTTACAAAAAACAAAAGTGCATCATGATTGTTTGTGTGTTACAATATTATGTTGTTTATTTGCTCTAAATGTTCATATGACAAATTCAAGCTCAGGACCATGTAATTGGTCCCTGAGATTCAATTTGTCAAAAAAAGAGAAATGTATGCAAAAAGCCACATTTTAAGCAGTATGAGTTCCGTTTTCACTTTTTAGTTTTAAATTCTATCGTTTAATTTGTACGCCCATGATTTCACCTTACAAAAGAGGAGTTTTAACTTTTTTTAAAATCCAAATGATATTAAATTGGTGTGATTGGTGATAGATTAAATTATGTTTCATTTTAGATTTATTCAGTCACAATTTTGAGCCAAACGCTGGGAGTTTGCCATCATTGCCATTGTGTTAAAGTTTTAAGAAGAAAAAAAAACAAAAAACCTTTCTTGCGCAATTTTTGTGAAACAAAAACAGCTATATACTTAGTTAAACAATAACAAATCAACGCCGCTCAAAATTGAAAAAAAACCAAATTTAGAAAAAAAACTTTTTTGTTCTATTTTGATTAGCAACACGTTTTTTGTAAAAGTTTCCGAATTTTTAAAAAATTTCTCGTACCTTCTCAAGAATGTACAGTGTGTAGAGTACAATTTCCCACATTTTCTCGAAACGTTGATGCATTGCGTTTTTATTTTTCTCTCTTTTTGTTTATTTTTCAAACTAAAACTTCGTTTTTTTTCCTTTTATTATAAAGAAGCCTGTTGTAGACAGATCACTGTAAAACATTTCGCACAATCAAAGCGAACTCAATGAACCACTCTGATGTTTTACAATTTTAAAAACATTAAAATATTTTCTTCTTAAAGGGACCATCAGCCTCCTTTTTTTAAAAACAAGGCTAATCCTGCTAATGAGCCCATTTGTGAAAAAAACGTTGCTTGGAGCGGTGTTGGAAAAATTTATTTTCATTGAAAAGAGTGAATTAGCATATGGATAATTTTCATTTCAGAAAGTGCTCTCTTTAATCGAAAGATATTATAACGTTTTTCAATTAATATTGTGACTAAAAAGCCACTGCATTGATTTTTGGTATATAAAAACAACCGTTTTGCTTTTTGATATCGCGTTCGCTTTTTATCGCTTTTGTTACATTTGTACTGTCTGCTTGTGTATTTTCTGTGTTATCTCCATTTTTTTAACTTTGTTTTTTAAAATTTTTATTAAGAATTACATTTATTCATTTCCAGGAGATTATGAAATGGATCATACTATTAAATGTGGTGTTCTTTTTGATTGCTATTCAATTTCAACAAAATTCGAAGCTTGAAAAGAAACTAAAAATTGTAAGTTTATTGTGAAACTTTACATTTTTTAATGATTAAGTCTAAGTTTTAAAACTTGTCTTAGAGAAAAGAAAAATAACTTATGGTTTTTTTTCAGACACTGGATTTGCTCAACACTGAACGACAAGGCAGGCAAACAGCTGAGAAGGAGCTTAAAAAGGTTTGTTTAAAATTATTTTCAATTTATTTTTAAATTGAAAATCATTTTTTAAAAAAAATTTATTTGTTTTTGAAAAATAGAATTTTTTCAGGCGATCACTGAACACGCGGACCGTGAAAAGGATCTTCAAACTGAAATATCTCTTCTCAAATTGCGTCTTGATGATTACAAATTGAAAATTATTGGTAAAGACGAGAAAATAAAGGAGCACGGAGGTTTCAAGGTTTGTAGCTTGTCCTGTGTTTACGCAAATGACTAGTCTAACGTTTTTACTATGAAGACAAAACACAAAACACACCACACAAAAATGCTTTTCTTTTGCATTTTTCTTTCAATTTATATTATGTTCTTTTAGTGTTTGTAAATTTTAAATTTATTTTATTCTAATTTTTCAGGCACATGGCATAAACGCACCTTACAAGACAGTGGAGGATGCAGTCAAAGCCGCCCAGGAAAAAGTAGCAATCATGCAAAAAATGAGGAAGAAAATGGAAGACAAACTTAACATCGAATTGAAAGAATTCATTCCTCCTATTTAATCTGTGAATACATTGTGATTATTGTCTTTCCACGGTTTGTAATATCTTTGCGGACAATAAATCATTAAAAAGAAGTTGTGGCTTTACCGACTTTTCTACCGATCCTGGCTTTTCAATTTGCTCAAAAATTCTTCAATGTTTAATTTTGGTTTAATAAAGACCTGGTTTTGAAACTTTCGCTCAATAGTGCACTCGTAGTTATCGCAAAATTATTGAAAAAAAAAATTTAGTATTTGACTTCATTTCACCAAAAATATTAATCAGGAAAATTACATGAACCGATTTGGGTGTTAGTTTGGAATGAAGTATAACCAAAAACGGCCGGGAAAACGTAAAGCTCAGGAAAGCCATTTCAATATTTCACCCCTTAATGTTCTGTCACTTCCATAACAGCCCTCGGAGCTAACAGCCTTTTCACCAATCTTCCGCGGCCGCTATGTTTCAGTTTCTCCTCTTGCTCATGTTTCTAAAAGGTTACCATCCCATGGTAAGTCTAATAAATGATACTTTATTTGAATGTTCGCATAATACAGTATAAGAATTCCAGTAATTTTCATTAAATTTGTAGCCTTACCAATTCTCAAAGGTGACGTTAGACGACGTGGCAATCTTCAGAATGACTTGCCAAATGCCAGAGTTGTAAGAATGCCTTTGTGATGCTATAAAAATTAATTTACTATTTTAGGAAAATTGATGAATTCGCATGTTCATTTTTGTTGTTTCGTGATAACAAAAACAAAACATTGATAGGAGCCGGATTTGTAGTAAGACAACTATCCAAAGGACCTACATCAGCTATCCAACATCGGATAAACTCATCGAAATGGGAAGAAGGTTCTGAAGGACCTTTCAAAGCACTACGTCATTC
>JAJQXH010000007.1:0-45791 GCA_022343465.1 Oscheius sp. G VE-2021
CTTTTTGACTAAACCTCAAAAACCTTTTTCTATTTTTAGTCTTTTTGACTAAAATTCAAAAACTTTTTTTTATTTAATTCATTTTTAGTCTTTTTGACTAAACCTCAAAAACCTTTTTCTATTTTTAGTCTTTTTGACTAAACCTCAAAAACATTTTTTTATATAATTCTTTTTTAGTCTTTTTGACTAAACCTCAAAAACATTTTTTTATATAATTCTTTTTTAGTCTTTTTGACTAAACCTCAAAAACATTTTTTTATATAATTCTTTTTTAGTCTTTTTGACTAAACCTCAAAAAACTTTTTTTTATTTAATTCATTTTTAGTCTTTTTGACTAAACCTCAAAAACCTTTTTCTATTTTTAGTCTTTTTGACTAAAATTCAAAAACTTTTTTTCTATATAATTCATTTTTAGTCTTTTTGACTAAACCTCAAAAACCTTTTTCTATTTTTAGTCTTTTTGACTAAACCTCAAAAACTTTTTTTTATTTAATTCATTTTTAGTCTTTTTGACTAAACCTCAAAAACTTTTTTCTATTTTTAGTCTTTTTGACTAAACCTCAAAAACATTATTCATTTTTAGTCTTTTTGACTAAACCTCAAAAAACATTTTTCTATATAATTCATTTTTAGTCTTTTTGACTAAAATTCAAAAACTTTTTTTTATTTAATTCATTTTTAGTCTTTTTGACTAAAATTCAAAAACTTTTTTTAATATAATTCATTTTTAGTCTTTTTGACTAAACCTCAAAAACCTTTTTCTATTTTTAGTCTTTTTGACTAAACCTCAAAAACTTTTTTTTATTTAATTCATTTTTAGTCTTTTTGACTAAACCTCAAAAACATTTTTTATATAATTCTTTTTTAGTCTTTTTGACTAAAATTCAAAAACTTTTTTCTTTATAATTAATTTTTTGTCTTTTTGACTAAACCTCAAAAAAGTTTTTTCTATATAATTCATTTTTAGTCTTTTTGACTAAAATTCAAAAACTTTTTTATATTTAATTCATTTTTAGTCTTTTTGACTAAAATTCAAAAACTTTTTTTTATTTAATTCATTTTTAGTCTTTTTGACTAAACCTCAAAAACCTTTTTCTATTTTTAGTCTTTTTGACTAAACCTCAAAAACATTTTTTATATAATTCTTTTTTAGTCTTTTTGACTAAAATTCAAAAACTTTTTTCTATATAATTCATTTTTAGTCTTTTTGACTAAACCTCAAAAACTTTTTTTTATATAATTCTTTTTTAGTCTTTTTGACTAAAATTCAAAAACTTTTTTTCTATATAATTCATTTTTAGTCTTTTTGACTAAACCTCAAAAACATTTTTTATATAATTCTTTTTTAGTCTTTTTGACTAAAATTCAAAAACTTTTTTCTATATAATTCATTTTTAGTCTTTTTGACTAAAATTCAAAAACTTTTTTTCTATATAATTCATTTTTAGTCTTTTTGACTAAACCTCAAAAACTTTTTTTTTATTTAATTCATTTTTAGTCTTTTTGACTAAACCTCAAAAACCTTTTTCTATTTTTAGTCTTTTTGACTAAAATTCAAAAACTTTTTTTTATTTAATTCATTTTTAGTCTTTTTGACTAAACCTCAAAAACCTTTTTCTATTTTTAGTCTTTTTGACTAAACCTCAAAAACATTTTTTTATATAATTCTTTTTTAGTCTTTTTGACTAAACCTCAAAAACTTTTTTTTATATAATTCTTTTTTAGTCTTTTTGACTAAAATTCAAAAACTTTTTTTCTATATAATTCATTTTTAGTCTTTTTGACTAAACCTCAAAAACTTTTTTTTATTTAATTCATTTTTAGTCTTTTTGACTAAACCTCAAAAACATTTTTTATATAATTCTTTTTTAGTCTTTTTGACTAAACCTCAAAAACATTTTTTATATAATTCTTTTTTAGTCTTTTTGACTAAACCTCAAAAACATTTTTTATATAATTCTTTTTTAGTCTTTTTGACTAAAATGCAAAAACGTTTTTCTATATAATTCATTTTTAGTCTTTTTGACTAAAATTCAAAAACTTTTTTCTATAATTCTTTTTTAGTCTTTTTGACTAAAATTCAAAAACTTTTTTCTATATAATTCATTTTTAGTCTTTTTGACTAAACCTCAAAAACCTTTTTCTATTTTTAGTCTTTTTGACTAAACCTCAAAAACATTTTTTTATATAATTCTTTTTTAGTCTTTTTGACTAAACCTCAAAAACATTTTTTTATATAATTCTTTTTTAGTCTTTTTGACTAAAACTCAAAAACTTTTTTTTATTTAATTCATTTTTAGTCTTTTTGACTAAACCTCAAAAACTTTTTTTTATTTAATTCATTTTTAGTCTTTTTGACTAAACCTCAAAAACATTTTTTATATAATTCATTTTTAGTCTTTTTGACTAAACCTCAAAAACATTTTTTATATAATTCTTTTTTAGTCTTTTTGACTAAAATTCAAAAACTTTTTTTATATAATTCTTTTTTAGTCTTTTTGACTAAAATGCAAAAACATTTTCTATATAATTCATTTTTAGTCTTTTTGACTAAAATGCAAAAACTTTTTTCTATAATTCTTTTTTAGTCTTTTTGACTAAAATTCAAAAACTTTTTTCTTTATAATTAATTTTTAGTCTTTTTGACTAAAATTCAAAAACTTTTTTCTTTATAATTAATTTTTAGTCTTTTTGACTAAACCTCAAAAAACTTTTTTTTATTTAATTCATTTTTAGTCTTTTTGACTAAACCTCAAAAACCTTTTTCTATTTTTAGTCTTTTTGACTAAAATTCAAAAACTTTTTTTTATTTAATTCATTTTTAGTCTTTTTGACTAAACCTCAAAAACCTTTTTCTATTTTT
The DNA here is from genome assembly GCA_022343465.1 of Oscheius sp. G VE-2021. Taxonomy (NCBI): domain Eukaryota; kingdom Metazoa; phylum Nematoda; class Chromadorea; order Rhabditida; family Rhabditidae; genus Oscheius; species Oscheius sp. G VE-2021. Next base: position 2,864 of record JAJQXH010000007.1, read on the forward strand.
AGTCTTTTTGACTAAACCTCAAAAACTTTTTTTTATTTAATTCATTTTTAGTCTTTTTGACTAAACCTCAAAAACTTTTTTCTATTTTTAGTCTTTTTGACTAAACCTCAAAAACATTATTCATTTTTAGTCTTTTTGACTAAACCTCAAAAAACATTTTTCTATATAATTCATTTTTAGTCTTTTTGACTAAAATTCAAAAACTTTTTTTTATTTAATTCATTTTTAGTCTTTTTGACTAAAATTCAAAAACATTTTTTATATAATTCTTTTTTAGTCTTTTTGACTAAACCTCAAAAACATTTTTCTATTTTTAGTCTTTTTGACTAAACCTCAAAAACTTTTTTTTTATTTAATTCATTTTTAGTCTTTTTGACTAAACCTCAAAAACCTTTTTCTATTTTTAGTCTTTTTGACTAAACCTCAAAAACATTTTTTATATAATTCTTTTTTAGTCTTTTTGACTAAAATTCAAAAACTTTTTTTATATAATTCTTTTTTAGTCTTTTTGACTAAAATGCAAAAACGTTTTTCTATATAATTCATTTTTAGTCTTTTTGACTAAAATTCAAAAACTTTTTTCTATATAATTCATTTTTAGTCTTTTTGACTAAAATTCAAAAACTTTTTTTTATTTAATTCATTTTTAGTCTTTTTGACTAAACCTCAAAAACCTTTTTCTATTTTTAGTCTTTTTGACTAAACCTCAAAAACATTTTTTATATAATTCTTTTTTAGTCTTTTTGACTAAAATTCAAAAACTTTTTTTATATAATTCTTTTTTAGTCTTTTTGACTAAAATGCAAAAACGTTTTTCTATATAATTCATTTTTAGTCTTTTTGACTAAACCTCAAAAACCTTTTTCTATTTTTAGTCTTTTTGACTAAACCTCAAAAACATTTTTTATATAATTCTTTTTTAGTCTTTTTGACTAAAATTCAAAAACTTTTTTCTATATAATTCATTTTTAGTCTTTTTGACTAAAATTCAAAAAAAAATTTTCTATATAATTCATTTTTAGTCTTTTTCACTAAACCTCAAAAACCTTTTTCTATTTTTAGTCTTTTTGACTGAACCTCAAAAACATTTTTTATATAATTCTTTTTTAGTCTTTTTGACTAAAATTCAAAAACTTTTTTCTTTATAATTAATTTTTAGTCTTTTTGACTAAAATTCAAAAACTTTTTTCTATATAATTCATTTTTAGTCTTTTTGACTAAAATTCAAAAAGTTTTTTCTATACAATTCATTTTTAGTCTTTTTGACTAAAATTCAAAAACTTTTTTCTATACAATTCATTTTTAGTCTTTTTGACTAAAATTCAAAAACTTTTTTCGGAACATGTACAATGTTCGAGCGACATAAATTTTTATTTGCATAATACAACCAAAATATAATCTTTCAAATGAAGTTTAGCTTTCCCTCTTCTAAATTGTTCGGATTTTCCACTTACTCCACTGTTTTACTGTTCAACACGAACAGCACTGTCGGTAAACTGTTCAGTATGCAGTTTCAGAAAAACCGTTTTTGCACAAAAGACTACATTTTTCATTCAACATTGACCCCTAGATCAAAATCTTGCAGTCCCGATGATTCAGATCCTCATTGATCAGAGGGATGTTGCAGCTGTCGCCCATCCGTCGGCATGTTGTGTACCAGAGTGGTCAGTGTCTCCGCCGGCCGCAATGAGATTTATTTACGTGACGGGTGTCCTCGCTGTAATGTGGCGACGAGGCGGCGTTTGAGAAAAAAGTGCGTAGAGAAATGGGTTGGCTGCGGTTTACGCACCTGTTCCCCAGACTAATGTTTTTGCTTCATCTCTAGTCACAATCTAGGGAAATTTTCTGATATGACTATACGATTAATTGGAAACATTGATGAAACATTAGAAATCAAAAATAAACCAGTCGAACAAATTGGTAGGAATGACCAGCGCAGAATTGTATTAAAAAATTAAACTTGAATGTTACATTTTAAACGTGAAAAACTTTTTTTCAAAAACTATTTTAATAAAAGAATTTTTACCAAGAAAGACTTAATGTTTCAATTAGGTTTTGTTGCCAACGAATGATATAGCAAACAATCCGTAGCCGCTCCAGAACGTTGTAGTTGACCTTACTGTTTGTTTGAGTAACTTTAGGAAACCGCTGAAAACGTAGTCACGTTTGTTCATCTGCAAAGATGCCTTTCATCAATTTATAGCAGTTCTGATGAAAACATTTTTTTTAAATCGGTAAAAATTGAACTGAGAACAAATAAACTATGCAAATTACCGTATAATTAAGTCCCAAGTTTTTTTGACTTTTAATATTTCATAAGGATAAACATTTTGTTTACATATTTGCTATGAAGGAAGTTCGCAATGGAATGAAAAAACAATTTAGAAAAGTTAAAAAAATGTTTTAAAAAAAGTGGGTAAATCGGATAACTGTGCAATTTCATTTGCTTGGCCAATTTTTCACAATGTTAATCAATTAATTCGACTGATTCAACGCCTATGAAAACACTGTGAAACAGTGTCGTGATGTTCATACACGATGTAAATTGAGTAAGCTTTTTTCCAATAATTCCAAGTATCGCAAATAACCTACGTTACTTTTTAAAGTTAAAATGTTTAGATTTTCTACAAAATATAATGACAGACGTGACGGTAATAGCATGGCAATTGATGTAAGTTACATGTCATTCTTTATAGCTTTAATTCTATGCGCAAAAGTAGAACCCAAATGTATGATTGACACTTCTAAACATAAAGAAAACCATGGAATTTCAACCGCCGGCTGTAAACGAAACAAAATGATTTTCATATGGTGTAAATACAAATAAACTTTTATTTTAAATTTCTGAAAGCACCCAACAAATTCGCGGGATAACAAACAATTTAGTCAAATTTGAACCCATAATTTTAACTAAATATTGTTTTTAAATGGCACGTTTGTGAATCATTTTGTTTATAACGCAGCCAAAAAATATATACCAATTAAAACAACGGAGTGTGGCAAAACAGTCGAGTTTAAATTCAGTAACCTTTTAGTGTACGACACACATTCACAAATCTCATGAATTCCTATTTTAGCTCAATGTTTTGATTTGCTTTCAAATATAATGCAGATTTGGCAAAATAATCAACGAGCCAAGGAAAGGATTTTTTTATCGATCCATACATAAGACCAATACCCTCAACTGTTTGTTTCACTTCGTCCCTAAATTGCCCGGCCGTCTCCGCAAAAGAAAGACTAACGATCGCGTGCGCCTTCTCGCTGATTGACTCGCGATGGTCATGAAATTGAGATAAACGAGTGAGCCCCCGCGCGGCCTCTCCTCAACTTTCGATATTCTTGCTCTTTCAATGGCCTTCTGCAAACGGCCCCACTCGGTTATTCTTAGCCCTGCTTCTTCCTGTTGTTCGCATGTTTCGCGTGCTGCGGACGGGCGGAACAGCTGTTCTTAGTCAGCGCGACCCCCGCTTTACAAACGGCCTCCCTTCGCACATATGCCGCTTTTCGGCCGAAGGTCGCAGCGACTTTCACGCCACATTGCACTTTGAAGCGATTTGCGGAGAATTTTTTGACTTGGACTTTTTTCTTTGAAGTGGAGCTCTTTTAAATAAAACAATTCTTTAAAAAAAACAATTGAATTACAATAAGATGATACTTAAAAGTGATTTTTGTATGCTTAAGTTTGAAGCGATTTGAACTTGCTGTTATCTCATTACGCAAGTTTTTTACTCGGTCAATGAAACGGTCCATTGCAAAAACTAAAAGAAATAGTCGTTTTTTACAGTTCTGTGTGTTTTTTTACAGTGAAAGATTGATTACATTTAGGCCTTTGCTTTGGAAATTAACTTTTGCTGAAACATCAAGTTCTATTAAAAATTTGTTTTAAAATTCCAAAGCAAAAAGATAATCAATTTCCCTTTTCAATCAAGCATGAAGAATAATGTTTTGAAAGCAAAATTAAAGGGACCATCAGCCTCCTTCCAAATGCACTGCTAATCTTATGCTAATGATCCCCTTTGTGAAAAAAACGTTGCTTGGAGGGGTGTTGGAAAAAATTATGCTAACTGAAATAAGTGAATTAGCATATGCGTCATTCTGATTTGGAAAAGGAGGCTGATGGTCCCTTTAAGGAAAGAAATCTTACACGATACAAAAACATCCACAAACGGTTTAATAAGTGAAAAACATTTTCCATGCGAGATGATCCAAATTGCATTTCCCAAATCCAAATTGCCCCAAGTTACGACTATTTTTAATGACAAATCAACCATGCAAAACAGTTCTAATTTACTCAAAACTATTGGTTTGAATTAGCCTTGATTGAAACACTGGAACATCCCTTGCTCCAATTTTCAAACAAAATGCTGAATGCTTATAAAACAACTTCAATGTTTTTCTTAATTCTTGAAAATTATGGTGATTCTTTATATCATTAGATCATCTGCATTACATTGTTTAAATTTAAAATATGAAATTTTTTTTGTTGTATTTATTTTGTTCTGGTTTCTCTCTTGTATCTTTCTAAAGAAACCCTAGCTGAAACGGCGAACCGCTTGTTCTGTGCTATCTGCCGTCGCGCGGGTAATTCGAAATCGTTCTCCCAAATCGTTTGCAAATGGCGGACCGGTTCCTGATAGTTGCCAACGGCCTCCGCTGTTTACGAGTCCCTTCCGCGACGAAAAACGTAAATAGTCGCTATTGGCGTCACTGCTTGTCTTCTTACTATGGGAAAAGGGAGAACCAGTAGCTCTCAAGGAAGTTTTAAAAGCATAAACAAAACAAGTAAAACAAGCTCAGATCCTTCAAGGAACTGACTGAACATTCGTAATTTTATTTTGTGAGTTTCTTGAAACTGTGAGGCAAATAAACTTTTTTACAAGTGTTTTCGTTGTTGTTGTGGTTGTGGTTTGAATTGTGACTATTATTTCGCAATTTGTCAGTTTTATTAAAATGTTTTTGAAGAATCGCGTTTGTATTTATAACGAATAACTTTTTCAAATTTGATATAGTCTCGTGCTATCAGTATCAAACTGCCCTTAAAGAGTTTTATTTTTATTTCTGCCTGAAACATTTAATTAGATAAAACCAAAACAGCTATTTTCTAAGATCGACTGTAGTACCTTTTTATTACCACAAGTTATATTATATTTTCAAAACTATGTTTTGGTATATTTAATTTTGTTTAGTTGAGACAAAGAAAAAGATTTAGGTTTTGTAAACGATTTTTATTTTTTTACGGTTGATAAATCGTTAAACTACAGAAGTAAAACATCAATTTCAATTTTGAAAACCGAGCATCTGACGCTCGGAGTACAACGTTGTCATTTAAACCGGGTCATTTAAAATCGGGTCATTTAACTATTTATGATACATTTGTTATTTTCACGAAACTCTTGTTTTTCATCCGTATTTTGAGAAATATACATTTTAAATGTATTGCATACATAGTAGACCCTTCGACAGAAAAAAGCATTTGTAGGTCCAAATGTCACAAAAATTTAAATGTCAGTAAAACTTGTCTTTTTCTGTCTGACGCATTGTTTCGTTGTTGAGTTTTTGAATGATTGGATGAGAACATGTTTAAAAATCAAAATCCTGTTTATTTACACACTTATATCGTATCTTCTCTAAAAACAAACCATCAAGCAAGAGTCAACAAAAAACGACCGCAGGACAAATAGTTAATTTCATAACAACACTGTCGAAATGTCCTTATGTTATGTAAAAGAGTTACCGAGCAGCGAACTGTAAGGTTGGCTTTCTTTGAGTTAAAGGATATTCATGAAACAGTGTAGTTTCACGTATTTTTTTCCACCCCCTAACTTAATGTTTCATAAATCTTATAATAGTAGTCTTTTTGATGATCATTTAGTTTCGAACTGTGCAATTCAGTCACAACACACACATTGAAAAATATAATATTTTAGGCAAGACAATTTTAAATTATACAAATCAGCCAGAAAAGGTTTATCAGGATAATTTAAAAAATCAAAAATTACATTTATTAGGCATTTTTAATGGTATTTTACTCACTACGATGTTCTTCGCCACAAAAAATGGCACAGTTAAAAAATAAAATTAACTTTTTACCGAAAACATTGAATTCATAAAAATTCACAAAAAAATGGAATGAACAACCCTAGTGTATCCCAATGATCAACCACCACCAATTGTATTTTCGCTGAGTCAGCAGTGCACCTGACCGCGCACATACCTCCGCTTCAAAACACACCCGTAAACTGTGACAAACACACTTGAAAATGACGTTTTAAAATGGTTGAGTCATTGAAATACGACAATAAAATTGACTAGAACCAGAATCGCATATAAATTTAGCTGGAAAGCGATAACATTAATTGTTAGGATATCTTGTGAAGATGTAGTTAGATTGAAACTTGTAAACAACAAAAAAATGTTTTTAACAACATTTGTTTTCTGCAAAATCGCTTCTACTTTGCTCCTTATGGTTTTATATGAAAACATGGACAGTTTTAGAGATAGAAAAAAACTTATTTTTCTAAGGAGATCCCAGAAGCAATGTTTGAGAATATTATGCATTAAATTTGAAACATTCAAAAAATTGTATTAAATAAAAATATGAATGATATAAAATATCTTTTAATTTTCATAGTAATTACATTCCGATAGTAATTTTTAATTTTTGTAATTTATTTTTGTTGAAAAATTATTAAACATAAAATTTTATATCTATGGGAAATTACAAAGAAGGACAAAGTTAAACTTAACTTCGAGGCAACGAAACCGCATTTCAAAAGGTTGTTTAACAGGAATATAATTGCCTTGGGTGTTTTTGTTTAAAAGAAGCCAGCTTAAAAAAGTCAAATTTTCACATATTTGGAACATTTGCTTTTGCATTCTATAAAATTTTTACTTCAAGTTTGCTGTGCGAGCGCGGGGGAAGAAGTCATTATTTTCAAATATGATTTTTTTCTACAAGTTAAAAATGTAACATTTAAATACGGTACCACGACATTTTTTTCTATATTTTTTACTCATCATAAAGCCTTTTACATTTTACCAAACTCAAAAATTTCATTAAAAAATTCGAAAATATGAATCAGTTTTAACTTTCAGACAAAGAAGTATCAGCAGCATCGTTTTGTTGACATGCTTTACATAAATGAGAACAATTTAAATTTAACTTTCAGCTCCTGCTCGACAATAGCAGTATTGTTACCTTAGTTCCATTTATAAACGTCTTGCACGAAACGAGCAACCTAATTATAAACACGGTCACCCAAACTTTTCCTAATCTCCTAGACAACCAACTTGAGAGCACTTTCGCCCGACTGAGCGGGTCGATGTTGACACGTATTTCCGGCAAGAAACAGATTAGCACAGACCTGTTCTGCCGCCAAAGGTATGCCGTTCAGTCACTTCCGCTTGGAAAGGAATTTGAGTAATTACTGTATTTTTAATTGTAAACAGGGAAAATTATTTTTGCCAAGGCGGATTCTAAACTGACCATTGAAACGAACTTCATATTCAAACTGTTTTGAAACATTTAGCAGTTTAAAATGTTTTGTAAAAAATTTTATAGCACTGATTTTTCCGTTTCCCATTACTGCAGTCATCAAATACACTCGTACTAAAAATTTTCAAACATTAAATGAGGATAATCTTTTAGCATGTGTTACCAGAAAAAAAACATTTGACAAGCACATGTTTTCAAGATTTCTTATAAAAATTGGGTAATTTGAATTAATGGAAACAACAGTTTTTATTGTTTTTTTTTATTTAAATGTCATTTTTTTGGATTATGATGTTTCTATAGCTGCATATTATCTTATACGATTAAATCGTAGGGCTGTAAATGTTAGAAAAAGTTTAAATTTCTGAAAACGTCTGCCGACCTGGTTTCCTTACAAAAATAAAACATGAGCGCAGGTTTTCTGTAATCGTGTATAATTTTCTTGTGAAAAAATATTAGATAAGCGTTGATTAATACAACTTTTGCGTGAACAACCAAACAGTGTGAATAAAAAGAGACGGCAAAAGCGGCAAAAAAGTGCACATCTGCTTAATGTTTCGGCACTTTCTTATATAGTTTCAATGCAAAATATAAACAGTGAGCTCTTTTTCCTGCCAGAAGATAATATTATTTTAAGGTCACCGCCAAAGCACAACGATTGTTCTTGATTTTAGCATCGACGCTTTATCGAAAAAAAACTGAAGTAAAATAGCTGAACAGGTAACCATTTTCAAATTTGGAGTGATGTTGGAAAATGCACACTATGCTAAATTATGCAGGAAAACTTTTGTTAATTTTCAATAAAAACAAATAAAATGAAAAATAAACATAGTTTTTTAACAACACAAACACATTCCTAATTTTTAAATGATTCTACAAAAATTTAATATTTCCTTTAAAAATTGGACTATGTATAGTTTGCAATAGTATGTTTGTCAAGAAATGATGCTCAAATAATATTAATTTGGAGAAGACAATATTAATTCAATAACACTTGATTGAACGACATGTGCAAAGCATTTTTAATTTAGAAACGTTTTCTCAGAAAAAAGAAATACACCTTACGTTTTTTTCATATTTTACTGTTTCAGCAAACTAGGAAAACATTAAATCGTTTTTAATAATGCTTGTGGGAGAATATTACCTAATTTTTATATTACACTTTAGTTAATGTTTTTCTACTCTTTGTTTCCGTTTATAATGGTTTCCTTTTAAAACTCTTTAATATATTGTACTCAGTGTAACCCTCTAAATATTTGTTTTCCGGGCTCGCTGCTTCCAGGAAATCCTCCAGGAGACGTCTGCTTCATGAACTTCCACTTCCAGTTTTATCGTCAAAACACCATTTTCATTGTTTTGGCAGAATTTTTGTTTATCTCCTCTTATAGTGCTTTCTGGGCTAATAATCCAATGGGGAATGTTTTGCTGAGAACTTGAAGGCAACAAAGATCAGCGCCGTTCGAATTGTCACGTTTTCTGCCAAGCGCGGCAAAATCAAACAAACAGCCTCACTTCACTTTTTGCCTTCTTGACGTCGAGTGAAATCCAACATTTCTCAATTTTTGGATTTTACTGTTGTTAGATGTCTTACATGTTTCAAACACGCCTTAAAATTAGTGTGTTATTCAAATGACACTCTTGCGATCGCACTGACGTGAGAATACCGGTCGTTCTTAAAATTGAGTTTACAGCATAAATTCTTACTATTTGTTGTTTCTTAAAAACCATCTCTTTTTGGTGACCGTAATCTTAGAAAAGTTCAAAGAAAAAAAAACCCTCAAAGTCTGTATTCTTCAACAAACCAGGAAAAAAAATCTTTACTTTCATTTATGAAACTGCTTCCATGTTCCAGTTATGGCCTTTATATTTTGCGTGTTTTGAATGTCACTCTCTTGTTGCAATTGAACAAATCGTGAATTTCAATTTTGAACGTTAGTTTTCAAAGACAAGGATATATTTTAAAGCGTGTTATGGGGTGGCCTACATATAGAGAAAAGGTGGTTTAAAATGCGCATGTGTGTATCGAACAAAACCGAAACAATTACATTTAAGTATCGATTTCCTCTTTCATTTTAGATTTAACTTTTCAATGATCACCTACAGAACTCGAGCCGTGAAAAAGTTTTCAAAATGGAATGTTTCATTATAGAATGATTTCCTTAAAAGAATTTCGTTTTGTTAAAAATTGTATTCACATGTTTCATTCAATACTTTAATGTCTTGGCCGATCTCTCCCTGAATTGATGTTTTGTTTGCCTGTGTAAAGAAAAAAAAACATATTTGATATTGAAAACTGAAAACCTAGATTTTTAGCGTGAAAAAGAGGCTGCAAAAAGCAACCAGTACCTTTTTTCCTTCTTTTTTTTTTGTAAAAAAAACATAAATATGAAATCTATGTTTTTATAGCTACAGTCAGTCTGAAGTTTCACTTTTTCTCTGAAAGACACCTCCAATCTGGAAATCAGTAAAGCATCCAAAACCAAGAGAAAACAACGGTTTTTGTTTTTTTTTTAAACTGAGGCACACAATTTTGTGTTGATCTCTCCTCAAAGGCCGTTTTTCGTTTAAAAAACCCTACCATGGACTGGCTGGTTTTCCCCAACAGAGTCCTTTCCAAATTGCGGTAAACACGTTGTTTTTCTTCTGCCATCCGCCGAGATCAGTCGTGATGGAACGCTCGGCCACGCAGTTATTTTCCCTTGATTGCTGCCATCAAAAAGGTTTCGCGGGGAAAACAATCACCGGAAGCCATGGAAACGGAAATAGTACTTTTCGCTATAATAACGAAAATTTGTCAATTTTTGAAATATGAAGGGGAAACAACGATAATTGAAAGCGAAGACAATTTCGCGTTTTCATTATATTTCTATGTTCACTTCTATTTCCGAAAGTCAAGTGACATGTTTAAATATAATATTTGTGTGGAATATATATGAACTTCCAAACGAAGTATAAATGACCCAGTAAGAAAAACATGTTTTTGCAACATTAAAGTCACCTATAGTTCTTGCCAATCCAAGTTCTCGGAAAAATTCTATTTTGTGCCAAAATTAAGATGTACTGAGGCACATTCCAAAATTCACGCTTTTTTTAACAAAGATATTGATAAATCACTCAAGCGTATTGTAAAACAAACAATGCGGTTATGAAAAATGGTTTTAAAATTTTTTTTCGGCCTCAATGTTTATTAAAATTTAAAAGTTACCGGGCGGAATTGGGCCGACTATCATTACTACTCACTGCGAATTACTCACTGATCTGGCTATTCCGCGGTGATGATATAGTGTTTTTGAAACATGTGAAAGCCACAATATTATATAAATTGTTTGCTTACATAATGGCAACGAGCTGAATTCAACATTCTCTAGTGGAAATATATTTGTGGACAATATGCAAACTTTATGGAAATTATTGACTTTGGTATTTTATGAAACCGTTTTGCCTGATAATAACATTTTTTTAAAACAGTTGTTGAAATAATTGAATGAGATCTTTGTGAAAAATTGTTTTTAGTTTCTATACGAACTTTGTACCTTTTTTTCAGGTTTATCTTTACTTCCAAAAGTTATTTTAACGATCTTTCATTGCAACCGAAGTGTGTTCCATTTCTATATCCAATTCTGTACGTGAAAATTCTATGAATTCTTCTGACGCAAGCTACTTTTGAAGTGTAAATTGACCAACATTTAACTGGACTTCTCAATGTTTCGGTAAGTAACGATCCGAGAATAAAATGTTTCTGAAACATAAACTTTACCTCGTACTACAACTGTTTTCACTTAGGTGTCGAAACATTTTCAGATAAGTTGTAACAATTGAATGACATCTTACAATAAAAATATTATTTTTATGATAGAAAATATTGAATCAAAAATTTTCCAGTGACTTACTTGTATTCTTACAGCAATTTCCGTAAAGAATGATAATTCAGTGTAACCGAAAGAAGAATGTAGAGTGGAGTAAGGGAAATTCGATTCCTCTTCTATACATATGATTTGAGAAATTGATGAGGTTTCCTACAAAGAAGACAAGCCAAATCACTGTGATACAATTGAACCCCGTGCGTCTATCGCAATCACTAATTCTTCAAGCATTTCCGTTTAATACCAGACTGCTGTAACATTCCTCTGACTGACTCAAAGTTGGACAAAAAGCCGCCGCTCAAATTTCTCTTTGAACCGTTTTCTGTTTGCTTCTTTCTGTTTTGCGGCGGCGGCGATCTGTCATCCTCTGTCGGCATCAGCGCTAAGCAGTTTGGTTTTACGGTCCTTCGGAGACAGAGACACAACGAAAGAGAGACATTGAGCTGTCACCGACGATGAGTTGGAAGCGAGTGAATTACTTTTTGGGTTTATTTTCGAAACTGAATTTCTTTTGAATTTAAAACTGAATCATTGAAACTGAACTTAGCAAAATTTCTTCGTCAATTATATAAATTTACCAACTTGACGATGACGGTAAAATTAAATTGATCATGACAAATAAACCTTTTGGTACGCGTGCAACAATGAAATGTCATACAAACAAAGTGAGATAAAACTGAAAACATAAAAACAATAGCGAAAATTTAAAATTCACATTTGAATTTTACATGCGGAAAATCTTAAAACATTTACAAAAACTATTTTAGCATATATTTTGCGAGGATTACAAGATTGAAACGTTAAACAGTTTTGCGGAAATTTAGTGCAACTTTCAATTAAACTTTTTTGTTCGGACGATAAAATGGAAAAATATCATCAAAAAGGCCTTATTTTTGCGTTATTTTTTCAGCTGCCCTTTAAATGTTTCATTTGTTCCATTTTTCTGAGCAAAGTTTGCAATTTCTTGGTAAGAACATGTTCGATGTTGTGTAAAAGCCGAACTCTAGCCTTTTCAAAAAAAAAATTGAGCCGTGTTTAACAACTTTACAAATCAATAGTTTTGAAAATGCAAAACTGCAATAATTTGTTCTTTTCAAATAATACTGGTTTTAGTGAGTTCGAAGAACTGATTAGCGAAAGTTCGGTTAAGCAATGGATATAGTTGTTTGATAACAGTTAAGTGAACCACCATATTTCTTTATGAAATAAAAATTGTGTTGTGAAATGTGTTTCGGTCTCTGCTCTCTCTCTCTCTCTCTCTCTCTCTGCTTTTCAAATCTGTTCTCGCCCCAAATACGCGCTCTGATGCCTCATATTCGCAGCGTGAAACATTCCACCGTGGCCGGAACCCGTTTTCCCGCTGCCCGTTTGCCTTATCACACGGCGCATGGCGTCCTTCACGCGGGGCTAAACAGAGTGGGCGTGGCCGCCGCGGCGCCCGAGAAAACAAAAACCCGTCGCCGGCCACGCCCACTTTTATTTATTTCGCATTGATTCAAGCCACGCCCCCTCTCGGCGACCTCGAGTTTCTTCTCCGTGCCCGTTTCGTCGCCCAGTGCTCTGCGCCCGAGAGAGAAAGCAATTTGTGGCCCCAGTCTCTTTACAGCAAACAAATTGATGACAGCCGGCTGGAGGCGGCTTGGCGACAGCCGGCTGCCATCGGTCGCCGATTGCCAACCGCCTCGACCTTGTTACGCTTTCTCATTGGAACATAGCTCTATTGATTGATCTTTGCTTTAATTGATTTTCAGCCAACATATTTCCATCAAAAACAATATTTGAAAAATAAAGTTTAATTTTAACAAACGCAGTGGTCAGCTATGAGTCAATGCAAATTTGTAGTTTGTATAATTTATGTACCTCATACAAAATTTTAATGTTTTTCAAAGAGTGCGAATAAATTAAGAACACTCCTTTACGCTAATTGGATGTTTCTTTCTTTCAGCATCTTTCTATTAGTATAATCTTTGTGTCAATTTTCCCAATTGGGCCAAACTGTTTTAATTTCTTTTTTATTAACGGATTAAAAAAAACAGATTGTTCCTATTTTTAAATGTAAGTTCAGTATTTTCTTATTTTAAAGTTGTGTTATGAACTTCTTTTCGAAATTTTGAAATTTCGACTTTTAATTTTCATATCTAAGTTTCGCACCCACTTTTCTCGAAAAGTAGGATCCACTTGTAAATTCATGGATGTTGTCGATCGGGGCGGCTGAGCTCTTTTAAGAAAAAACATCCGCGTTTGGAACAAACATATTGACATTGGCCGGCGGACAACGAAACGCGGGCGACTCACTCTTGTTTGTTCCATTCTTCTGCGTTCTTCCGTTTCTTTCGAATTATTATGTTTCCACCTATCATTTTAACATTTTAAGCAATTCACTGAAACGTTTCAACGGGGTTTCAAAAGAATGGAAGGCATGCGAGCTATAATAGGATCTTGGGTTCTTTCTTATTGTTATATTAATAAACGTTTCTTCGAACTTTATTTAATTTTGAGTGTTTAAAAATTAACAGAAATTACATATGTTGCAAATTGGGCAACTCATAATCACTACAATGCTTCGCTTGCACTACTGATTTCATGACAGGCAAAGTAATTGTTTTTCGGTTGATAGGGGCCCCTTGAAAATTCAATTCTACAATTTATGTTCCCCTTCCAATTGATTTTTCCTACGAGATCTAATAGGTTTGAAAGAAAATAGCTCATAAACCGTGGGAAATCTAATAATTCTTTGGGAAAGCGATTGTTAAACTGATGTAAACAACGGGGAAAGAGGTGACATTGCGAAACAATAGCACAACATATTGATGTCGTTAAGGCGAAACAGTGACGTAATTACGTTTGAAAATGATAAGAATCAAATATTGAAAATGTTAATGCAAGAGAATCGAAATAATTTTACAAAGTTTACACAGTTGGACCCTTTTCATGGTTTTACTTTATGTTAATTGCATCAGTCATAATTAGTTTTTAAAATTAAAGAAAAAGTCTAACCTAAAATACAAAAATAGAATCTCGTAAAAGCTCACATTACTGCCTTGCTTAACGCGTTTATACATCACTTGAGTGCAACATTTGCGTAAGATCATTTTAAAGAAAGCCATTGAACGCTATATTCAAGTTTTTCTTTAATATTTTAAAGGCCAACTTTATGTTTTTAGGTATTATTTAAAGAATTGGAACAATAGGTAAACAATCCGCGAGCTGATCAATTTCAAAACACAAACTTTTGATAACTTTCCTTATTGAAGCCATTTCCGCGGCGTTGCCAGTCGATATTTTGGTTTCAAATTTTCACCAAAGTTTAGAATCCACTTAAAAATTTGAAAATTTTGGAATGTTTTGGTTGAAAATACAATATAAGTTTATCATGACAAAATTGCAGTCAGGACAGGTTCAGAATTATTTAAATTTGTCAACATCTGAATTTGTCATGCCTGTGTTACTTTTACATGAAAACACCACTGAATAATTCTTCTTTCTATTTACATTCCTTTCTTCTCCGATGGTCGACCCAACAAAGAATCTCCCTCCGGTCCCTATTCCCACCCCAGTGAAACATAAAGGTGTTGATAGTTTCGCATCGCCAGCGCCCGGCAAAAATGCCAACGATAAATCCGAGGCGACGTGTTTGCGATGGCGAGCGCCGGCCATAAACACCTACGTTGCTGAAAAAAGTCAAGGACAGACGATGAAAGTTTTATTGTAAAGCGAAAAATAGAATTTTTATGTGAGGAATATTTTTCAAACATAATTGAAAGTATATTGATTTTTTATTTACTCTCATAATGTTCTTTGAATGTTTCAGAAAACATTTTTTCTAATTGCAAAAACGAGTTTGATATTTCAACCTCCTTGACCTCTTCTAAATTCGTGATTCGAAGGCATTTTCGTTTTCAAATAATTGAAAAATTTATCGTTTTTCTTCAATTTGTTCCTTCTTTGTTTTTTTTTTACTAAAGTTAAAACCAATTTTCAGGTAAACCGTCAATTCGCCATGGCCGTGTACGAGACCAAATACGTGAGTTTTCAGGAAATTCGCAAACATATCCTACTCAGTGATTGTATATTTCAAACTTTCTGTTTAGTTGCTAACTGCACGAAAAATTTGACAGATCATTTTGCAAAAATAGTTTATTGAAAGTAGCGTTATTATATTCAAGCATATTGTAATACGTTGTACGCAAAAGTCTGTGACTGTAAAATATAGTTTATTTAAATAAAAATAACATAAGTGTATTTTCCGCTGATTTCACATTTCTGTTTGTGAGTATTGGCAAATTTAAGACCAAAAACAAGAATCAAATATTTGCCTCCCGAATTGGTTTCAATAGATTTTCCAAATGCGTTGCCAATAGCGACGATAAGTCAGGGCTGACCTCCGTTGTCTCGCACAAATTTTCAGCTAGAGTGGGGTTTTTATACTTTTTCTATATATGCTTCATCTCTGTTTTTTTAAAGGGACCATCAGCCTCTTTTCAAATGCTAGGCTAATCCTATGCTAATGATCCCCTTTGTGAAAAAAAAGTTTAATGGAGGGGTGTTGGAAAAAATGATCCCGAATTTTCAAATGAACAGCAAAATGAATAATCTTAAATTTTTAAAAAAGTAACTTATACATATAACTTAATGTCACTTCGTTTAAATACCAAACGTGCAATGTTGTTGTTTTTCTGGTTTTTGGTTAGAAAATAAATTCCGTTGTTTGTACAATTTATAAATCTTCATTATTTTTAATCTTTAAATTTGAAGAACATTTAAAAAAAGCTAATTCAACTCAATAAAAATTAGCAATTTACGATAATGTGCTCTTGAACAATCTTAAAAACCATTTCACCAGGAAAAAAATGTATCCCCTTTTCTTTCATTTTGGATTAGCGCCCCTCCCATGCATTAATCAGTTGCCGATCAGTTGCCGTTCTGCCCGAGGTCTCTTTCCGCTTGGCTTCAGAAGCCATTTCCCCTCTTTCTTGTTCATAATCTGCACTTTAGGGGCTTTTCTGCCCGAAACCTTCAGCTGAACACGTAAACGAATCAAATTTGCATGAGGGCGGTGCGATTCAATTTGTCTTCCTTTTTTCCCTATTGGAACCCAAACGTTTGGTCGTTTATTAAATGATGAAAATGAGAAAGAGATCATGTTTTTGCTACACTTTTTGTAATAGTACTTTCATTTTTCAACACTTTTGACAGAAACACGCAGTAAAAACTGAGCTTACCGAGATGCACTGCCTATGTTGAAACACCAAAAGCTTAAACATAAGCTAAAGATTTGAACTGCACTTTATAGAGATAAAACATTAGTTAAAAATTGAAGACATTTATGTATAACGATAAACTTTGCAACTTTGCTTTTAAAGTAATTTGGAAAAATTTAAAATGCTTAATAATGGAATCTACTAACCAACAGATTTAAAAATTATTCGACGATCCCGAAAGCTCAACTTCTAAAAATGCGCATTCAAAATAATGTGAATATTAGATTCGTAGCACCAATACCGATCATTTCAATGTTGTATCCATTAGCTCAGAGATTTAAATTAGTATTGAAACATGTTAGCGCAAAAGTTAACTAAGTTTTCGAAATTCTGTTGCAATTTTACAACACAAAAAAACTGATTTTGATAATAATTTTTAGCCCGTGCCCTACCGCAGCAAGCTGACCGAGCCCTTCGAGCCCGGGCAGACCCTGATCGTCAAGGGAAAGACTGGAGAGGACTCTGTCCGGTTGGTTCTTCGTTTTTTTAAAGCACAAGAATTTTTGCGTTTTAACTTCAAACAAAATGAATTGAAAGAAACAAAAATAAGATAATTATTGAAGAAATGTAAAAAAATACTTGTGCTGAAGCATAAACCAATGTTTCATCATTTTCCCAAAAATATTTTTTTTTCGTTCTAATTTTCACATTAAACCATAATAGTTTTTTTAAACCATAATAGTTTTATTTGTACTTGTCTGTTTAAATTTTACAAATTATATTTTTATTGAACAATCAATTTAGAGAAATTGTTTAAAAAAACTACATGTTTTATTGAACCATGAATGTGAAATGCTTCTTTGACATTTATTCGTTGACTGTTAATTGTTGAAATTTTCCTATCATTTAAGATTGTAGCTTTGACTCAATGCCGTTTTTCTAGCTAATTTAAGACTAGAGCCATCTCCAGTAATCAAAAATCACCATTCCGCTTCAATTGTCTGTCATAAGACATGCTAGGCGCGGCCTTTCCCTTCTCGCAACATTGCGATCTGTTAATTGGAAACGTGTCATATCTGTGGAATGCCGTCTGTTTGTTTTCACGCAGGCGAGACAGTGTGAGAACGAGAGAGAGGGCAAGCAAACAGGTTGGATTTGATTGCGACTGATGAAATTGAAACAGCGAGAGAAAGATGACAATTTGTGAAATTTTTGAGGGGAAGGGTGACAAATAGAGTCGTATTGAAGGTTTGTTTCAATTATCAAAACTTGTACCGAGAAATAAGTTAGTGTTGAAAGAAACACATGGAAACGTTTAAATGACACTGAAACATGGCGTTAGTGTGCAAAATAAAAATAAACCTAAGTTTTGTGATCAGTGCAATAAATTTGATTTATTAAATGTTTATGTAAGCAACCCAAAACAAATAGGATTAATGCAAATGTTTAGCGTGCAACCTTTGTTAGACTAACTGAAAAAGAGGAACAATACAGTAATTTTTAAAAAGCAAGCCTATGAAGAAAACGGCTTATGAAAAACATTGAAGAATAATAAAAGTCCAATGAATCGTGGCACTAATCATTCTTGCCAATTATTTCAAGTTGATTTATAAATTTGTGTTATTTACACTTTTATGTTTTCTTTTATCTAAAAAAAATCACAAGCTGCTAAAAAGGTTTCTTTTTATATTTAGATGTTTTTAGCAATAATTTTAGTAAGCCTTCTGATCCGAACTTTTCGAATTAAAAAAGGTTATTTTTCTACGGACAGAAACCAACATAATGCCGTTTAAAAGATATTTAAAAGATTTTTTTGTAACATTTAAAAAAAAACTTGTATCTTTATATTTCTGTTGTTTTTCAAACCGTTATCATTCGATTTTAGGTTCTGACTTTCCTCCAAAATAGTTTTTGAAACTATTTTGAATAAATTTCTATATTTTCAAAACACCTCTTTTTCAAAAATAAAAAATAAAATGATGTATAAATTGTTGAAGTTAAATGCCAAATTTCAGTTTCACCATCAACCTGCATAACAACGCCGCCGACTTCGCCGGAAACGATGTTCCCCTTCATATCAGCGTGCGCTTCGACGAGGGAAAGGTATAGTTTTTTTTAACAAAAAAAAATTACAACACCAAATGTACCATATTTATGTACTCTTCAATTAAGGCGGAGATATGTAAATATTTTTTGTATAGCTTGTTTAAAACAGCAGAATGATGAAGTTAAAATGCAATTATTGTATACAAATGTACAACAGAGTCCCTCCCTGACCAAACATTAAGAGTAGGATAAATCAAATTTTATATCCGGTCAATTTTATATCCATTTCAATTTGGAAACATCAACCAAAACAACTGGCATGTTTTCAGGTCGTGTGCAACACTTTCGCCAAGGGAGAGTGGGGCAAGGAAGAGCGCAAGAGCAACCCCTACAAGAAGGGAGACGACGTCGACATCAGAATCCGCGCTCACGACAGCAAGTTCCAGATCTTCGTAGATCAGGCGAGTTCTTGGAAAACAATTTCTATTTTAAGTTAACTATTTAAAAATAAAACATAAAGTTTTAAAAACATTGCAGCGCCGCCATAGAAATCAAATATTTTGCGTTCATAAGAAATATGTTTTTAAAATTGTATTGTAAAGTTTCGCTTTCAATAATTAAAAATATGCGAGTATGAATACAAAAACTCTGGTTTGGTTTTACTTCAGTGTTACATAACCATGACGTTAATTGTCGTTTCCGGTACCATCATTTAGTGTATCATATGACGGATTTCACAAAGCTTTAGTTCTGCGTAGTTATGATTACTTGAAATCATCAATATGAAATTCTCATTTCAGAAGGAGCTGAAGGAGTACGAGCACCGCGTGCCCCTCTCCTCCATCACCCACTTCTCCATCGACGGAGACGTCCTCGTCTCTGACATCCACTGGGGAGGAAAGTACTACGTGAGTTAACTTTTTCTGTTTTTTGGAAAACTAAAAATCAGAAACGATAATTTTTTTCAGTCGACATAAGGAACATATCTAAAATCTACTTTTAAAAGTTCAAAAAGTCATCTTATATTCAAAGATAATTTTTTGGATTAAAAAATTGTTTTTTAATGTTTTGAGAAAACATTAAAAATTAAAAATCGAATCGTAATCAATCGTATGTTTCGTTAGAAACAGATGTAAATTTAATTTTTTAAACACTCACTATGCCAATCGAGACTTTGTTGAATTTTTAAAAAGTTATGTTTACTCTTCTGTTGTCATGTAACTTCTACACTATGCCTGAGCACCATTTGAAAAAAAACCACAAAAAAATACAGAAGTTACAAAAAAGAGTTTCATGTGTACTAAACCTTTAAAAGCTAAGTAAAATTAAATCACTGTTTCTGAAAAGGCCTATAGTTTGGGTAAAAATTAAATGTACTCAACATTCCACCATTGGCAGTGTTGGTATTTTCCAGCTTATCCCTTTGAAAGCGGGCTTGCCGAAAGGCTCTTCCTTTTGTCCTTTTCAAATTTTTATTGAAAACTAAAATATTCAACGACAAAAAAAACAGTATTTTTTCAGTCGAATGTTGCATAAGAAACATATCCAAAAAAAAGGTTCAATACGTCAATGGAAGACGACATAAATCGAAAAATGATTAGTTTTCTATATAATCTGTTCTCATGTCATTTCTACCATTTGCGTAAATATATTTTGTAAACTGCATTAACAAAAAAGTCAAGAAAGGCGAACACTATACAAAATGCATTTCCACATTGTCGAAATTATTTGACTGTTTCTCTCGTGTTGGAAAATGTCAGGAGTTCAGAATAAATCACTGCGCGACCATCAATCAAGTGAAAATGTTTATCAATTTTTGTTTCAGCCCGTCCCTTACGAGAGCGGACTCGCCGGAGAGGGCCTTGCCACCGGTAAGAGCCTTTTCATCTTCGGAATGCCCGAGAAGAAGGGAAAGCGCTTCCACGTCAACCTTCTCAAGAAGAACGGAGACATCGCTCTTCACTTCAACGTTCGATTCGATGAGAAGGTAAGAATAAACCTTTTGAGAAACTTTACAGAATTTAGCGTCTTATATTTTTCCATTGAGCTTATTTTTTCAATATTTCGCACAATTCCTATTTTGTTTCCATTTTCGGAACGCAAATGGACAGTAGACCGCACTAGTTATAAAATCAATTTGTGTGAAACAAGTATCATCTATAAATGAGCAAATTTCGATGAGTTAGCCGATGAGTTCCTAAAATTTAAATATGTCGGAAAAAAATTATTTGGAAAACTAAATTTTGACCACTTTTAACCACATTTTAGTAATATTATGATTTTGTAAAGATTCAGATTATAATATTTTGTTCCTCGTTGAAAATCCACTTCATTTCAGGAATACTTTAATTGCATAATTCAATAATTTTTTTGAATTTGTAAATTTACACTATGCCCACGTTTCATCCGATTCTTAATTTTTGTACAATTGTGATGTAGCAATGAGTAGTTGAAACCTTAAAAAGATGACAAAATGAAGAAATTATAATGACGGAAACTAAGTTTTAACATCAATATAAAACTTTTTCAAATTAACCGAACACACTCTTTTAATGTTTCATTCAAAAACAATTTCTACTTTTTCAATCGGTAGACCCCTCTGTTTTTAAAGAAATGTTTCATTGAAAATTCTTACAATTTGCTTGTAGGCTGTTGTCCGCAACTCCCTGATCAGCAACGAGTGGGGAAACGAGGAGCGCGAGGGCAAGCTTCCCTTCGAGAAGGCTGTCGGATTCGATCTTGAGATCAAGAACGAGGAGTACGCTTTCCAGGTAAGAAGAGAGAGAGAGAGCGAGAGAGAGAGAAAGTGAGAGAGACAGATACAAAGACAAAGACAGAGAGACCTACCGTAATCCTTCAGATCTACGTCAACGGAGAGCGCTTCGCTTCCTACGCCCACCGTCTCGAGCCCCATGAGCTCAACGGCCTCCAGATCGGAGGAGACGTCGAGGTCACCGGCATCCAGATTCACTAAACCCCTTCCCGTATATGAATCGACCCCCTGTTCTTCCCAGTTTTTAATCGCTAGCCAATTATAGGCAATCCCCCTACTGCCAGATACTTTCCGCGACACAAAAGAGTGCTGATTTCTATTCCCCCGATTAAACAATTCCCAGTTTCAGTATTGTAAACATGTCTATTCTGCAGTAATAAAGTGTATAAATGGAACTTGTGGAGAAATATAGTGAAGAAAAATTAAAGTGTTTTTTAATGAAACAAACGTTTCAAAACGAAGTCATTGAAATGTTTGTTCTGTAAAAATTTATAGTCAATTGGTATTTGGCCACTTTGAGTAAACGCTAGTCCCAATATAAACATATAGCATTGTAAACTAATTCAATCACATAAGCAAAAATTGATAGATAATCTAATCACAAAAACCGTTTCCAGGTGAATAAAAAAAAACACTATTGCTTATCCTTCTGTCTTCGGTGTGAGTTGGAAGTAAGTCTTCACATAATCGGATCCATCTGGATTCTTGGCGACCGTCCAGTAGGACGTTTTTCGACTAGCGTTGATGACTGGAGTGTTGGAGCTCTCGACGCTTTTGAACATAATGAATCCTTCCCTAAAAAGAGAAACTAAGAAAAACTACTTGCCAACAAGAAAAAAAACAATGAAACATTAGCCTCACTTGATGCACTTCTGAAGAAGACCTATTTCCAGAGCTGCTCCCAATCCCTTCCTTCTGTGGTCCTCCAAAACATATTGATGATTAAGGCTCCCATCGAGACCGATCATTTCAAAACCAACTGGTTTTCCTTCGTAGCGGATGCAAGAGGAAGGGAAGCATTCCAGTTTTTGCCTGAACAAAAATTAATGAAAATTAAATTAATTTCAAAAAATGGATAATCATATTGCGAATTTTTTTTTAATCTTTTATATTGTTCTCATCATTCAAATGCTATGAGAAAACATTTCAGCCACGCATTCACATACAATTTTGCCGCAAAAAAACAAAGCAAGAATCTTTTTTACACTTATCTTTTTTTAATTCGTGTTAATGCTTAACTATTTTATTTTGAATGCATGTGACAAAAAAAACAAAACCAGTGTGGAACTCCAGCAACAACGAATTAGTTAAAACTGGCTCTGGCTTTGGTCAAATCAATGTTTTGAGTCTGCCTTTAGGAAAATGAGGTAAAGTTACGCCGTTGTGCTCACGAACGACTAAAATTATTATATACAGTTTGCAATTTGAAAAAATAAATGAAAACAGCATAAATAATAATGATCCTCGTTATTTTTCTTTCACAATTCTTTCAATATTTTTTTTTGCTTTTGTTAACGCAGTGAAACAAAATCAAAAGTACTACCGGGTTTAAATGGTTACCTGCTTTTTCAAATTGGTTGATTCAAGATTACTAAATTTCTTTTTTGATCAATAGTTTAGACATCACATTTTGTTCTTGAGAGCGCTTTTGATCAATCAAATTTATTTATGTGATATTGCAATGACGACTTGCGAAAATAGAATAAATCAATCATTTCTATGCCATTTGAAAAGGAATGATTTTTGTTCAATGTTTTCTGAGCTTTTTCAATTTTGTTTTCGCTTTTGTAAAAATAAGTATGGAGGTTTCAATGAAAAAAAACTTACCTAGTGTTTTCTACTTCTCCTTCGTCTGCAAATTTCCAGAATCCGGTGATAAATTCACAGTCGTCCGGATCAGCATTTCCTAAATTTTCAATCTATTATTTCCAATTCAATAAAAAACTAATTCAATGTTACGGTAAAATCTTATTCGAAATTCTGAACATTTTGAAACAATGGCTTTTTCTCACATTTAAATGAACTGACCAATTTCATATCCAGGAGGAAGTTTCGGCAGTGGCATAGCTAGAATCTTTTCTTCGTCTTCTTCTGTGATTACGAAGACAGTACAGGGATTCAGACGGTAGTTGACAGGGAGGTCCTTGCTTTTGACGCATTTGTAAGCCTAATAAAAAAAACTTCATACAATTTACATTTATCAAAATAAAATAATTTTTCTTCTTGCCTACAATGTCAACGAGAATGAAATTTTGGCAAGAACAACAGCAATAGTTCAGTGTTTCTTTTTTTTCAATATTGTCAAACATTGTAACACTGAGCTGAGGCCATCATAAAAAAAAGCCTTTGTACTGTTTTGGTAAACCTTGTGAAAAAACGTTGATGTGAATCTATTTTAGCGCCTTTTGTTCTAGATTTTGAATATATTTTAATTGTGAATATGATGTTTAATCTGTACAAGTTTGCTTATAAGAATGGATTGTCGTTAATGTCTTCATAATCAGCCTAAATTATAGCTACCCTAAAACATTAGTTTAAAAAACTGGAATTATTATTTAGCTGCGTTCGAGGTTGCTTGACAACATAAAAAAATATGCTTTTTCTGGTTTCACATTTGAAAATAAAATTAAAAAAGAGAATTTCGAGAATTAAAGAAGAATCATTTTCATAGGTTTATATACTACCATAAAAATTTATGGGCAAAACAATTGGAATGTTTCAGCTATCTAATAGAACATTCTAGCAAGTCTTTAGTACCGTAGGAAAAGGTTTTCGAATATTGGAACTTTTGGATTTTTTATTAAAAGTAAGAGAAACATTTTTAAATGTTTCTATGAATTTAAACATGGTGTAAAATTGAAAATTTACAATTGTCAATTTTACACCATTTAAATGTTTCGTCCAATTCTTAATTTGTTTGCATTTGCGCTACGCTAATCGATCGGCAAGTTTCTAAAATTCAAATATATGCGACAAATATCCTTTTAATGTTATATTATTTTTCTTCTCCTTTTAAGTTATAGATTCTAATATTTTGTTCGTAGTTTAAGATCCACTTCACCTCAAAGAGCGCTAAAATTCCATAGTTGCATAATTTAGTGACTTCAGCGTTTTTTAATTTGCACCTTTACACATTTCGGTGTTTCATCCAACTCTTTATGTTTGTGCAATTGTGGCGGGTAGGTGGGATAAGAAGGTAGTTTCGTTAACGTTTTTGTATCTTACCCCTTCGAAATTTTCCAAGGAAAATATTGATTTTTCAATCAACCTTCATTTTCAGCTTATGAATGAAACATAAACGCGGTTTTTGCTAATTCATATTTTCTTTATTAATTTTTCTCCTTTGGTATTTAAAACTTCCAAAATAAAATTGTGATAGGAGCACACGAATGTTTCATTGGTTTATAAAATGAAGACCTTCAATTTTGCTATAGTAAAGCCATGGTAGCAGAAACTAAAAATTACAAAATGTTCTTTTTATTAAATAAATTTATTTACTTTATTTACATTACTTCAAATTTTAAATTTCCGGTTTTTTTAAAAGAAAAGTAAACGATTATTTAGTTATTTTTCTTGTTAAACTACATATTTTGGGTTTGATTTGGTTTGGTTTTCTTTTTTTATTAGAAATTGTTTTTAAAAAAACTTTATTAGAAAACTTACAGCCTTCATCACCTTGTCCGATCCAATGCTGCAGACTTTTCTAACCGGCTCCAAAAGATTCACCGCTTTCTGGAAATGGTCGAATCCTTCAGAAAATTCCTCTTCGTCAAATGTTCCCTAAACCAAAAATTTTCAAACTTGATTATTTATCTTTCCTTATAAGTCATGATCACAAACGGCTGGGCTGTTTTGTGTTCATTGTATCCGAAGAAATAAGTGGTATCTTGTGTTTCGTAAGAGAAAAGGTTATGTTTGACCAAAGGAAGGCGTTTCTCCATTTCGAATCGGACGGCAGAGATAAATTGGGCGTCTTTTCGACCGAAAAGGGCCAGGGTAGAAGAGTTGCATTCCAGTTGGCGGAACATTGTTTGTCTAAAAGGTTAGCAAAATTTCTAACAAATATGTAAGAAAGAGATGCCTTCCAAATGTACATTCAAATGTAGAAAAAATATACATGCAGTTAAAACATTGAAAAAAAATTAATTGTTTAAAATAACTTTGCGTTACGTATTTAGTCTAAAAAGTCAAAACATTATTGGATAAAAAGGATCTTCTTCAATGTAAATCTTAATGTAGAATCGGAATAAATTATAATTGAAACATTGAAAAAAATGAAAAATTGAAAATAGACTGTTAAGGACTTAGGCGTCTTTGGCAAAGAATTCAGTTACTAATTATCCAAATTTCACAAAAGAAAAAAAAACAGTTTTGTTGTTAACGCCGATGAATAAAATTTAATAACATTGGATTGAAAATTGTGTAAAAATACAAACTCTCTGTTGCTTTCACGGGATCATTGTCAGGCAGTAAATATAAATTGTGATCACATATGAGTAAAACATTGAAATTAATTTTTAATTTTTTACTGTCTTATAAACACAGCACCATTATGGTTGGTTTCACAAAGGGAAGAAGTTCCTCCGTTTTTAAACATATGGCCAATAACAACAAAAAAAAATGAGAAAAACGGCTGGCGTTTCATTTTGCCGATCTCTTTGCGGAACATTTTGCGTGTAAATGCTGAGGCAGAAACAACTCATGTATAAAAGTGGGAGTTCAATAACTTATAATTGGAACATTGGCATGAAGAAATACATAATTAACAAAGTCAATATAAAAATAGGGAAACAATTTTTAAAAAAATGGAACAATTAAATTTTTTAAGCACCAAGGAAGAAAACAACTTTAACATGGTAGGTTTCTTAGCTAGAGGCTAATACAATTTTAATGGCAAAAAAACGTGAATGAACATTGTAAAAAAATACTAATCTTTCTCAATGGTGGATTGTTCAGAAAATCTTGGACAGTTGAATGTTTTCTTTAATTTCTTAATGAATCCAATTTGATTTGAATTAATGGTACGCATTTCTGTAAATCCGGTATCGTTTTAAATTTGTTTTCCAAAGGGTAAAACTTTATTTGAGGAGCAAAGTAGCCTTTTTAGCCTGAAAAAATGCCTAAAAATAGCCATGAGTTAATCATGCGAATGAATTATTGTGTAAATTCTGGTGTTAGTCCAAAGGCCCGAAAGGATCTTGTCAACACTTTACTCTCACAAAAATTTAAAACAGATTTTTGGGCAACATCTGTGAAATGATGACAAAAGTCAAGAGTGTCTGCGGAAAAAGACGCGGAAACGACTGATAAGACAGCTTTATCAATTTTGAGACCAAAGATAACTCGAACTTTGTCAGGGAAGACAACGTTTTCCCACAAATTAGGTTTGTGATTTATGGCTCAAGGGGACTAATATAATTTTAAACAAACAAAAACACTTTGTGGATCCAAAATCATTTTTATTTTATTGTAGACGCAGATTCATGTTTCAGTTTTATTTTTTAATTGCAAACACAAAGGACAAGAATGGAGCTTCTTTGAGTGTGAAAACAATTATTTTTTAACGCTCAGAAAGACACCGGTTTCAATTTGGACCGAATTGAAAAAACATTGAAACATTGGACTTTCAACTTTAAAACTAAAAAAATAACATTTGCAAATGAAATGTTATCGAACGAGTTTTGCGCTGTGAAAACACATTTTTTTCGTTGTAACTATCAACGTTGAAAAATTCAATTTAAAAAGTCACTTTTCGTTAACATTTAAAATTCTTGTTCTATAGTTTTCAGCATTTTTTGCTCCTGTTTTTTTTGCATAAATCTTGTAGCTGATTCGAAAAAGTTTAAAATTTTGATCAGCTTTAGTTAAATGGTACTCAGCTTGCCAAATTAACCGTGATCTGAAGGCTATTTACGATTAAGAAGGGGATAAAATAAAATATTAAAAACCGAAAACCGTTCCAACGAATCTCATATCGATTTTACATTGAGTAAGCGGAAATATTCCAATTTGGCTACTAAGTTTAATCTACAATGAGATGCCACAGAAAGTCTCAAGAAACGAGTGACAGAAAGTCTCAAGAAACGAGTCTCAAAGAGTTAACAAAAGATTTATTGCAAACATACAGTAAATATTTCATTTGATCACCACTTTATCAAAGGAAATGCAATTCAGCATTTTGCAATCATAGCCACGTTCTTCACATTCAGACCGCTGGGACCAACATAAATCGAATTTACAGCTGAGGCGGGGTACGAAGTAATTTTACACAGCACTCTGTCGTATTCGTCCATTATCTGAAAAAACGTTTAACTCACTCACTCACTCACTCACTCACTCACCGCCCATGTGGATCCTTTGTTCACCACATAGAGATTCAGAAATCCTTTGCTATCAAACACAGGCCTTGTGCACGGCGTCATAGGTGCGTTTTTATTTTTGGAACTATCATAGTAGCCGACCCGATTCTGACACGTGTTAGCTCAATGAAAAATGTTTAAAGCACCTCTTTTGCAGTATTGCGATAGCCAAAGATGAAATTGCCGTTTTTGTCTTTTATGTCAATTCCAATACTGAAAATGAATTCAAGGGTGAAGTAAAGTAAAATTTACTCAGTTGACATGTTGAACCTTATGGCGATAGTGTTTCCATCCTTGAGAACAAACGGTTCTACGTATTCGGTTCCTAGGATTTAACACAATTAGGTTAGAGGAAAATGCTCACCTGCTAGATGAAACAAAAGAAAGAGGAGAATTTGGGACAACATTGTTTGTTATAGCCGGAGAGAGGCTCCGGATTTTTCGATTGTGGGGTGTAATGGGAGCGGAAACGATGCTACTCCATGGTTACCCCCCGAAAAAAGTTGAAATGTCATGTTACATCACAAATACTTTACAAATCACAAAATCCGTGCCGCTCAGATTAAGAAAAAAATTTACAGAAAGGCCAAAAATCTTGAGTATTATACTCATTTTCAAAAAATTAATGAAAATATTATTTGTAGCATTTCAATTCCTGAAATTTTCAAAAAAAAAGTTGTAGCAGAGCATAATTTTTCGCAACTCAAATTTGTGAAACTGTGGATTAATTTTGCCAATTATTAAAAAAAACTTGTTTTTGGTTGACCTAAAATGTTTTTGCTGCTGACATTATACTCAATCAGTGCTTACCAAATCAACCTTTGTGATTTTGAAGGCTAGTTACGGTTTAGGAAATCAATAGATAAATTTAAAAAATACAAAAACAAAACATCGGACAGACATGTACTCTGTTTTTGAATATAGATTCTATTTTATATATGAATTTCACCTGGAGTGTGCATTGCTTCCTAACGTTATTATAATTTTTAAAAAAATTCTTAAAACTTTGAGCTAAAGTTGGTAAAAATAATTCAAAAGTTATTTGATACTTTCAAGACTGAAAAATGGAAAAATCTGTAAATCTTTAGAAAAAGGACTTTGCTAAATACTAATGGTTTTCTATCGGACAAGGAATGGTTTCCATGAAGATGTTACGAACGGTCCCCCAACACTATAAAAAGCATAAAAATATGGTATATGCAGTCTGATGACAAGAAAAGAATTGGTCACACTAGAGTGTTTTCTCATTATTTATAATTTAACTTTATTCCAAGAATTAATCCATTAAACAAAAAAGAACCTGATCATGTCCAATTGTTCCAATATTGCATTTCGTGTTAAACAAAAATAACAAAACTTTGAAATACAG
Organism: Oscheius sp. G VE-2021; assembly: GCA_022343465.1. Lineage (NCBI taxonomy): Eukaryota > Metazoa > Nematoda > Chromadorea > Rhabditida > Rhabditidae > Oscheius > Oscheius sp. G VE-2021. The sequence goes on from JAJQXH010000007.1 coordinate 31,967, forward strand.
TTCGTTAAATATTTCAAAAGAGTTCAATTGACGCTTAAAAAAAATAAGACAAAAAATACATTTACCTCTTACATTGATGATTTTGAAAAAAGTGACCTTTGCAATATGAGATTTGAAACAAAATTTATCGCCTAATTAACTCTTCCGTAATTTTTTATTCATGAAGCATTTGAAGGTTGAAAAACTGTTTTCCATTGGGCCTTTTCATTTTTCTTTTAATAGGCCAATGTTTTACATAATTTTATTTATGATCATAATGGTGTTCAGTGCACAATTAACTTCTGAATGTATACTAAGCCAAATGAAAGACCAAATTAGGCCAACAGAAGCCAATTTACACTTGCCTAGATCATTTTTGAATTATAACTCAAATCTTCTTTCAAAACTAATTAATTAGATGAAATTACATCAAAGAAGGAAAGAACCTTGAGATATATGGTTCGGATAATTCTTTGTAATTGAAGCTCTCTATAAAATCCATAAATTTATAAAATCCAAATTATCCTCTAACTTTCCTTAATTGGCCTTATCCAAACGTCAATGTTTCACTGCTTTTCTATGAGGTGGGGCAGTTTCCATTAATAATATGATTTTCTGTAGGTCAAATAAAAGACAACAAATTATGCCAACAGATAAGAAATGGATCTTCCCTATATCATACTTGACTTTAAACTCAAATAGATTACTCATTTTTCTAAACACTTTATTTTAACTATCAGTTTGAAACGACCACTCATTTTATCCACTAGAGGTTCCAGGATGGGTGGTATGGTGCCTTGGTTCTGTTGTAGTGTGTTCTGCTTCCTTTGTTTCGTGTCCCGGGTGGCCGGGGTGATGAGTAGTGGAGTGATGTGGTCCTGGCTTGGTGTGTTCTTCTGTCACGTGGCCAGGATGATGGGTAGTCGAATGATGGGCAGAAACACCGGGGTGATGGGTGCTTGAGTGATGAGTCATTGGCTCTTTTCCGTGTTCTGGCTCATGAGTGCTTGAATGGTGGATTTCGGGCATTTCCACAGCCGCCGTTACTACTAAAAATGAATTTGCCAAACTTAAAGTGGATGAAAAAACTCACCAACTAAGATCAGAAGGCATGATGTTTTCAGAAGCATAGTGGATGTTGAACTTTTCTAAACACAGTTTTGAGAATGTAGGGAGACAGAGAAAAAAAGGGAGAGATGGAAGAGACAAAGACAGAGGCAGTGAAACACTGCAAAGCAGAAAACATTGGTAGATTCCACACAATGGCCATTATATACCAGCCGACAAACAGAAATATTAGCAATTATGACTACATCTGTAACTGAATATCAAAGACTGGGAACGGTCTGTGTTCCCTGGAAAGCATACATTGTTTTCAGATTAGGCCCAGCACAAAAACGGTGTTCAAAAGCGGAAAAAGAAATGTTGAAGGGGCAGATTTTAGAGAAACAGTTTTTTTATGTTTATTAATTAAAAAGTCAGCTTTAAAAATACAGTTGGTTTTCCCAACTCCCTTGACTTTAAAAAAAATAATTAAAAAGTCAGCTTTAAAAATGCAGTTGGTTTTCCCAACTCCCTTGACTTAAAAAAAAAACAATAATAAAAGTCAGCTTTAAAAATGCATTTGGTTTTCCCAACTCCCTTGAATTTTAAAAAAATAATTAAAAGTCAGCTTTAAAAATGCAGTTGGTTTTCCCAACTCCCTTGAATTTTAAAAAAATATTTAAAAAGTCAGCTTTAAAAATGCAGTTGGTTTTCCCAACTCCCTTGAATTTTAAAAAAATATTTAAAAAGTCAGCTTTAAAAATACAGTTGGTTTTCCCAACTCCCTTGACTTTTAAAAAAAATAATTAAAAAGTCAGCTTTAAAAATACAGTTGGTTTTCCCAACTCCCTTGACTTTAAAAAAAATAATTAAAAAGTCAGCTTTAAAAATGCAGTTGGTTTTCCCAACTCCCTTGACTTTAAAAAAAAAACAATAATAAAAGTCAGCTTTAAAAATGCATTTGGTTTTCCCAACTCCCTTGAATTTTAAAAAAATATTTAAAAAGTCAGCTTTAAAAATGCAGTTGGTTTTCCCAACTCCCTTGACTTTAAAAAAAAAACAATAATAAAAGTCAGCTTTAAAAATGCATTTGGTTTTCCCAACTCCCTTGAATTTTAAAAAAATATTTAAAAAGTCAGCTTTAAAAATGCAGTTGGTTTTCCCAACTCCCTTGAATTTTAAAAAAATATTTAAAAAGTCAGCTTTAAAAATACAGTTGGTTTTCCCAACTCCCTTGACTTTAAAAAAAAAATAATTAAAAAGTCAGCTTTAAAAATACAGTTGGTTTTCCCAACTCCCTTGACTTTAAAAAAAATAATTAAAAAGTCAGCTTTAAAAATGCAGTTGGTTTTCCCAACTCCCTTGACTTAAAAAAAACAATAATAAAAGTCAGCTTTAAAAATGCATTTGGTTTTCCCAACTCCCTTGAATTTTAAAAAAATAATTAAAAGTCAGCTTTAAAAATGCAGTTGGTTTTCCCAACTCCCTTGACTTTTAAAAAAAATTATTAAAAAGTCAGCTTTAAAAATACAGTTGGTTTTCCCAACTCCCTTGACTTTAAAAAAAAATAATTAAAAAGTCAGCTTTAAAAATGCAGTTGGTTTTCCCAACTCCCTTGACTTTAAAAAAAAACAATAATAAAAGTCAGCTTTAAAAATGCATTTGGTTTTCCCAACTCCCTTGAATTTTAAAAAAATATTTAAAAAGTCAGCTTTAAAAATGCAGTTGGTTTTCCCAACTCCCTTGAATTTTAAAAAAATATTTAAAAAGTCAGCTTTAAAAATGCAGTTGGTTTTCCCAACTCCCTTGAATTTTAAAAAAATATTTAAAAAGTCAGCTTTAAAAATACAGTTGGTTTTCCCAACTCCCTTGACTTTTAAAAAAAATAATTAAAAAGTCAGCTTTAAAAATACAGTTGGTTTTCCCAACTCCCTTGACTTTAAAAAAAATAATTAAAAAGTCAGCTTTAAAAATGCAGTTGGTTTTCCCAACTCCCTTGACTTTAAAAAAAAACAATAATAAAAGTCAGCTTTAAAAATGCATTTGGTTTTCCCAACTCCCTTGAATTTTAAAAAAATATTTAAAAAGTCAGCTTTAAAAATGCAGTTGGTTTTCCCAACTCCCTTGAATTTTAAAAAAATATTTAAAAAGTCAGCTTTAAAAATACAGTTGGTTTTCCCAACTCCCTTGACTTTAAAAAAAAAATAATTAAAAAGTCAGCTTTAAAAATACAGTTGGTTTTCCCAACTCCCTTGACTTTAAAAAAAAAATAATTAAAAAGTCAGCTTTAAAAATGCAGTTGGTTTTCCCAACTCCCTTGACTTAAAAAAAAATAATTAAAAAGTCAGCTTTAAAAATGCATTTGGTTTTCCCAACTCCCTTGAATTTTAAAAAAATATTTAAAAAGTCAGCTTTAAAAATGCAGTTGGTTTTCCCAACTCCCTTGAATTTTAAAAAAATATTTAAAAAGTCAGCTTTAAAAATGCAGTTGGTTTTCCCAACTCCCTTGAATTTTAAAAAAATATTTAAAAAGTCAGCTTTAAAAATACAGTTGGTTTTCCCAACTCCCTTGACTTTAAAAAAAATAATTAAAAAGTCAGCTTTAAAAATACAGTTGGTTTTCCCAACTCCCTTGACTTTAAAAAAAAAATAATTAAAAAGTCAGCTTTAAAAATGCAGTTGGTTTTCCCAACTCCCTTGACTTAAAAAAAAATAATTAAAAAGTCAGCTTTAAAAATGCATTTGGTTTTCCCAACTCCCTTGAATTTTAAAAAAATATTTAAAAAGTCAGCTTTAAAAATACAGTTGGTTTTCCCAACTCCCTTGACTTTAAAAAAAATAATTAAAAAGTCAGCTTTAAAAATGCAGTTGGTTTTCCCAACTCCCTTGACTTAAAAAAAAATAATTAAAAAGTCAGCTTTAAAAATGCATTTGGTTTTCCCAACTCCCTTGAATTTTAAAAAAATATTTAAAAAGTCAGCTTTAAAAATGCAGTTGGTTTTCCCAACTCCCTTGACTTAAAAAAAAATAATTAAAAAGTCAGCTTTAAAAATGCATTTGGTTTTCCCAACTCCCTTGAATTTTAAAAAAATATTTAAAAAGTCAGCTTTAAAAATGCAGTTGGTTTTCCCAACTCCCTTGAATTTTAAAAAAATATTTAAAAAGTCAGCTTTAAAAATACAGTTGGTTTTCCCAACTCCCTTGACTTTAAAAAAAATAATTAAAAAGTCAGCTTTAAAAATACAGTTGGTTTTCCCAACTCCCTTGACTTTAAAAAAAAATAATTAAAAAGTCAGCTTTAAAAATGCAGTTGGTTTTCCCAACTCCCTTGACTTTAAAAAAAAACAATAATAAAAGTCAGCTTTAAAAATGCAGTTGGTTTTCCCAACTCCCTTGAATTTTAAAAAAATATTTAAAAAGTCAGCTTTAAAAATACAGTTGGTTTTCCCAACTCCCTTGACTTTTAAAAAAAATAATTAAAAAGTCAGCTTTAAAAATACAGTTGGTTTTCCCAACTCCCTTGACTTTAAAAAAAAATAATTAAAAAGTCAGCTTTAAAAATGCAGTTGGTTTTCCCAACTCCCTTGACTTTAAAAAAAAAACAATAATAAAAGTCAGCTTTAAAAATGCATTTGGTTTTCCCAACTCCCTTGAATTTTAAAAAAATATTAAAAAGTCAGCTTTAAAAATGCAGTTGGTTTTCCCAACTCCCTTGAATTTTAAAAAAATATTTAAAAAGTCAGCTTTAAAAATGCAGTTGGTTTTCCCAACTCCCTTGAATTTTAAAAAAATATTTAAAAAGTCAGCTTTAAAAATACAGTTGGTTTTCCCAACTCCCTTGACTTTAAAAAAAAAATAATTAAAAAGTCAGCTTTAAAAATACAGTTGGTTTTCCCAACTCCCTTGACTTTAAAAAAAAATAATTAAAAAGTCAGCTTTAAAAATGCAGTTGGTTTTCCCAACTCCCTTGACTTAAAAAAAAATAATTAAAAAGTCAGCTTTAAAAATGCATTTGGTTTTCCCAACTCCCTTGAATTTTAAAAAAATATTTAAAAAGTCAGCTTTAAAAATGCAGTTGGTTTTCCCAACTCCCTTGACTTTAAAAAAAAATAATTAAAAAGTCAGCTTTAAAAATGCAGTTGGTTTTCCCAACTCCCTTGACTTAAAAAAAAATAATTAAAAAGTCAGCTTTAAAAATGCATTTGGTTTTCCCAACTCCCTTGAATTTTAAAAAAATATTTAAAAAGTCAGCTTTAAAAATGCAGTTGGTTTTCCCAACTCCCTTGACTTAAAAAAAAAATAATTAAAAAGTCAGCTTTAAAAATGCATTTGGTTTTCCCAACTCCCTTGAATTTTAAAAAAATATTTAAAAAGTCAGCTTTAAAAATGCAGTTGGTTTTCCCAACTCCCTTGAATTTTAAAAAAATATTTAAAAAGTCAGCTTTAAAAATACAGTTGGTTTTCCCAACTCCCTTGACTTTTAAAAAAAATAATTAAAAAGTCAGCTTTAAAAATGCAGTTGGTTTTCCCAACTCCCTTGACTTAAAAAAAAATAATTAAAAAGTCAGCTTTAAAAATGCATTTGGTTTTCCCAACTCCCTTGATTTTTAAAAAAATATTTAAAAAGTCAGCTTTAAAAATACAGTTGGTTTTCCCAACTCCCTTGACTTAAAAAAAAATAATTAAAAAGTCAGCTTTAAAAATGCAGTTGGTTTTCCCAACTCCCTTGACTTAAAAAAAATAATTAAAAAGTCAGCTTTAAAAATGCATTTGGTTTTCCCAACTCCCTTGACTTTAAAAAAAATATTTAAAAAGTCAGCTTTAAAAATGCAGTTGGTTTTCCCAACTTGCTTGAATTTTAAAAAAATATTTAGAAAGTCAGCTTTAAAATTACAGTTGGTTTTCCCAACTCCCTTGACTTAAAAAAAAAATAATTAAAAAGTCAGCTTTAAAAATACAGTTGGTTTTCCCAACTCCCTTGACTTAAAAAAAAATAATTAAAATGCCAGCTTTAAAAATGCAATTGGTTTTCCCAACTCCCTTGAATTTTAAAAAAATATTTAAAAAGTCAGCTTTAAAAATGCAGTTGGTTTTCCCAACTCCCTTGAATTTAAAAAAAAATTTAAAAAGTCAGCTTTAAAAATACAGTTGGTGTTCCCAACTCCCTTGACTTAAAAAAAAAATATTTAAAAAGCCAGCTTTTAAAATACAGTTGGTTTTCCCAACTCCCTTGACTTTTTAAAAAAAATAATTAAAAAGTAAGCTTTAAAAATACAGTTGGTTTTCCCAACTCCCTTGACTTAAAAAGTATGCTTTAAAATCATACTATTTTTTAAATAGTATGCTTTAAAAGCATACTATTTATTTTTTTAAATAGTATGCTTTAAAATCATTTTTTTTAATTTTTAAAATCGTTTAAAATCATACTATTTTTTTATTTCAAAACAAATTATGCTGTAAAATCATATTATTTTTTTCTTGTCAAAATAGAATGCTTTAAAATCATACCATTTTTTTATTTTTTTTTATTTTTAAAATAGTATGCTTTAAAATCATACAATTTTTATAAAAAAAATAGTATGCTTAAAAAGCATACTCTTTATTTTTTTTAAATAGTATGCTTTAAAATCATACTATTTATTATTTAAATAGTATACTTTAGAATCATACCATGTTTTTTTATTTTTAAAATAGTATGCTTTAAAATCATACTATTTTTTTTATTTTAAAAATAGTATGCTTTAAAATCATACTATTTTTTTCTTTTCAAAATAGTATGCTTTAAAATCATACTATTTTTTAAATAGTATGCTTTAAAATCATACTATTTTTTAAATAGTATGCTTTAAAAGCATACTATTTATTTTTTTAAATAGTATGCTTTAAAATCATACTATTTTTTTAAAAAATAGTATGCTTTAAAAGCATACTATTTTTTTTTATATAGTATGCTTTAAAATCATTTTTTTTTATTTTTAAAATCGTTTAAAATCATACTATTTTTTTATTTCAAAAAACATTATGCTGTAAAATCATATTATTTTTTTCTTGTCAAAATAGAATGCTTTAAAATCATACCATTTTTTTATTTTTTTTTATTTTTAAAATAGTATGCTTTAAAATCATACAATTTTTAAAAAAAAAATAGTATGCTTAAAAAGCATACTCTTTATTTTTTTTAAATAGTATGCTTTAAAATCATACTATTTATTATTTAAATAGTATACTTTAGAATCATACCATGTTTTTTTATTTTTAAAATAGTATGCTTTAAAATCATACTATTTTTTTTATTTTAAAAATAGTATGCTTTAAAATCATACTGTTTTTTTCTTTTCAAAATAGTATGCTTTAAAATCATACTATTTTTTTAAATAGTATGCTTTAAAATCATACTATTTATTTTTTTAAATAGTATGCTTTAAAATCATACCATTTTTTTATTTTTTTTTATTTTTAAAATAGTATGCTTTAAAATCATACAATTTTTAAAAAAAAAATAGTATGCTTAAAAAGCATACTCTTTATTTTTTTTAAAAATAGTATGCTTTAAAATCATACTATTTATTATTTAAATAGTATACTTTAGAATCATACCGTGTTTTTTATTTTTAAAATAGTATGCTTTAAAATCATACTATTTTTTTTATTTTAAAAATAGTATGCTTTAAAATCATACTAATTTTTTTGTTTTTAAAATTGTATGCTTTAAAATCATACTACTTTTTTTAAATAGTATGCTTTAAAATCATACTATTTTTTAATTAGTATGATTTTAAAGCATACTATTTTAAAAAGTTATTTTTTTAAAATAGTATGCTTTAAAATCATACTATTTTTTAGTATGCTTTAAAATCATACTATTTTTTTAAATAGTATGCTTTAAAATCATACTATTTTTTTATTTTTAAAATAGTATGCTTTAAAATCATACTATTTTTTTAAAATAGTATGCTTTAAAATCATATTATTTTTTTCTTGTCATAATAGAATGCTTTAAAATCATACTATTTTTTTAAATAGTATGCTTTAAAATCATACTATTTTTTAAATAGTATGCTTTAAAAGCATACTATTTATTTTTATATAAAGTATGCTTTAAAATTATTCTATTTTTTTATTTTTAAAATAGTATGCTTTAAAATCATACTATTTTTTATTTTTAAAATAGTATGCTTGAAAAGCATACTATTCTTTTAAAAGAACTAGTATGCTTTAAAATCATACTATTTTTTTATTTTTAAAATAGTATGCTTTAAAACCATACTATTTTTTTCTTTTTAAAATAGTATGCTTTAAAATCATACTATTTTTTTATTTTTAAAATAGTATGCTTTAAAATCATACTATTTTTTTTTATATATAGTATGCTTTAAAACCTTACTATTTTTTAAAAAAATAGTATGCTTTAAAATCATACGATTTTTTTATTTTTAAAATAGTATGCTTTAAAAGCATACTATTTATTTTTTTATATAGTATGCTTTAAAAGCATACTATTTTTTTTAACAGTATGCTTTAAAATCATACTATTTTTTTATTTTTAAAATAGTATGCTTGAAAAGCATACTTTTTTTTTAAATAGTATGCTTTAAAATTATACTATTTTTTTATTTTTAAAATAGTATGCTTTAAAATCATACTATTTTTTTATTTTTAAAATAGTATGCTTTAAAATCATACTATTTTTTTAAATAGTATGCTTTAAAATCATACTATTTTTATATTTTTAAAATAGTATGCTTTAAAAGCATACTATTTTTTTTTTTTAAAATAATATGCTTTAGAAGCATACTATTTATTTTTTTAAATAGTATGCTTTAAAAGCATACTATTTATTATTTAAATAGTATGCTTTAAAATCATACTATTTTTTTTATTTTTAAAATAGTATGCTTGAAAAGCATACTATTTATTTTTTTAAAATAGTATGCTTTAAAAGCATACTATTTATTTTTTTATAAAGTATGCTTTAAAATTATTCTATTTTTTTATTTTTAAAATAGTATGCTTTAAAATCATACTATTTTTTATTTTAAAAATAGTATGCTTGAAAAGCATACTACTGTTTTAAAAAAACTAGTATGCTTTAAAATCATACTATTTTTTTATTTTTAAAATAGTATGCTTTAAAATCATACTATTTTTTTCTTTTTAAAATAGTATGCTTGAAAAGCATACTTTTTTTTTAAATAGTATGCTTTAAAATCATACTATTTTTTATTTTTAAAATAGTATGCTTTAAAATCATACTATTTTTTAATTTTAGAATAGTATGCTTTAAAATCATACTATTTTTTTAAATAGTATGCTTTAAAATCATACTAGTTTTTTTATTTTTAAAATAGTATGCTTTAAAATCATACTATTTTTTTAAAATAGTATGCTTTAAAAGCATACTATTTTTTTTAATAGTATGCTTTAAAATCATACTAATTATTTAAATAGTATGATTTTAAAGCATACTATTTTTAAAAAAATAGTATGCTTTAAAATCATACGATTTTTTTATTTTTAATAGTATGCTTTAAAATCATACTATTTTTTTATTTTTAAAATAGTATGCTTTAAAATCATACTATTTTTTTTTTTAAATAGTATGCTTTAAAATCATACTATTTTTTTCTTTTTAAAATAGTATGCTTTAAAATCATACTATTTTTTTAAATAGTATGCTTTAAAATCATACTATTTTTATATTTTTAAAATAGTATGCTTTAAAAGCATACTATTTATTTTTTTATAAAGTATGCTTTAAAATTATACTTTTTTTTATTTTTAAAATAGTATGCTTTAAAATCATACTATTTTTTTATTTTTAAAATAGTATGCTTTAAAATCATACTATTTTTTTTTAAAAATAGTATGCTTTAAAATCATACTATTTTTTTTAAAATAGTATGCTTTAAAATCATACTATTTTTTTATTTTTAAAATAGTATGCTTGAAAAGCATACTATTTATTTTTTTATAAAGTATGCTTTAAAATCATACTATTTTTTTATTTTTAAAATAGTATGCTTTAAAATCATACTATTTTTATTTTTAAAATAGTATGCTTGAAAAGCATACTATTTTTTTTAAAAATAGTATGCTTTAAAATCATACTATTTTTATTTTTAAAATAGTATGCTTTAAAATCATACTATTTTTTTCTTTTTAAAATAGTATGCTTTAAAATCATACTATTTTTTTCCTTTTAAAATAGTATGCTTTAAAATCATACTATTTTTTTTTAAATAGTATGCTTTAAAATCATACTATTTTTTTCAAATAGTATGCTTTAAAAGCATACTATTTTTTTAAATAGTATGATTTTAAAGCATACTATTTATTTTTTTAAATAGTATGCTTTAAAATCATACTATTTTTATTTTTAAAATAGTATGCTTTAAAATCATACTATTTTTTTATTTTTAAAATAGTATGCTTTAAAATCATACTATTTTTTTTTAAAAATAGTATGCTTTAAAATCATACTATTTTTTTATTTTTAAAATAGTATGCTTGAAAAGCATACTATTTTTTAAAAAAATAGTATGCTTTAAAATCATACTATTTTTATTTTTAAAATAGTATGCTTTAAAATCATACTATTTTTTTTGAAATAGTATGCTTTAAAAGCATACTAGTTTTTTTATTTTTAAAATTGTATGCTTTAAAAGCATACTATTTTTTTTAATAGTATGCTTTAAAATCATACTAATTATTTAAATAGTATGATTTTAAAGCATACTATTTTTAAAAAAATAGTATGCTTTAAAATCATACGATTTTTTTATTTTTAATAGTATGCTTTAAAAGCATACTATTTATTTTTTTATATAGTATGCTTTAAAACCTTACTATTTTTTAAAAAAATAGTATGCTTTAAAACCATACTATTTTAAAAAAAATAGTATGCTTTAAAATCATACTATTTTTTTATTTTTAAAATAGTATGCTTTAAAAGCATACTATTTTTTTTTATATATAGTATGCTTTAAAATCATACTATTTTTTTATTTTTAAAATAGTATGCTTGAAAAGCATACTATTTTTTTTAAAAATAGTATGCTTTAAAATCATACTATTTTTTTAAAAAAATAGTATGCTGATTTTAAAGCATACTATTTTTAAAAATAGTATGCTTTAAAATCATACTATTTATTATTTAAATAGTATGCTTTAAAATCATACTTTTTTATTTTTAAAATAGTATGCTTTAAAATCATACTATTTTTTTAATTTTAAAAATAGTATGCTTTTAAATCATACTATTTTTTATTTTTAAAATAGTATGCTTTAAAATCATACTATTTTTTAAAAATAGTATGCTTTTAAAACATACTATTTTTTTTAAAAATAGTATGCTTTAAAAGCATACTATTTATTTTTTTAAAATAGTATGCTTTAAAAGCATACTATTTTAAAAATAAAAAAATAGTATGATTTTAAAGCATACTTTTTTATTTTTAAAATAGTATGCTTTAAAATCATACCATTTTTTTTATTTTTAAAATAGTATGCTTTAAAATCATACTATTTTTTAATATAGTATGCTTTAAAAGCATACTAATTAGTTTTTTTTAAATAGTATGCTTTAAAATCATACTATTTAAAAAAATAGTATGATTTTAAAGCATACTATTTAAAAAAAAATAGTATGCTTTTATAGCATACTATTTACATACTATTTTAAAAATAAAAAAATAGTATGATTTTAAAGCATACTATTTTAAAAATTTAAAAAATAGTATGATTTTAAAGCATACTATTATTTAAATATTTAAAAAAATAGTATGATTTTAAAAGCATACTATTTTTAATTTTTAAAAAATAGTATGATTTTAAAGCATACTATTCTAAAATTAAAAAATAGTATGATTTTAAAGCATACTATTTTTTAAATATTTAAAAAATAGTATGATTTTAAAACATACTTTATTTAAAATTTAAAAAATAGTATTTTTAAAAAAAAAAATAAAAAAAAAATAGTATGATTTTAAAGCATACTATTTTAAAAAAATAAATAGTATGCTTTTAAAGCATACTATTTTAAAAAAAAAAAATAGTATGATTTTAAAGCATACTATTTTAAAAAAAAAATAGTATGATTTTAAAGCATACTATTTTAAAAATAAAAATAGTAAGATTTTAAAGCATACTATTTTAAAAATAATAAAATAGTATAATTTTAAAGCATACTTTATAAAAAAATAAATAGTACGCTTTAAAATCATACTATTTAAGAAAAAAATAGTATGATTTTAAAGCATACTATTTTAAAAATAAAAATAGTATGATTTTAAAGCATACTATTTTTTAAAAAAATAGTATGCTTTTCAAGCATACTATTTTAAAAATAAAAAAATAGTATGATTTTAAAGCATACTATATAAAAAAGTAAATAGTATGCTTTTAAAGCATACTATTTTAAAAAAATAGTATGATTTTAAAGCATACAATTTTGAAAACAAAAAAATTAGTATGATTTTAAAGCATACTATTTTAAAAATAAAAAAATAGTATGATTTTAAAGCATACTATTTTAAAAATAAAAAAATAGTATAATTTTTAAGCATACTATTTTTAAAAAAAATAGTATGATTTTAAAGCATACTATTTTAAAAATAAAAATAGTATGATTTTAAAGCATACTATTTTTAAAAAAAAATAGTATGCTTTTAAAGCATACTATTTTAAAAATAAAAAAATAGTATGATTTTAAAGCATACTATTTTAAAAATAAAAAAATAGTATGATTTTAAAGCATACTATTTTAAAAAGAAAAAAATAGTATGATTTTAAAGCTTTAAAAGCATACTATTTAAAAAAATAGTATGATTTTAAAGCATACTATTTTAAAAAAATAGTATGATTTTAAAGCATACAATTTTAAAAATAAAAAAACTAGTATGATTTTAAAGCATACTATTTACATACTATTTTAAAAAGAAAAAAATAGTATGATTTTAAAGCATACTATTTTAAAAATAAAAATAGTATGATTTTAAAGCATACTATTTTAAAAATAAAAAAATAGTATGATTTTAAAGCATACTATTTTAAAAATAAAAAAATAGTATGATTTTAAAGCATACTATTTTAAAAAGAAAAAAATAGTATGATTTTAAAGCATACTATTTTAAAAATAAAAATAGTAAGATTTTAAAGCATACTATTTTTAAAAAAAATAGTATGCTTTTCAAGCATACTATTTTAAAAATAAAAAAAATAGTATGATTTTAAAGCATACTATTTTAAAAATAAAAAAATAGTATGATTTTAAAGCATACTATTTTTAAAAAAAAATAGTATGCTTTTCAAGCATACTATTTTAAAAATAAAAAAATAGTATGATTTTAAAGCATACTATTTTAAAAAAAATAGTATGATTTTAAAGCATACTATTTTAAAAATTAAAAATAGTATGATTTTAAAGCATACTATTTAAAAAAAATAAATAGTATGCTTCTAAAGCATACTATTTTATGCATACTATTTTAAAAATAAAAAATTAGTATGATTTTAAAGCATACTGTTTTAAAAATTAAAAAAAAATAGTTTAATTTTAAAGCATACTATTTAAAAAAATAAATAGTATGATTTTAAAGCATACTACTTTAAAAATAAAAAAAAGAGTATAATTTTAGAGCATACTATATTTAAAAAATAGTATGCTTTTAAAGCAGACTATTTTAAAAATAAAAAATAGTATGATTTTAAAGCATACTATTCTAAAATTAAAAAATAGTATGATTTTAAAGCATACTATTTTAAAAATAAAAAAATAGTATAATTTTAAAGCATACTATTTAAA
>JAJQXH010000065.1:0-180000 GCA_022343465.1 Oscheius sp. G VE-2021
AATAGTATGATTTTAAAGCATACTATTTTTAAAAAAATAAATAGTATGCTTTTAAAGCATACTATTTTGAAAAGAAAAAAATAGTATGATTTTAAAGCATACTATTTTTAAAATAAAAAAAACAGTATGATTTTAAAGCATTCTATTTTGAAAATACAAAAGTAGTGTGATTTTTTAAAGCTATTTAAAGCATACTATTTTGAAAAATAAATAGTATGATTTTAAAGCATACTATTTATTTTTTAAAAAAGTATGCTTTAAAATCATACTATTTAGTTTTTTTTTAAATAGTATGCTTTAAAATCATACTATTTATTTTTTTTTAAATAAGTAAATTTTTAAATAGTATGCTTTCAAATCATACTATTTTTTTATTTCAAAAAACATTATGCTGTAAAATCATATTATTTTTTTCTTTTCAAAATAGAATGCTTTAAAATCATACTATTTTTTTAAATAGTATGCTTTAAAATCATACTATTTTAAAAAATAGTATGATTTTAAAGCATTCTATTTTGAAAAGAAAAAAATAATATGATTTTACAGCATAATTTTTTTTGAAATAAAAAAATAGTATGATTTTAAACGATTTTAAAAATAAAAAAAAAGTATGATTTTAAAGCATACTATTTTTTAAAAAATAGTATGCTTTTTAAGCATACTATTTTTTAAAAAAAAAGTATGATTTTAAAGCATACTATTTTAAAAAAAATAGTATGATTTTAAAGCATACTATTTAAATAATAAATAGTATGATTTTAAAGCATACTATTTAAAAAAAATAAAGATTATGCTTTTTAAGCATACTATTTTTTTTAAAAAAAATTGTATGATTTTAAAGCATACTATTTTAAAAATAAAAAAAATAAAAAAATGGTATGATTCTAAAGTATACTATTTAAAAAAATAAATAGTTTGATTTTAAAGCATACTATTTTAAAAATAAAAAATAGTATGATTTTAAAGCATACTCTTTTTAAAATAAAAAAAATAGTATGCTTTTAAAGCATACTATTTTGAAAAGAAAAAAATAGTATGATTTTTAAGCATACTATTTAAAAAAAAACAATAGTATGCTTTGTAAGCATACTATTTTTAAAAAAATAAATAGTATGATTTTAAAGCTTACTAATTAAAAAAAACTAAATAGTATGCTTTTTAAGCATACTATTTTAAAAAAACTAAATAGTATGCTTTTTAGGCATACTATTTAAAAAAAAATAAATAGTAATTTTTTTTGAAATAAAAAAATAGTATGATTTTAAACGATTTTAAAAATTAAAAAAAAATATGATTTTAAAGCATACTATTTAAAAAAAAATAGTATGCTTTTTATGCATACTATTTTTTTTAAAAATAGTATGATTTTAAAGCATACTATTTAAAAAAATAGTATGATTTTAAAGCATACTATTTTGAAAAATAAATAGTCGGATTTTAAAGCATACTATTTTAAAAAAAAACTAAATAGTATGATTTTAAAGCATACTATTTTAAAAAATAAATAGTATGATTTTAAAGCATACTATTTAAAAAAATAGTATGATTTTAAAGCATTCTATTTTGAAGAGAAAAAAATAATATGATTTTACAGCATAATTTTTTTTGAAATAAAAAAATAGTATGATTTTAAAGCATACTATTTTAAAAATAAAAAAAAATGGTATGATTCTAAAGTATACTATTTAAATAATAAATAGTATGATTTTAAAGCATACTATTTTTTAAAAAAAATAAAGAGTATGCTTTTTAAGCATACTATTTTTTTAAAAAAATAGTATGATTTTAAAGCATACTATTTAAAAAATAGTATGATTTTAAAGCATACTATTTTGAAAAGAAAAAAACTAGTATGATTTTAAAGCATACTATTTTTAAAATAAAAAAAATAGTATGATTTTAAAGCATACTATTTTAAAAATAAAAAAACATGGTATGATTCTAAAGTATACTATTTAAATAATAAATAGTATGATTTTAAAGCATACTGTTTAAAAAAAATAAAGAGTATGCTTTTTAAGCATACTATTTTTTTGAAAAAATTGTATGATTTTAAAGCATACTATTTTAAAAATAAAAAAAATAAAAAAATTGTATGATTCTAAAGTATACTATTTAAAAAATAAATAGTATGCTTTTAAAGCATACTATATTAAAAATAAAAAAATGGTATGATTTTAAAGTATACTATTTAAAAAAATAAATAGTATGATTTTAAAGCATACTATTTTAAAAATAAAAAATAGTATGATTTTGAAGCATACTCTTTTTAAAAAAAAAAAAGTAGTATGCTTTAAAAGCACACTATTTTGAAAAAAAATAAAGAGTATGCTTTTTAAGCATACTATTTTTTAAAAAAAATAGTATGATTTTAAAGCATACTATTTAAAAAATAGTATGATTTTAAAGCATACTATTTAAAAAATAGTATGATTTTAAAGCATACTATTTTGAAAAGAAAAAAATAGTATGATTTTAAAGCATACTATTTTTTTGAAAAAAAAAATAAAAACTCCCTGTAGAGAGTTTTTCTTTTTACTTATTTTGAAAAATAAAAACTCTCTGTGGAGAGTTTTTTATTTTGTGTTTTGTTTCAAAAAATAAAAACTCTCTGCGGAAAGTTTTTCATTTTAATTTTTTTGAAAAAAAATAAAAACTCTGTGTTGATAGTTTTTTATTTTGTTTTTTTAAAATAAAAACTCTATGTGGAGAGTTTTCCATTTTACTTTTTTTTGAAAAAATAAAACTCTCTGTGGAGAGTTTTTCATTTTAATTAAAAAAAAATAAATAGTATGATTTTAAAGCATACTATTTAAAAAAAACTAAATAGTATGCTTTTTAAGCATACTATTTTAAAAAAAACTAAATAGTATGCTTTTTAGGCATACTATTTAAAAAAAAATAAATAGTAATTTTTTTTGAAATAAAAAAATAGTATGATTTTAAACGATTTTAAAAATTAAAAAAATAGTATGATTTTAAAGCATACTATTTTAAAAATAAAAAAAATGGTATGATTCTAAAGTATACTATTTAAATAATAAATAGTATGATTTTAAAGCATACTATTTTTAAAAAAAATAAAGAGTATGCTTTTTAAGCATACTATTTTTTAAAAAAAATAGTATGATTTTAAAGCATACTATTTAATAAATAGTATGATTTTAAAGCATACTATTTTGAAAAGAAAAAAATAGTATGATTTTAAAGCATACTATTTTTTTGAAAAAAAAATAAAAACTCTCTGTAGAGAGTTTTTCTTTTTACTTATTTTGAAAAATAAAAACTCTCTGTGGAGAGTTTTTTATTTTGTGTTTTGTTTCAAAAAATAAAAACTCTCTGCGGAAAGTTTTTCATTTTAATTTTTTTGAAAAAAAATAAAAACTCTGTGTTGATAGTTTTTTATTTTGTTTTTTTAAAATAAAAACTCTATGTGGAGAGTTTTCCATTTTACTTTTTTTTGAAAAAATAAAAACTCTCTGTGGAGAGTTTTTCATTTTAATTAAAAAAAAATAAAAACTCTCTGTGGAGAGTTTTCCATTTTACTTTTTTTTGAAAAAATAAAAACTCTCTGTGTAGAGTTTTTCATTTTAATTTAAAAAAAATAAAAACTCTCTGTGGAGAGTTTTTCATTTTAATTTTTTTGAAAAAAATAAAAACTCTGTGTAGAGAGTTTTTTATTTTGTTTTTTTTAAAAATAAAAACTCTCTGGTGAGAGTTTTTCATTTTAATTTTTTTGAAAAAAAATAAAAACTCTCTGTAGAGAGTTTTTTATTTTACTTTTTTTTATTTTGTTTTTTTTCAAATAATAAAAACTTTCTGTGGAGAGTTTTTCATTTATTTTTTTTTTCGAAAAAATTAAAACTCTCTGTAGAGAGTTTTTTATTTTGGTTTTTTTTCAAAAAATAAAAACTCTCTGTGGAGAGTTTTTCATTTTTCTTTTTTTTGAAAAAATATAAACTCTCTGTAGAGAGTTTTTCATTTTAATTTTTTTGAAAAAATGAAAACTCTCTGTGGAGAGTTTTTCATTTTACTTTTTTTGATATTTTTTCATTTTACTGTTTTGGAAAAAAAAACTCTCAGTAGAGAGTTTTTTATTTTACTTTAAAAAAAAAAAAATAAAAACTCTCTGTGGAGAGTTTTTATTTTTTTGTGTTTTGTTTCAAAAAATAAAAGTCTCTGCGGAAAGTTTTTCATTTTAATTTTTTTGAAAAAAATAAAAACTCTGTGTTAATAGTTATTTATTTTGTTTTTTTTTAATAAAAACTCTATGTGGAGAGTTTTCCATTTTACTTTTTTTAATGCATAGATAACTTTAAAATAAAATAAATAAAATAATGCATAGATAACTTTATAAACAAAATGCATAGATAACTTTAAAACAAAATAAATAAAATAATGCATAGATAACTTTATAAATAAAATGCATTAATAATTTTATAAATAAAATGCATAGATAACTTTAAAATAAAATAAATAAAAAATTGCATAGATAACTTTATAAATAAAATGCATAGATAACTTTAAAATAAAATGCATAAAATAATGCATAGATAACTTTATAAATAAAATGCATAGATAACCTTAAATAAAAATAAATAAAATAATGCATAGATAACTTTATAAATAAAATGCATAGATAACTTTAAAATTAAATAAATAAAATAATGCATAGATAATTTTATAAATAAAATGCATAGATAACTTTAAAATAAAATAAATAAAATAATGCATAGATAACTTTATAAATAAAATGCATTAATAATTTTATAAATAAAATGCATAGATAACTTTAACATAAAATAAATAAAATAATGCATAGATAACTTTATAAATAAAATGCATAGATAACCTTAAAATAAAATAAATAAAATAATGCATAGATAACTTTATAAATAAAATGCATAGATAACTTTAAAATTAAATAAATAAAATAATGCATAGATAATTTTATAAATAAAATGCATAGATAACTTTAAAATAAAATAAATAAAATAATGCATAGATAACTTTATAAATAAAATGCATTAATAATTTTATAAATAAAATGCATAGATAACTTTAACATAAAATAAATAAAATAATGCATAGATAACTTTATAAATAAAATGCATAGATAACCTTAAAATAAAATAAATAAAATAATGCATAGATAACTTTATAAATAAAATGCATAGATAACTTTAAAATTAAATAAATAAAATAATGCATAGATAATTTTATAAATAAAATGCATAGATAACTTTAAAATAAAATTAATAAAATAATGCATAGATAACTTTATAAATAAAATGCATTAATAATTTTATAAATAAAATGCATAGATAACTTTATAAATAAAATAATGCATAGACAACTTTATAAAATAATGCATAGATAACTTTATAATAAAATAAATAAAATAATGCATAGATAACTTTATAAAAAAATGCATAGATAACTTTATTATAAAATAATAAAATAATGCATAGATAACTTTATAAATAAAATGCATAGATAACTTTAAAATAAAATAAATAAAATAATGCATAGATAACTTTATAAATAAAATGCATAGATAACTTTAAAATAAAATAAATAAAATAATGCATAGGTAATACCTTTTTCTATTTTTAGTCTTTTTGACTAAACCTCAAAAACTTTTTTTTCTTTAATTCATTTTTAGTCGTTTTGACTAAACCTCAAAAACATTTTTTATATAATTCTTTTTTAGTCTTTTTGACTAAAATTCAAAAACTTTTTTTATATAATTCTTTTTTTCAAAATAGTATGCTTTAAAATCACACTACTTCTTTTATTTTAAAAATAGTATGCTTTAAAATCATACTATTTTTTTCTTTTCAAAATAGTATGCTTTAAAAGCATACTATTTATTTTTATAAAAAGTATGCTTTAAAATCATACTATTTTTTTTAAATAGTATGCTTTAAAATCATACTATTTTTTTATTTAAAAAAAAATTATGCTGTAAAATCATATTATTTTTTTTTCAAAATAGTATGCTTTAAAAGCATACTATTTATTTTTATAAAAAGTATGCTTTAAAATCATACTATTTTTTTTAAATAGTATGCTTTAAAATCATACTATTTTTTTATTTCAAAAAAAATTATGCTGTAAAATCATATTATTTTTTTTCCAAAATAGAATGCTTTAAAATCATACTGTTTTTTAAAATAGTATGCTTTAAAATCATACTATTTATTTTTTAAAATAGTATGCTTTAAAATCATACTATTTATTTTTTTAAATAGGATACTTTAGAATCATACCATTTTTTTTATTTTTAAAATACTATGCTTTAAAATCATACTATTTTTTAAAATAGTATGCTTTAAAATCATACTATTTATTTTTCAAAATAGTATGCTTTAAAATCATACTATTTTTTTCTTTTCAAAATAGTATGCTTTAAAATCATATTATTTTTTCTTTTCAAAATAGAATGCTATAAAATCATACTATTTTTTTTAAATAGTATACTTTAGAATCATACAATTTTTTTTTATTTTTAAAATAGTATGCTTTAAAATCATACTATTTATTTTTCAAAATAGTATGCTTTAAAATCATACTATTTTTTTAAAAAAATAGTATGCTTAAAAAGCATACTATTTATTTTTTTTTAAATAGTATGCTTTAAAATCATACTATTTTAAAAAAAATAGTATGCTTAAAAATCGTACTATTTTTTTATTTTAAAAAATAGTATGCTTTAGAATCATACCATTTTTTTATTTTTTTTATTTTTAAAATAGTATGCTTTAAAATCATACTATTTATTATTTAAATAGTATACTTTAGAATCATACCATTTTTTTATTTTTAAAATAGTATGCTTTAAAATCATACTATTTTTTATATTTTAAAAAAAGTATGCTTTAAAATCATACTATTTTTTTCTTTTCAAAATAGTATGCTTTAAAATCATACTATTTTTTAAATAGTATGCTTTAAAATTATACTATTTTTTTTAAAAATAGTATGCTTCAAAAGCATACTATTTATTTTTTAAAATAGTATGCTTACAAAGCATACTATTTATTTTTTTAAAATAGTATGCTTAAAAAGCATACTATTTATTTTTTTTCAAAATAGTATGCCTAAAAAGCATACTATTTAGTTTTTTTGAAAATAGATTGCTTAAAAAGCATACTATTTATTTTTTTAAAAATAGTATGCTTTAAAATCATACTATTTTTTTTAAATAGTATGCTTTAAAATCATACTATTTATTTTTCAAAATAGTATGCTTTAAAATCACACTACTTCTTTTATTTTAAAAATAGTATGCTTTAAAATCATACTATTTTTTTCTTTTCAAAATAGTATGCTTTAAAAGCATACTATTTATTTTTTTAAATAGTATGCTTTAAAATCATACTAGTTTTTTTTAAATAGTATGCTTTAAAATCATACTATTTTTTTAAAAAAATAGTATGCTTAAAAAGCATACTATTTATTTTTTTTTAAATAGTATGCTTTAAAATCATACTATTTTTAAAAAAATAGTATGCTTAAAAATCGTACTATTTTTTTATTTTAAAAAATAGTATGCTTTAGAATCATACCATTTTTTTATTTTTTTTATTTTTAAAATAGTATGCTTTAAAATCATACTATTTATTATTTAAATAGTATACTTTAGAATCATACCATTTTTTTATTTTTAAAATAGTATGCTTTAAAATCATACTATTTTATATATTTTAAAAAAAGTATGCTTTAAAATCATACTATTTTTTTCTTTTCAAAATAGTATGCTTTAAAATCATACTATTTTTTAAATAGTATGCTTTAAAATTATACTATTTTTTTTAAAAATAGTATGCTTAAAAAGCATACTATTTATTTTTTTTCAAAATAGTATGCCTAAAAAGCATACTATTTAGTTTTTTTGAAAATAGATTGCTTAAAAAGCATACTATTTATTTTTTTTAAATAGTATGCTTTAAAATCATACTATTTTTTAAAATAGTATTCTTTAAAATCATACTATTTATTTTTCAAAATAGTATGCTTTAAAATCACACTACTTCTTTTATTTTAAAAATAGTATGCTTTAAAATCATACTATTTTTTTCTTTTCAAAATAGTATGCTTTAAAAGCATACTATTTATTTTTTTAAATAGTATGCTTTAAAATCATACTAGTTTTTTTTAAATAGTATGCTTTAAAATCATACTATTTTTTTATTTCAAAAAAAATTATGCTGTAAAATCAAATTATTTTTTTCTTTACAAAATAGAATGCTTTAAAATCATACTATTTTTTAAAATAGTATGCTTTAAAATCATACTATTTATTTTTCAAAATAGTATGCTTTAAAATCATACTATTTATTTTTTTAAATAGGATACTTTAGAATCATACCATTTTTTTATTTTTAAAATACTATGCTTTAAAATCATACTATTTTTTAAAATAGTATGCTTTAAAATCATACTATTTATTTTTCAAAATAGTATGCTTAAAAATCGTACTATTTTTTTATTTTAAAAAATAGTATGCTTTAGAATCATACCATTTTTTTATTTTTTTTTATTTTTAAAATAGTATGCTTTAAAATCATACTATTTATTATTTAAATAGTATACTTTAGAATCATACCATTTTTTTATTTTTAAAATAGTATGCTTTAAAATCATACTATTTTTTTTATTTTAAAAATAGTATGCTTTAAAATCATACTATTTTTTTCTTTTGAAAATAGTATGCTTTAAAATCATACTATTTTTTAAATAGTATGCTTTAAAATCATACTATTTTTTTTAAAAATAGTATGCTTCAAAAGCATACTATTTATTTTTTTTAAATAGTATGCTTACAAAGCATACTATTTATTTTTTTAAAATAGTATGCTTAAAAAGCATACTATTTATTTTTTTTAAAAATAGTATGCCTAAAAAGCATACTATTTAGTTTTTTTGAAAATAGATTGCTTAAAAAGCATACTATTTATTTTTTTTAAATAGTATGCTTTAAAATCATACTATTTTTTAAAATAGTATGCTTTAAAATCATACTATTTATTTTTCAAAATAGTATGCTTTAAAATCATACTATTTATTTTTTTAAATAGGATACTTTAGAATCATACCATTTTTTTATTTTTAAAATACTATGCTTTAAAATCATACTATTTTTTAAAATAGTATGCTTTAAAATCATACTATATATTTCAAAATAGTATGCTTTAAAATCACACTACTTCTTTTATTTTAAAAATAGTATGCTTTAAAATCATACTATTTATTTTTCAAAATAGTATGCTTTAAAATCACACTACTTCTTTTATTTTAAAAATAGTATGCTATGATTTGATTTTAAAATCAAATCATACTATTTTTTTATTTCAAAAAATATTATGCTGTAAAATCATATTATTTTTTCTTTTCAAAATAGAATGCTTTAAAATCATACTATTTTTTTAAATAGTATGCTTTAAAATCATACTGTTTATTTTTTTAAATAGTATGCTTTAAAATCATACTATTTAGTTTTTTTTTAAAATAGTATGCTTTAAAATCATACTATTTATTTTTCAAAATAGTATGCTTTAAAATCATACTATTTTTTTAAAAAAATAGTATGCTTAAAAAGCATACTATTTATTTTTTTTAAATAGTATGCTTTAAAATCATACTATTTAGTTTTTTTAAATAGAATACTTTAGAATCATACCATTTTTTTATTTTTAAAATAGTATGCTTAAAAAGCATACTATTTATTTTTTTTAAATAGTATGCTTTAAAATCATACTATTTTTTTCTTTTCAAAATAGTATGCTTTAAAAGCATACTATTTTTTTTTATTTTAAAAAGAGTATGCTTTAAAATCATACTATTTTTTATTTTTAAAATAGTATGCTTTAAAATCATACTATTTATTTTTCAAAATAGTATGCTTTAAAAGCATAGTATTTTTTTTTTAAAAATAGTATGCTTTAAAATCATACTTTTTTTTTAATTTTTAAAGTAGTATGCTTTAAAATCATACTAGTTTTTATTTTAAAAAAAGTTTGCTGTACATACTATTTTTTATTTTTAAAATAGTATGCTTTAAAATCATACTATTTTTTTATTTTTAAAATAGTATGCTTTAAAAGCATAGTTTTTTTTTTTTAATAGTATGCTTTAAAATCATACTTTTTTTTTAATTTTTAAAATAGTATGCTTTAAAATCATACTAGTTTATATTTTTAAAAAAAGTTTGCTGTAAATACTATTTTTTTATTTTTAAAATAGTATGCTTTAAAATCATACTATTTATTTTTTAAAACTGTATGCTTTAAAATCATATTCCATTGAAATTTATAAAAAAAATAAATAAAAAAATACAGTTGGTTTTCCCAACTCACTTGAAAGTTTTTTTAAAAAAAAACAATAATTAAAACGTCAGCTCTAAAAAGATTTTTTCATAGTTTTTTATCGATCAACAAATTGTTGAAGGTGCAGATTTTGGAGAAACACTGTTTTTGCATTGTAAACAAATATTTTGTAAGGCTCCACAGAGCAAAATTTCGTTCATTTCGCTCTCTTCTTCATTATTTGATTAAGAACAATTTTGATAGGCAATTTTGATCTACACACAATTAGCAAGAAACGGAAGTTTGAATAAAATCCAAATTAAATTAACTTCAACTTTTATTCAAATTCTTTACCATTCCTTCTCCCCTGCCTCCCTAATGCGGTCGTTCTCCTCCCTCCTCCCTTTTTCTAAAAGTTGGTTTTTGTTTTCAATGTTCATTTTTTCATCAAACTTTACAAAAAAAAAGGTTTTAAAATTTAGGGTGCGCCTCCACCACTGCCACCCAGGTCATCAGGTGCCGTGCTGCCATCGCTTGGGAGCCGAAGAAACCTCTTTCCGTTGAAAGCATTGAGGTGGCTCCTCCTAAGGCGGGAGAAGTCCGCATCAAGGTTTGTTAGAGAGAGACAGAGAGAGAGAGAGAGAGAGAGAGAGAGAGAGAGAGAGAGAGAGAGAAAGAGAGAAAGAGGCAGAAACACAGACAAACCTCTTTCCAGATGAAATACGCCTCAATCTGCCAGACGGATGAGTACACCCTCCGCGGAGCCGGCCGTTCCTGGCCCGTCATCCTTGGCCACGAGGGAGCTGGAATCGTTGAGAGTGTGGGAGAAGGTGTCTCCGAGCTAAAGCCAGGAGACCACGTGGTTCCCGTGTACGTCGGTCAGTGTGGGGACTGCGACTACTGTAACCACGAGAAGACTGGGCTCTGTCAGGCTGGAAAGTTAGCCTTTATCAAGAACTAAGGGAAGAAAGGATTTAGGCACACCAGTAGGGCTGGAACCATGGAGGACGGGACGATGAGGTTCTCCTGCAAGGGAAAGGACGTCCACCACTACATGGGCATCTCCTGCTTTACGGAATACACAGTGGCTTCGAAGATTCAAGTTGCTAAGGTATCTGTGCCACAAAATTCTTCTCGGTTGATTAGTAGTCTGTCTGTTTTTTGCTCTCTTTGAAACATCGAACGAAAAACTGTATTAGGGGGTTTTTGTCGAGCATGTCTTTCCATTGAATTTAGTTATAACATGGGTTATTCTGTTTTTTGGTTGATTACTCGTCTGTTTCTTATTTTCTTTGAAACCTCGTCGGGTACAATGTTTCAGTTTCCTTTCTTTCCCTCGTCTTCCATTCGAATTTTATTAGAACTTCAAATGTTTTTTTGTTTCTTATGTAATTATTAAATTTTAAATTAGAGTAACTTAAAATGTAATTTTAGATCAACCAATCGGCTCCTCTGAACAAAGCCTGCATCGTCGGCTGTGGAGTTCCCAATGGCTACGGAGCTGTTGTGAACGCCAGCAAGGTTTGATTTTCTGATCTTCTTTCTAAACTACCGTATTGTAGGTGAAGAAGGGTAGTACTGTAGCCGTCTGGGGTATTGGAACCGTCGGTCTGTCGGCCATCATGGGAGCCAAGGCCTCTGGAGCCACGACGATTGTGGCGATTGATCCCAATGAGAGCAAGTTCGATACTGGTGAGTTTATTGATGTTTCACTTACTCACTCACTCTATCACTCACTCACTCTCTCACTTACTCATTCACTTCCTTTCAGCTCGTACCTTCGGCGCAACGGAGTGCATCAACCCGATCAAGCTCCCTTCCAATGTGAAGCTCCAGAGCTACTTGACGAAGAAGTTCAACGGAGGCTTTGACTACACCTTTGAGTGTGTGGGAAATGTGGAGGCCATGGTTAATTCTAATACATCCAATTTGCATAGTTTTTTAGAGGCAGGCATTTGAGTCGTGCCACCAGGGCTGGGGAGAGTGCTGCATTGTGGGAATTTCGGCCAAAGAGCACCTGGTGCAGATTATTCCCTTCTACCTGCTCAGTGGAAGGACCTTGAAGGGATCCATCTTTGGAAGTTAGTTTTAACCTCTCCTTATTCCTATGCTTACTTTTCTTCCACAATTTTATGTGTAACGCTTATTTCCCAATCCCATCTTCCCAGCGTAAATGAATTGTTTTAGTTACAACCATTGGAGAATAATCACAAATTGAAACGTTCGAGAAATCTTGTTCACAAACACATTTTTTAAACCAAGTATTCAAGTCCAACTAGCTTTGATTTGCACTAAAATAGTTAAGAAAAAAAATTACGCGTCGCGGCTTGACGCGTCGCGGCGCGCACTGCAGGTTACTGTAGCTTTATGACAACTGGACTTTCCAGTGTCATGTGATAAAGTTTTAAAAACCCGCTACTAAAAAAAATGTAAACTTTCACCTAATGTTTTTTGTTGTTTTAATGTTCTTGTTTATTTTCCAAAAAAGGAATGCTTTTAACCTTTCGTCTTTGCAATGTCGTGGCAATAATTTATTATTGTGATTTTCTTGAATAATATTAACTGAAACGTTTAAAACTATTTTAGAATGCTTTTCCAACTCTTTTTAATTGTTTACTTTACAATTTTCAAAACGTTTGCAAACCGAATGTTTTCTCTCTTTAATAATTCAAGGTTTTGGCAATTTTCTTTTACTCAGTTCAGTGAGTGCCAATCACTTGGTCAAGTAGCGGACATTGTAAAGAAATGTTATTAAAACATCATTAAAAATATTTTTCAATTTTATTTTGCAGACTACCACAGCTTGGACGCGATTCCCCAGCTGATCGAAGACTACGTGTCGAAGAAGCTGAAGCTGGACGAGTTCATCTCCGGCGAGTACGAGTTGGAGGACATCAACAAGGCCTTCGACGAGCTCAGGGCTGGAAAGTGGTAGTTTTGACTTTTTTATTCCAGTTAAACGGAATATTTCAGCTTCCGCAACGTGGTGCGCCTTGCGAAGGACTGAAACCAAGGACTGAAGAGCTGATTGTGATAGGTGGAATGAAAATATATCGTTCAAATCGTGTTTTTTTCAGTTAAACAAAAGTAAAATTCCGTATACATTATATAAACCTGATTACATGAGGTTTTGTGTAAATTTGTCAAGCGGTTGAATAATGAAAGCATTAGTTTTTTACCTGTTTTCATTCAAGAATAGGTGAAAAAGACAATAAAAAACATCTTGTAAAAAATAGAGAAAACAGGTTCAATTTTTTTTAAACTTTTAGAAAATATTATAACTAAGAAATGGATTTATTTTTTGGAAGATCATTTTTTTTATTAACACATTTGTGTTCTTTATATTCAAATTGAGCATTCTATTGACAAGCACCAAAGACCGCTATCTAAATTGTTGACTATTCAATGTACAAATTCATAAATACATTGGGAAACATACAACTGAAATTCATTCTAACAAACCTAAAATAAACTTGAAATAGCTTTCGCAGATTTCGATTGTTTCACGTTCAACCTTGTTTCTCATGTTGAATATGGTTTTCAAAAATTGTGATTTTTTGGGTCCTGAGACGGCCGCGCGCCAGAACTATGTTAGCATTGGTTCTTTACTGACAAGTAAACTATTCTAATTTTGGTCTGGACTAGTTTTGGTAGTTTTCGAAACTTTATGTCATAATTTTGTAACATGTGTGTACTATAAAAAATTGTAACACTTTTTTTTCTCTGAAAAAAAAATCCGTTAGAAACACAAGGGCTAGATTTTATTGAATCCAAATGCTCATAAATAAAAAAGCTTGTTGAAACACACGCAAAATATGTTAAACCATGTGTGTGTTTTTCCACAATTTAGCAAATCCCTTCACAGTCCAGCAAAGACAACCAACACACTATTGATATGTTAAAATACAAACAGCTTTTGGAAATATGCACTTAAATAAAGTCTCATTTAATCAAAAAAGCTAAATCCTATAGAATATGCTAGATGAATCATTTATTATTATCAAAATTGATAGACAGTAAGAAAAAAAATTATATCAGAAGATTTTCTAAACACCTTGAAAAATTAAAAACAAAAGTTTAAGGGTATTTTTTATAAAACATTTTGCCACCCAGATCAGACAAATCGTTTTAATTTTGTTTTAAATTGTTTAAATGACTATGTGAAGCATGCCACTAACAAATATTTATGTAAGCTTTATTTACCTGGGAATCACAGCAGTGAAATTGTGATTCTTTAAAAAAAGGTATTTACATGGTAATGACAACAAAAAAGTAGCATTGAAGTGAACTTTTATTTTTTTGAAAAATGGGTTTCTTTGCACTTTTTGTTGTCGAAATGGTTCTGCAGAGCGTTTATGAACTTTTCCACAATTGATTCCAATTCTTCTTTTTTGTGATCTGAAAACAAAATGTTCCTTTTTTTTAAATTTGAAACCTACCAAGGTCTTCACAATTGTGATGATTCTGGTGAGCCACGTCTTTTTCTTTTGATGCCTGATTTTCCACAACCGCCGTATTTGGAGGATATGTGGTTTCCTCCGCTATTTCGGAGGTTGTTCTAAATGTTTGAAAGTTGTAGTTTGCATAAAATACAAACTCACGTTTGTGGAGCAGTTCCTCCCCATCTCCAGCGGACACCACTTCTGCTGCTCACGAAGCAAATGACATAAATTAAGAGCAGAGTCTGAGCATTCGAAAACATTTTATCCGGCAAGCTAGTTGTAAACAAAGTAGCAGAAACAAAAAGAAACGGAAAAATGAAAGCAAACAAGATTAGTGAGAAAATCCCGTGAAAACAGGAGAGTTGGGGAACTAGTTGACAATTTTTGACTACCTAACAATGAATGTTTTAAAGAAAGGATTAAAAGATGTATTGTTATCCAACGACAATATGAAGTCTTCAAACTTGTATTCGGTTAGATAATGCGCAAATTTGAATTACAAGAATAACCTTGTTTCTTTAAGGGGCCGTTTTTATTTTACTTTATCACAAATTAAAGAGTCTAAAAATTGTATTTTAGAAAATATTCAGCAGTATGTAGTATGAATGCGCTGTTTTGGAGAAATACAGGCACCTATTCCAATGAACAATTCAATGGATCAGCTTTCCGTGCTGTCTCAAATATTTGTATTTTGAATTTTTCCCAAGGAATTCTTCCCATGACTAGTATTAAAATGTTTATATTGAGAAAATGGTAACGATGAAACGTAAGAGTGTACAATTCCGCAAACATGTGTTTTCACGTGTGGACCTGAATAATCAATATGCCAGCATTAGAGTGTAATGGCCAATTCTCGGCCATGTCTGTATGTATGTGTGTATGTGTCACTTCTTGTAGTTAAGGCAAGTATTCGCCAAGTTCACACCTTACGCTTTTGAAACATCCCTCTACTGTTTTATATAAATCACATAAAATTTCAAGGGTAGATTATACACTTGAATGTTTAACTTGGTATTGAAGTAAATGATTTAAGCAGTTTGTTTAGTTAGAGAAACATTCATTTTTATGTCTGATTTGTTCGGTTTCTATGCGAGACATTGCGCGTCACCTATGTATTTTCCAGAAACTACTTATTCTAGCATATGTTTTCAAGGCTTGGTTAAAGGTACCGTCAGGGACCTTTAAAATGTATGCTTGCACTAAAGAAAAACTCTGTCAAAAAACAAGTCAAAACACCCTATTCAGGACTGAGACATTCAAATGCAGAAAGTATTATAAAATGTCGCTGGCTCCCTTTAGTCAAAAAGTGGGGTTATTTATATATTTGCAGCTTTAGCACTTGAATGTTTTACTCGAATATCAACTTTTCCCAATAAATATATCTTTACAGAAGCCATGTGTGAAAATAGACAACAATTATGTAAAAAAAAGTTTACTCTTTAAAAATATTTTGTTTGTTTAGTATTTTTTATGTTTGCGGTGTTTTTTTTCAATCCTTGTCCTAATATATCGGCTTCTGGGTTCTGTTTATTGCAATTATCCTTACCTCATATTTCTTGTGGGATCAACTTGTTGCTGTAGGTTTTACGTGTGTGTGTGTGTGTGTGTGTGTGTGTGTGTGTGTGTGTGTGTGTGTGTGTGTGTGTGTGTGTGTGTGTGTGTGTGTGTGTGTGTGTGTGTGTGTGTGTGCGTGTGCGTGTGCGTGTGCGTGTGTGTTTCTTTTCAGACGGTAAGCTATACCCAGTGTTTCTTCAATCCCCATCAAACATGTATCTTTTCTGTCACAATCACCCATCCTTCCTTCCCATTAGCATGACATTACCCATCCGTCACCCTAATCTCACCGGCCATCGTTTGATTTGCGGCGCCCGCGACTTGGGTCAGCTGCAAGTTCTCGCCCAGTAGCCGTCGGGGTGGACCCGTTCTCGACCGGAGAAATCTCGGCCCAGTTCAGTCCACAGTTTCACCTGCGCTAACGCCGAACAAACATGTCCTTGAAACTGTTGATGGACATTATATTCCGGTTTATTTTAATTTCTACGATGATTGATCTTACTTTAGCGAAGGATTGCAGACCGAAGGTAATTACTGAAAAAGTGAAACATATAAATGTGGTTTCAGGCTAGAGCCGCTCCAACAGCCACTACAAATGACATTGACCACGCAGCTGAAGGAGAGAAATCATTGAGGTTAGATAGAATACACTTTTAAAAAAATTTAAAGTTTTGAGAGAATGCAATTTATTCAAGATGTATAGCAAATCCCTTCTTTTAGAAAGCAAAACAATTTAAATTTATAAAAAAAACAAAAATAATGAATTAAATGCCCCTCCAAAGATATAGAAATTACGTACGTCAACTTTTTATAAGTATTTTTTCAAATTGCGAATAAAAATTATACTCAACCAGTATTTATTATGGACTAACCGATTTTCGAACTGCTCTGTGCATAAGATACATAAATGAAACATCCGCGACTAATTTTCAAGATAATTTTAAAAATAAAATAAAAACCGCTGAATCCAAAACCATTTCAACAATTAAAAAGAGTGATGCAAAGTCTCGGCAATATAAAATTTAAGGTGGTTGATAACAATTACATTTAAGATTACTTACTACAACACTAATGTAAGTAAATGATACAATGCATTGTAACTATAATTATTGTAAAGTAAAATTTTAATATTGACAAAAATTGAGATATGAAAAATTGTTCTTCGATGTTGCAACATTGTGTAATAATTATCAAAAGAAATTTCAAACAGTAGTCGGTCGGCCGAACAAATAATACACAAAATAAAATAAAAAATTTAAACAGAAAGCAAAAGTTTGGTCTTTTACTTGAAAAAGTTCAGCGAATGTTTTGTCTTGAATGAGGCAGAATTAAATTGGGCTTAATTGGAAGCGCCGTAATTGCAGTCAATGTGCGAACGTTTATTCAAATTTTCAGGAAACCGGTGCAGATCGTCTTTTTCTGGCCTTCTCTATCCGACAACGAGAAATCCATAATTCGGGATGCCTTCACCCAGATTGCCAGGCGGACTTGCATCAAGTTTGAGGAACAGGTATAATTAGCAAAAGTTTTATGGTGTTATCAATATCTTTTTATACATATTGACAAAGTAAAATCCCATGATTACTTCGACTAACTGCAAAAATTGCAAGCGCTGATATTTGTATTTTGTCTGAAACAGTTTTTTTAATTTTTTTAGTATTACCAAAACTATGATTATGTTTTACATTGACGACTTTGATTCAATCAGTATTCTTTTCAAAACAATTATATATTAACATTTTCCCCAAAAATCAATAATTTTAAAGCCACACAATAAGTAGCACGCAATAATTCCGACTAACAATTAATTTATTTTGAAACATGAATATGTTTTTCTGAAGTGGGCCTCAGATAAAAAACAATTTTTTTTTCAGATTTTACAAAATGTTGTAATCCCATCTAGCTCTCCCGAAATCCTTGGCCCGGCCTAGACTAAGTTGAGAGTTTTTGCCAGTCCCAATGTGTTGCCATCTTTGGTTTTTACCTTATCTGAGAATTCCGAGAAATGAGAACCTATAACAATTGAAGTAATTTTCCAAAGCGAAGGATTATTAATCGTAATTGGCAGTGAAATGTTTTGTGATGATTTTGAAACATAGAAACATATTAAAACGTATACAACATGTGACTGAAAAACCAATTTTAAAAAACTAAGCAAAAAAAGTTTTTATTTCTCTGCGCGCGGAAAAAAGAACTTTTCTATAGTTGTTGCCATTTCTAGTTCCCCCAATTTTCGCTCTTAGCGCTGAACTGCGTACGCCATTTTCGTTCACACGCAATTTTTCTTTGCATTACTGTAGCTACGTTTTTAAATTCTCTTACTTTCTTGAATTTCGCTATTGTTTTCTATCATTTTAGTTGAATTTGTACAAAGTAGTATTCAATTTGTAAAATTAGTTAATTTTATTGGTCATTGGTAGTCTCCGAGTTGGGTTCTCTCTGGATGTTTTATATTTTGAATTGCCTGCCCTTTCATTTGCGACGGCAAACATTACTGTAGCCCTCTGTTATAGTGTCGTTTAAACGAACTAGCATTGGCACCGACTATACAAGGTTGCGATTTTTTTCAGGAATTCAAGCCTTGGTACCATGCTGATCGTTGGGACGCCGCCAAGCCCTACGTTCTTATCCGAAAAAGCAAGAAATACGCCGGTTAGTTGGCCATTTTTCTCTTGATTTCAATAAACATTGTCTCAAATTAACAAAACTGTATGAAACATTGAATTTAGCTTACTCCGACAACAAAGTTGAGGGCCTAGTGGACAGGACGGTCCTCTACCTCCCTGAGTTCGTTTTTCAACAGGAATCTTTCAACCACTCCAGGGGAGCTGTAATGGACCAGTTGGTTAGATATATGGGTGAGTGAAAATATTGCTGAAAGGGGAATGTTTGAACTGCAAATTTAAAAAAAAAACGAAACTTTTAAATGTTCAGGAATGAAACGGGAAATCTACAGACCTGACGCCAGTTCATATGTGCAACCTGTTGCGTGAGTAATTTGTTTTTAATATTTTACGTTTTCCAATTTCTAAAACTGAAGTTTTTCTTTTTTTAGATTTTATATCTCTCTTACCATTTGGAAGTTTCAAACCCTTTTTGTTTTAAACGTCGTGTCTCTGAGCACGGTAACTTGAATCCGTCCTTTCCTCATGCAGTTGATTGCTCCATGTACTTCTTCTTAACTATTAAAAATGAATAAATAAATAAATTCATACGTTATATTTTAGATTTAGATTTGAGTCTATTATCTTTTTAAATTTTGAAAAACACCTAGAAAATTCAAAAACAGTTTGACTCCTTTTCTGTAATTGCGGTTTCTTAGACCTAAACATACCCAGTGTTGCAGAAAAAATGTTTATGAATCGACCATCAAAAAAATTAATGCTGACATGTAAAATTTATCTGCTCGATAATTATCGTTTTTTTTTAAAAATTCATTTGTTATTATTTGGATTATTCCAATTAAATTACCAGGTCCAAACTGCCTACCGTAAGATTTAGTTTTGTAGCGTATGCGTAGTTTCATATTTCGTTCCATTTTTTTTACATTTTGTTGGTTATTTTTTGTATAGTTTTGATCAATGTGATGGCATTGTTTGCCATATTACTCCTGTATTTGTAAGCAAAACATTTTTTTTCTTGCGTTTCTCCTCGCGTAACTTAAATCAAAACAAAACATTAATTTATTTATAAGTCGAAAAACATGGAAGTGCCAATTGTTTAAATCTAAAGCTACAATAACATAAACTTTTTTTTTCAAAATAATCGGGAAAATGCCATACTTCAAAACACAGTAACATTCGGAGTAGTTTTAAACTTGGCAATTTACAAAAGCAAAAAAAAACATAACATTGGGTCTTGTGTTTCATAGAATTATTAAATTCATTTATGAATTCTTTCTTCAGTTGTTTCTTGTTACTGGTTTTTTAAGCAGAAAATTTTTTGAATTCAGTGGTTTAACAGTTGTTTTTAGGCCCGTTCCTCTGGCAGCCATCCCTGTTTTCCATCAAAACCAATTGGAGTGGCCATTTGATCCTGAGAGCATTACAGTCCCTCTTTGGGCTAGAGACAAGTAACATTTGCTTCACGAATTTTTAGAATATAAATTTTTTAAAGATATCGATTGACTCAATACTGCCCAGCCAGAAATGATGCCGATATCGGAGCAGGTCAACGAGTTGGTCTTCTTACGAGGTGGGTTTTCATCCGTCATTCTCGCAAAATATAATTTTCTCAATGAAAAAGACCAATGTATCAAGAATTAAAACACACGATAGCGGTAATCAGAAATCTGGAACTATGAACTAAACTTGAAATAACTAACTGCCGTTTTTTTAAATCAAAATATTAAAAGTTTTTTTTGACAACTTTCCTAGTTAAAG
Source organism: Oscheius sp. G VE-2021 (assembly GCA_022343465.1). NCBI lineage: Eukaryota > Metazoa > Nematoda > Chromadorea > Rhabditida > Rhabditidae > Oscheius > Oscheius sp. G VE-2021. The sequence goes on from JAJQXH010000065.1 coordinate 20,689, forward strand.
ATCCTTCGAGTCTTCCAGAAAACCTTGAAAATCGGTAAATTAAAAAAACTTGACGGTTGCAAATTTCAAAAATTACACGCGCTTACGCCACACATTTATATTTTATAAAATATTTTAGGAAATACATTTTTTCACCACTGTTAGCAACATAATTTCGTGAACAGTTGCCTTTAAGATATTTTGCTGCTTCATTTAAAACCAGGGTAATACTGAAGTAATTTTTTAAAAATTGAAAAAATCGATTAAGTTTTTTTAAAACCAAAATCTTGTAATTTCCCTATTGCTATTCACACTGCTGAATATTTTTCAGATGGGATACTGTCAAACTGAACAGTATGTTCTGCCCGGAGTTGATTGGAAAAGCGGATCCTCACAAGGGACCCTGCGTGGTCCCGCGAGCTAAGGACGTGGATGAATTCAGGAAGAGAGTGTGGGCTTACAAACGACTTCTCAGCAAACAGAAGAACTTTGCTGCATAATAATATTACATAAATAAATTCTTATTTTATATATTTATCGTAAAAAATTGATGCAGGGCGGCGTGCGACTTTGAAAGTTTTCTATTTATTGCAACTTTCGATTAAATAAAAGTTGAACTATTCCAACGATATAAAAAATAAATTAATGTTGTGAATTCTAATGAAGGGACCTAATTAAATCAAGTGATCAACATAATAATTCAGTGTTGTATAATGCAAACTGATTGAGATTTGCCCTAGTTCGATAAAATTCCAGCATAAAATTTAATGTTGTAAATATCATAATGGCAATGTTCTATCCTCGGCAGTTATATGACCAAAATTACAAATTACAATTACACAGAGAAACCGACAAAATTAAAAGTAATCAAATTAAAGTCGATTTAAAGAAATCCCAAGCTGAAACCAACTAGTGAAATGGATGGACAAGATTTAAAAAGAATTGATGTTGTAACATTCGCACAATGTGCCATAATTGTTTTGGACTTGAAAAATTAAATGAAGAATAAATTCCTTATTTTTCTCTAAGTCTTATGTTTCGCATGCTGCTTTTAACTGAACATGGAAAGTTGTTAGTCATATAAAATCAGTTACCAACAAAATTGCCCATAAAATTGTTTTGCCTAAATAATCTAACCTCTTTGACATTAAAAAACCGTTTTTAAACTTTCATGCAGAAAATACTGTAAGATGTTTTTCCAACAGCACTCAAAGCAACTTTTTTCACTAATTCCAATAGAATTACAAAAATAATCTGTTTTAAATATGTAAGGGTTTAGGTTTTCACATCCCACAAGTACCTAAAATTAAGTTTAACGCATGAATAATTAGATGTATAGAATTCATTTATTTTTAAAAGTTTTCTTCTGTTTTAAATGAGACCTGTTAAATGAACAAGCAAAGTGATTTTTATTTTTTCAACTTGTGGTTAACTTTGATTTCTTAAATTTTAGACATTTAAAATAATTTAAAACTAATTTTTTTTCTTTATATTTTAAGTATGGACAACGAAATATTTAAAAGTGTTTGCAAAATTTCTATTTTCTCTATTGTTTAATACGAAGACTAAATCAACAAAGCATATTGTGTATTTTAGAATGGGAGTCCGTCGAATCCACATGTTGAACAAGTTTTCTGATGGGTTTGTTTTGTAACATTCCTAGAATATACCGAAAATATGGATAAATTCGTGAAAATTTGAATGTAAAAAAACCATTATTATTTTATTCGTCCTATGTTTCAGATGTTGCAATTAAATGAACAAACAAGGTTACTTTAGTTCCATCCCCTTCGTCTTGTGATTAATGCAGAAATTTTCTCGGCAAATTACGTAAAAAAATAAATTGCAAAAAAAATGAGTGTGCTAACTGTTTTATTGTTTTTTTTCAACATGCAAGTGCCATAAGATACTGTCTTTGCTTATAAGTAAATTTAGACCTCTAAATTGCATAATTCAAGATCATAAAAAACTTTATTTCGCAATTCCGTGCATATCAATCAATACTCGTTAAAAAGTATACAAAGTGGTTTCAAAAAAGTCATGTCTAACCATCGCTTGTTACATATCATTGTTGTTGTTCCTGGCGACAGACGGCTGTGCAGCCCTTAAAGGAAGCGTCTCCCCGCAAGCCTTCCTTTGTTCTTCCCTCATTGGAACGATTTTCCATAAAAGCTTGTGAAGGACAAAGTGACGAATCTCGGGTATCCTGAAAATCGATAGTTGATTTTATTGAGTAGTTTGAATTTACCTAGTGGCGTAGATGATTGGGTTAGTGAGAGTTTTCACCATTATGTTCAGAAGAACCACGATTGACAGGACGTTGATCAGCACGCTGTTTCGTCTGCAAGATTTATTTGTTAACCATCAAAATCAAACCGTTTAATTGATGAGAATGATTTTTTAGATTTCAAAGCGTGGACTTTAAAAATTAAACTATGAAATTCACTCCGTACTTTTATTGATTTCTTATTTTTATTTGCGATATTTAGCTTTTTTTATCAAATCAAACAAAAAAATGTTTTAAGTTTGGGGAATGTTTCAATCACTCTTTAAACAATAACCCGCAAAACACCAATAGTACTCTCTTGGTAGAATGTTCAGCCCTTTTTGTATTTCTGAAATGTTTTTGGTGGTGCCGTATTGGTAAAATAAAATAAAATTCGAAGTAGCCACTTGTTATTACTTCAAGAACTCGTTATTATGGATGATAAATTGAACGATTATGAACTGTAACGTTTTAATAAAAAGTGAATAAATGATTTTTTTTAAATAACTCATTGTTTCATATTTTTGATAAACTACATTATGGAATAATACTCTATTATAAGGAGCTCCCATAATGTGTTATGTTATTTTCCAGGGTAATTTGACTTTGAGTTTTAGCATGTAAACTTACTTGTAAAGAGGCATTCCGTTGGCCGTGAAGATGAACAAAATGCTTGCCGGCATCCATCCGAAAAGGAAAGTTCCAAAAATCAAGGCTGCCGTGATTACAGTACGCCGTCCTCTGGCATTTGTAGCTGATGTGGTCTTGGAGCGAACCTGAAACTTTATATTTTAGACGTTTAACGTAAATGTTTTGTTGTTTCTTTATCGATGTCCCTGTTTTATTTTGACTAGTTGCAAGAAGCCATTGAAAGATGTGTATACGACTTGCACATACCTCAACAAATAAACATTGAAGTCATATTCTCTATTCAATGCAAAACTTTTTCAAATTTAAGTTAGGTAAACACATATTTCTGTCGGGCATAAAAATTGAAAAACAGCAGTTTGCATATATTTTTTTTGGAAAGACTTTAGTTTTTATTCTAAACATTCCAGACATTTTATTTTCTTATTCGATTATTTGAAAACGACAACAATTTCCTTAACTTTAAAATGTATTCAAAGCGTAATCTTTTATAACGCGATTACCCTAAGAAGACATTGTAAAAAAACATTTCACATTTTTAAGGTAACTACTTTTTTTAAGCAAAAGAAATCGGGGATTACTGAACATTTTTGTTTTGTATTTGTTAGATGAATAAATTGCAACATTTATATGAACTTATAAATGTTTTCAAACTTCTTATTACTACTACTTATTAACTCTTAATGCCATTGGCAGATACAGTGAATGAATGAATCGATTGGCTGTTACGTCTATTCCTTATGAATTATCGTCAAAACAGTGGATTGGTACTGCAAGTACTAGGAAATTAAAATTGAAAAGTACATTTAAAATAAAAGAATGACAAACAAACATAAAATTTTTAAAAAAATTTCACTTTTTACAATTGATGAAATCTATTGAAACAGTCTTTTCTAATTCTTTTACTCCCCCTAAAATTGTCCAAATATTGTTCAACGATCCCCCTTGAGACAATCTGCCATCTGCCAAAGTGTTTGTTCCTCACCTTTCCCCAATAACAGGCTAATCCCCTCTAGGCGCTCGTTTTCCCCCGCACTGAGCGGCAATTTGTCCGACGGGGTTCTCATTTATTAACCTCAATGGGATGATTCAATGAGAGCTCATTTCCGTCTTGTGCTAGGGTCGCATGACTGATTCGGGCGAATGAACGCCCATGCGAAAAATGCGTGAGCAATGCAAAGTTAGAAATGGTCTAATGACTGCAAGGCGGAAAAATTGAGACGTGGGAGTTTGATGAAACATAGTGTAAGATTATAGTCATGCGTTACAGTGAAAAATGAGTTTTAGTGCTGACGCATAATTGCGCACATTAATTCTATGGCAAGTTGAAAATACATTTTGTTTTGCAAAAAACTTCAATTTAACGAATATGTCAAAAATATCCTACAAAATGTTTGAGTTGTAACAGTGAAGTCAGGAAACTGATAGTCTGTTATTCTAAAAGTGATATTTGAAAATTCTAATGTGATTCGCCCGCGCTAGATCAAAAATAATTGCATGATTGAACCTCCAGAATTTAACAAAAGAATTTCAATTGGTGAAAATTAGCGTCGCTGCGGAACACTGGATTAGTGACCACTTTCTAACAAAATTATATAATTTATTTTGGTTAACATCAAAATTTACTGTAATTAGTTTTCTTGGTTTGTCTGAACATCTGCTAAATCTTCGACTGCAATATTCAGAAAATACGCAAGTTGCCTACTTTCAAATTAACCAAACATTTTTGAAGAATACAACAATCAGTCATAATATGTTTTGTTTGATTTTAGAACACAGAACTAGTGACTTTGAATATATTCATCGCATTGAGCATGAGAGTGAAACCGTCACTTAATCGAAGTAAAGACTTAAAATATTAAACTTTTTTATTAACAATCGTAAACGTTACATTTGTCAGCATTTGTATAGATAAAAAACTGGCTTTCTAATTTAAAAAAATAAACATTTCTTCAGTGGTTCGACTTGGGAGTGGTACTAAGTTGCTTTTTGAATTGTTTCTTTTTCCATATTCTAACAAATGGCATCAATACATCAGTTATTAATTTTCATATGTAACGTTCAAATCGTGAGAGCTGTTCAACGAATTGCTGTTATTTTTGACAAAATTTTTTCAATTGCTGACGTGGCTATAGTTTTCATCGTCAAAATCAGAGTGCAGAAATAGAAAAAAGGTCCATGTAGTTTGGCATTTGATGAAAAAAGGATTCAAAATTTGAAATATCAAATGTCACAAAAATAATAAAAGTACAGATAAATGTCGTTTATAAAAATATACGTGAGAATAAAGAAAAATTGTATTTGCTGTACAAAAGTTATTTTAATGCTGAAAGAAATTTTGAAAAATCATTAAAAAAACATATTTCCGTTTAAAAATTAGTTTACAAATTAGTGATACTTTTGAAATGTTTTTGTTTTTAAAAAGAAGTTGTCTTTTTAGCCGATTTAAAAAACTAAACCAACCTCGCTCACGGTTCTCAACATCAGCCAGTAAAGAATGCAAGTGGTGATGATGAGCACAATGATGATGATGGAAATGGTGGCCCGGAAGTAAAGGTTTTCATAGAAAGAGATTCCAAGGCAGGATTCATTTCTGAAAAAAAAAGTTGTTTCGCTTCTTTTGACTGACTCCCAAACCCTAATGCAGTTTTTTTCAATAAACATTATGCAGTTTTTGAAAAATTTTGTTTAACTTCAAACAAATTAATTTTTTGAGTTAATTTTCACAACGTTTAGACAAAAGAAAAAATGCTAATAAACTCGCGTAAAATGTTTTAAAAAGTGTGAAAAATGTATTTTCGTATTACCTGTATCCTTGTCCTTCCCAGGCAGAAAAATAGATAATCAACAAAATGGGTGGCAGTGCCCAGATGAAGAAGATGATTATCTGAAAGTGGTTTTGTTGATTTTTTAAAACTACTTTCATTTTAAATACATTAATTATTTGAAATTGTATAACGGGAAAAGTCAAATTCTCTTACTGCAATGTTTTACAGTATTGTGAGTAATTTGACGCAATTTCAAATCTTGTTTACTGGACAATGCACGAGATAATTTAATAAAACCAACCTGAACCGCCCTCAGAGGTAGAATCTTCTGGTGGTCGAATGGCCTTGAAATTTGAATGTAGTGCACAAATGCCAGAGCCACAAGGTGGAAGATTCCAGTCAGAAGACCACCGGTTCGGAAAGCCTGAAAAGATAATTATTGAATTTGGAGGAATTTTAAAAAAAATATACCAGGCCATTGAAAAGTTCCAATGTGTTGGGAAAAAATAATATCATTATCATACCCTGACAAACAAAAGAACACCAATGGTTGAAAAAATCCAACTGTTGTGTTGCCAATTTTGAGATATATATTTTAAGTGATTCTGTTTATTATATTATTACATTTTGAACTCTGATTTTTAAATCATTCACCTTATTACAAAATAAGGTGAATGTTTTGATCATAAGAGAATAGACAAATCTAACGAAAGTTTTAATCGATCGCAATGGCATCAATTGTTGAAAAATTTCTTAGAGCTAAATAAAACGATGATTGCTACATGACGATGATTGCTTCAATGAAAACTTTCATTTTTCTAACATCCACAATAGTTTTCCCATTTTTATTCTAAAACTGAACTTTTACATTCAATTTTTTTCATTTTTTTTTCTTTTTTGGGAGCTGCCTTCTTTTATTACAGCGTTGTTCTGAAGTAACCTTCAAATGTTCAGTGAAACTTTGGATTGATTTCGACGATTCTAAATATTTCATCATTTGTTTTAGGAAGCTGCATTAAACAATCTTATAAAAAATTGTAATAGTTCAATATTTTGATTTTTCATTTTATGCCCCAACTTCTTGTAGTGTTGTTTTGAAAATTTTGAAAATGAATTTTAAAAATGTTACTGAAACTTCAATTTATTAAGAAAATCTTGGCCCCTTTCATTCGGCGTACTTGGACTAGAAATTAGCCTCCGTAGACCTATATCCGCACTCACTTTGTGGTCGCTGCTAAATTTCCTTACCCTAGGGCAATCAACTACGCGGCGCGGGGATCCGTAATGTGGGAATTTGGACGCGTCTATGCACACAACACAAATTGAGTCTAAAGACTAGTGGGAACTAGAACTTAATTTCCGAAGGAACGGAGGCGGACGAGGCTCAGACAAAGAGAGTTAAAATCACATGGTAGAGCAAAACAGAAGTCAGAGAGAGAGAGAGAGAGAGAGACAGACAGAGAGACAGAGAGACAGAGAGAGAGAGAGAGCTTTTCTTTCTACGATCACTTCCCCCTCTCACCCCCGCCAATTACCCTCTCCGTGCAACTTCGCAGCGATGTTTCAGGATGCAATTGCCGTCTGATTAGTATGCAAGACTAGTTATTCTCAATTTTCGCGGAATTCGTATCGCAGAACAGGCGTCGGATGACAAATGCATGACGGGAATACAAACTTCAGCTGAAAGACTAATTGAATTTCATTATTCATTTTGGATTTTATTGAATCTTTCAGGGTATGCGAATTATTGTGAGAATGTTTTGTAAACAATAAGTTCCCAACATTCTAGAAATGATTCTCAGCAAACTCAAGAGTTTTATCTAATTGTTTGAGCATCATTCGAAGAAAAATAAGCTTTCGACTACGACATAAAGAAGGTTTACTTTTGCCAACTAATAAAAAAAATTATTCGAGTTGTGAAATCAGGTAGTCTTATGATAGAAAATAAATTTCAAAAAAAAAGTTGTGGTATCAGTTTATACAATTTAAAAACAAATTTAACCTTCAAACTAAGTTTTTATAAACATTCCTTGGTTGTGACAATGTCGTAGATTAACCATGCTTTTACTGTCACACGCAAAGAAGCTATGCGGAATAACCTTTTATTTGCAGGGCTTTGATTTAAAGATGAATTTACGTAGAATTTGTTTTTTTAAGTTGACTATTTTTAGTGAGTGAATGTTTCCCTACGTATGGATTTATCATAAAACAAAAATAACAACATCCAGGGGTGATTATTTTGTTCGCGGTCGCCTACCGGCGTCCGCACCCCCCCTTTGAAACTGGTGGTAAGTGTGAATTTTTATGACGCTCTAATACAGTTCTCATTCACTGTGTCTACTACACTTTTCTTTTCATCGATTTTTATAAAAAAAACATTTGAAAAATAATAGAGTTATAAAGTTTTATAAAATTTGTATTTTTTGTCGCACTGTCCAACATTATAATGGGAAGTCGTCTACAAAGAGTTTTTTCAGTATATTATTTGGCTTTACATTCATCCCATATTGTATTTTCAAATGTAAAATGAGTAGTGTATAGATACAGCGTCTCATTTTTTTCAAATGTTTCTTCGAGTTATTTGGCATGTTAATTTTTTAACTGCTAAAAATAGAAAATGTTCTTTTTTTTAAATTATGCGCTCTTTAAAAAGCGTTTCTCAACAACAAAGTTTTGCAACAAATAAGATTTGTTTTACTAGAAATCACTCTTGTGTTTCAACAGAACTAGGGTTTTTCAGTCCTTTATTTAAAGGACTGTCGATCGCATTGGAGCGCGCTTTGGGGGTCAGACATGGCAACTTCGCCTGGCGAACAACTTTGAAAGCCTCGTTCTCATCGAATAAGCATTTTTACGAGATGTAATTTAACAGAAATATTCAATAAATAATGCAGATCGAGTGTTTGAAATTGTATGAAATTCGACCGAATTTTTTTGTTTTGTTGTTTTGAAGGTTTGTCGGTGTGGGAAAATTCAACGATTCCATGAAATTTCATACAATTTCAAACACTTACTCTACAGTATTTATTGCGTATTTCCTATAAATTTCAACGTTTAAAAATGAGTATTCGCAGAGAACGAGCTATTCAAACTTGGCTTTAATTCAATGCTGATTCTGAAAGTGCGCTCCATCTCACTCGCAGTCCTTTAACACAGAATCATCCGAATAGCTCTGAAACACTAAGGTAAGCAGGTAAACAAATAAATTCTGTTTTAATAGGATTTTATTTATTTAAAAAAGTGTTCTCTACTTGATATCGCGCACCCGACCGCACCCCCCCCCCCCTTTGAAACGGCGAACAACTGGTCACCCCTGACAACATCAAATTACCAAAGTTGGCCCACAAAATTGTTAAAACTTTGTTGTAACATTTGAGTGACGGTAATTTGTTTACTTAGGTTTTTTGTGTTTCAGAATAAAAGTTATGAAAAATTATTCTTTATTTAAGTTAGTCAAATGTTGCAAGCTGATATTAATGGTTTTATGAAAATAATCAGATATTTAGTCTTGGACGAAACTGTCGTTGTTTACTTAATTTACAATTGTCGTGTAACTCATGTTTGTTAAAAATTTTATAGTTAACGGTACCCCAACAAGTAAATAAAGTACAAACAATGAGCAATTTCCTTCTCTGATCGGCTAATGAACGCTGCTCCCTCCAAGTCATCCCCAGCAGGGCATCCATATCAGCATTCATAAGTTCGTCATTGCCGGTGTCCGCTCTCTGATCAGCTCTTTTACGACCACCTTTTGCCGAACGACGGCTGCATAAAGTAATTAATGAACCACTTCAATATATTTCCCACATGAAATATAGAGCTGATCAAGAGTCACCAAAAGACGCTTATGGTCGTACTTCATTATCTTCAAAAATGTTTTAAACTACAAAAAAACCATTAGAATGAGTTTCCCTATTTTCTTTTTCACATTTGCGAAACGAGCATTAAATTTCCCAAAATTGGCCAACGCCCTTCGATTTTCTAATCAGAAGTTTGGCGAAGAGCAGAACAAGCAACCTCTAAAAACTACGAACTTCCCTAAATCTTGGATGTAAAACAAGCCAGTGAGTTTAATTGGAAAATGAAGGTTTATAATTTGTAAAAAAAGAGATTTATTAAAACGATTTTTTCATGTACTTTTTCTTATGGACATATTATCACAACCGAAATAAACTTTTCCTTCTAATTGCCCCCTCCCTCCCCTAACCAAACAAATATTTCTCGTCCAAAACAACATATCTCAGGACTCCTTTATTTATTCTTCCTTCCAATTACCCACCGGATACAAACAAACTCCCACACGTTGTTTCTCACCCACAAAACAAACGTGGATCTTTGTGTCTGGAGAAAATCTCGGTTGGCGAAACCCAATCCACTTGTAGACGGAAAGGACATTTTCCGATTATTAGTAAACGAGAATTGGGTTACATTCTGGAAAACAAAGGGAGACGTGGTGCCAAAACAAACCCAAAACGGGCTGGGGAAATTGGTATTTGGAAAGGGCAGCTTTGTGAATTTAGACTTTAGCTTACGTAAATACGGATAATGCGACCGATGTTTACACAGGAAATTTAGCAAAGTAAAAAACCATTTTTTTACTGTTTAATCTTTAAATGTTCGATAATGAGCCTTATAATGCAGCCAACGTCACGATGGTATCAAGCAAAGCAAACGAAACAATTTTTCTTTATGCACAAAATTAAACATTGAAATTATTAAAGATAAATATACACAAAGAATTTTTTTAAAAATTTAAACATTTGGAGTTATATCTACGCTATCACAACGACCAAATCTTTTTTTTTCTTCAGAAAACCTTCTATTAACTATACAAATAATAAAAGATTATCTCATTAAAAATGCCTACACATTTGGTTGCCTTATGTTGACCAAAAATATCGCTTTTATTCTTTAAGAGAGAAAAAACAAAAACAAAATATTTTTACTGCAGCATATTATCTGAATGTTTTTTCTCCAGCAGTTAAATAAAAGTTTCAAAGGAGATGCAATGGGTGTCTTCATGACAGCTTTATAAATTTTAATTTAATTTAAAACAATTCTAGATTCTGGAAAAGTCATAAACATTTTCATAAAAAAACAAATTCAGAAATTTCATGGATCTAAAATCTCAAAGTTTGGAATTTGAAACAAATTTTTTTAAAAAGATTTAAAAGGATATTTTCAATCAATTTTGAAAAGCCAAAGTTACAATGAATTCATAAATTGCATTAATTTCAGTCAAACGTGTTTAAAACTGGAGCCGTTGGTTGCCTGGCAAAAGATCATAGTCAACCCAAAATATCGATGATCTGGATATTACAAATATTTTTTTTCATAAAACAAGTGGATGCTATTGTGAACTTTGCAAGAACAAAACATTTGTTTTGACTTTCAATTGAAACATGTGCTTTAATTGAATGTTGCAAGTTACACATAAAACAACACTGCCAGTTATCATCCACTAATTCCAGACCACTACACGAAATCAACTTCAGAAGTTGCTTTTCCGTAAGACAAGATTATAAAATTGAAAACTAACCTCCAAAGTCAACGGGAAACAGTAGGTGTCATGCCGTACCCCGAGCACCACTGGTTTGTAGGAGTTCCAAAAGAGAGAAACTGCCACAACAACCGATGTCCATGTGTCTGATAAGGCCAACGAGTAGGTGAGCTCCAAGGACGTCGAGCGGCTCTGAAAGTTAACTTTACAACAAGTTAGCTGTGATTTCAGGTTACCGATTTTTGAAGCATTTTTCAATGAAGCAATGAAACATTGCATTAGTTTGTGGTTGTTGGTAAAAATAAATAATAATCATTTATACCTTATTTACCAATTTATTAACGTTAATTTTTGCTAGCATAAAAAGGTGAGTGATATTTTGCTACAAGAATGATGGGTACAGTAAAGTGCATTATCTTCAAACGCCCGTTTTCTAGCATTTTATGTAAAAAAAAACTAGCTCAAGTGCACATGGATGAACAAACATATCAATAGTTTTGTGTTCACTTCATTCCATTACTGAAACATTCGCCAATCTAAAATATCTACCAACTTTATATAATGTGTTTGTTATATATAAATTTAACTGATAATTACTTTAGAGATTTTCACACTCTTGATTATTCTAGCATTTTTCCAATTATTATGTTAATGCTGGATGGACATTGAAAAATAATTATTATTGCGATGTTTTGGGTTTTGGTTTTAACCGCCTTGTGTTAAAACAACGCCACCTTCGTCTACAGTATGTCTATTTGAAAAAAAACATTCCTTATAACAATGTTTCAGCCACAATTTGTACTCTTTCAAAATTTAGTTTCGTATTGTCATATGAGTTTGCAGCTTTAACATCGTGTTTTGAGTTGTTGTGGTTGTTACGTTTACAATAAAGCTTTTCCTTAACTCAAAAACTACCTAACTTCCCGTTTTTTTTTTTAGAATTTTATTTATTAATATGTTATTTTCTGTGGCAAACCAAGCTTGTTACGATGTTTTAACTATACTTTGTACCCTTCCGATACTTTGTGACATGTTTGAGCCCGATTTCGCATTCTCATTTATTTTTAAATGAATTTGAAATTTCGGATTTTAGCTAAAACAAATTAGGCAAATGTTTCACCGAAACTATTAACAGTTGCAAAATCGCAAAATGTATTAGTTCCGAAAGTTCATTTTGACTTATGTTTTTAACTGTTTTTAACAGTGGCCTTTTTTGCTCATTGTTTTGTTGTTTTAGAAGTTTTCCATAAAACATTTCCTTTACTCAAAAACGACCCGACTTCCCCCGAACGAACCTTGACGTGCCATCTGGACAGAAACACGGCTATGTTCAACAGAGCGGCGAGGGCACACAAAAAGACGATGAATGGGATGCAAATCTCGTAAAGGAATGTCTTCAGATCGGTCATCTGGAAAAGCACACGTTAGGAAAATAAGATTGACAAAGGGCGGAGACAAGAAGAAATTGCGTTTTTGAGCAAACAAAGATTTGCAAGAACGACAAAGGACAATAGTAAAATGGGTACGGTAAAGAAAAGGTGATTTTCGTGTTTGGGTTTTCTGTGAATATAGAAAAATTACGTCGGAGAAGTCCGAATTAAGAAAATCAAAAACATCGTCTGTTTAAAGTTTGTTATAACACTGCTTTGGTGAAAGAACCAGTTTTTTTTTAAATAATTAGAGAGTTCCCCAGAGAAACAAAATGTTTAAAACAACCTTTGTTTTCATTTCAACTACTACCTTCAAAAACAGTAAAACCTTCAAAAGTAACAGAAAAACAGTAAGTGTCAACCTCTCACTTGTGCAAATGTAATTTGACCTTTTTTTCATACTTTTAATTCTGTTTATAGTTGAGAAAGAAGAAATGATTCCTAACTTTGCAAATTTATGCAATTTTTCAATAGAATTTTTGACGACCCATGTAAATGTTTCAAAAACTGTTATTCACAAGAAAAATATACGAAAATGTTTAAACGTTACTGTACCAGGAGTTACGGCCCGCCTTCGGCGGTCCTACACTCCTGGGGCGGCCACTGGCCGCACAGTTAGGCGGCCTTCGGCCGCAAAGCTAACAAATGTACCCCAAATTTTAGGCTCATGCTAATTTCCGCCCTTCCCACCGAATTACCGGTCTCCTACCTAGGAAATGCGGCCGACCATATTTTTGCCTAACACGCTGCGCTGTTAACAAAAAGAAAGAAACGGCCAACTGTTATAAGGGATACTGTTTGAAAACAAAATTATGAGATTGCGAGCCATTGGTCTTCGTTTTAAACAAAAGTAAACAAGTAGGAAAGACGAAATAACACTATTGCTAACATAATAGTAATCATTGTTCTATGCGCTTGAAATATAAATAAAATATAAAAAATACCACTATTTTTTTTCAAAAAAATATGTTTTTGTTTTAAAACTATTTGATTTTAATTTTTATGTTATCAACAAGCCTTCGGTTTAAGGCATAGTATGGTTTTTGAAAATAATTCTCAGTTCAATTGTAAAACCTGGCATAAATTTTCATTAAAATACAAAATAATTCAATGTGTGAATCAAACTATAATATGAACGGAGTGAAATGATTGCGGAGCTGTTACATCAAAATTTTCTCAACCTTAAAGTGTGCTGAAACATTGAAAAGGGAAAAAGGAACAATAAAGTAGAGGTCAAAAGTTTCTGAATATAAAGTGAATAAAGAGCAAAGATTCACAAAACTTAAAGCGTTCTTGAGCTGTCCTTGAAACGCCCGCCAGGCAATGGGGAAGCCCGCGAATGCCTAATAGGAAGGGGGCGTGGTTATCCCACCTCCTCAAAGGGTGCATTCACCGCCCATTGAGACCAGGTTTTTGTGGATTCTTGGATGAACCTCTAAGAATTTTCAATTACTTAGGTTGGGAACTTATCAAAGGTCGAAAAAGCTAACGTTCAAAGGTTGCAAAGGATTTTTAGTTTAAAAAATCAAGTTTTAGAAAATAAGCTGACTGTTTTGGTTAGGTTTTGAATGAATTTTGTATGAAAGTCTAGCAATACCATTTTTACCCCATCGACCAAATCAAAAAAAGGACGGTTCAATTCAAATTTGAAGCAACAACGAACTAAACTGAATGTTTTTTAAACGTGTTTTTTAAATTTTAGGTAATATATTTTTAACTCAACGATTTTCAAACGAATTCAAGCGTATAAATGGTACCCAAGGGTATAATCAAATTTTAAATTTAGATTTTAATTTAACATAAAAATGCAACAGCGTGTTTAACTTGTGTTAAACTTAATTGTTATTTTCCGTTTTTGCGATAAATTTCTGATTTCTAGTATGGAAATTTTTTAAACTCATTAGGTGAAATGAAGAAAATAATAATAAGTTGCGTGCATCAAATCAAGAAAAGGTACACTTGTTTATTTTCCTTATCCCAAAAGAAAATATGTCAGGAACAGAACTTAAGATTTCAACGAAATTACACCGAAACAACTGTAAAGAATGTTTCTTGAAACAATCAGTTAGACCAAAAAAAAAGAAACTTTGAAAATACATTTTTAATCCGCCCATTTTTAAAATGTTTACAATTTTATCAAAACAAATGCTGCTTTGATCTCATTCAGGAAATAACAGTGAAAAAGGAAATTACATTATGTAAACTTACCGCAATAACAAAATTATTATGAACTATCCTTCAAAAACTGTTTTTGAAACGGTCAGATGATTATTTTACTAATGTATCAAAAATTAAAGTTCTTCATTTACTGGTCAACATCATATTATGTGATCAACGAAAATTATCATACATCGAATAACAAATCATAGATTTTGATTTTGATTTCCAAGCTGTGGTCTCGGTCCTGTCCATTACTATTCCGTCTTTACCCAAATTATTTTAATTTTGTTGAAACATTCAAGATAAAAAATACAATTTAAAAAACTCCGATAAATAATATTGACTTCTTTTAGGACAATGAAAACAAAATTAAAAGCGGTCTATATGCGTAACACATACTGGAAAGTGAACTTAGTAAAAAGTTAGATAATTCCATGTAGTTGTTTCTACAAACGGCTTGCCGGCATGCGAGCAAGAACCACGACAACAGCAACAGAGTTGTTTAAATAATTCAAGATTGCTGGAAATATCCCGCACAAACCTGTTCACAAATGAGGAAACGCATTTTACGCATCTTTTTAGAAAAAGATGATATTCAGATAATAGAAATTTAATCTCAAACCTGTTTCTAAAATTTTATTAAATATCTATTTTAACTCTCTTGTCTGCAAATGAGTTTTATTATTAATTTTTTAAAGTTATTGTGAAGTGACAAGTATACTTTGTTTAAATTAAAATACTTTAAGTTAATCATGTTTTTTGTAAGGAATATAGTTTACTTTCGAGAAAACATGACAATCTTTGAAAATCGAAGTTAAGTTTTTAAAAGACTTTTAAAATTAATTTTGAGACAAATACTAAATGAAAATTGCTAAACATTGGGTGACATTTTAGTAAAATCTAGATCTTTATTGTAAAATTTGATTTAATGTGTACAAATTAATATAATATTAATTTTTTAAAGTAACAACTTTAAGTCCAAACAAAAATCAAACACCTCAAATATTAAATCGCTTTGGTTTTAATTTGAAACATGGATTTTATAAATGGACAAAGAAAATGGCGTGAAAACAAAAAATTGGGAAAGATCGAAAAATTAAAATTGTAAGCAATTAAAATACCATGAACTTTTCTTAATTACGACAGAAACTAAACAGACCAAAATTAAAACATGTTAAATAATGTTATTTTGCCCTAAAAGGGCGTATTTCTTTCGAATAATTAAAATATTGTGCGTTAAGAATACAAAACAGGAAGGTTCCTATCAGATCGTTGAATAAATGAAATTCTATGAAAAAAAAATCAGTTGCAAAAAATAATAAACCTAAAACCAAACCCCATTTCGGACAAACTATATTCTCAGATAAAGAAAATAAGTCAAGGAGTCTGCTTATTGGAGAAACTGCGGTGCCATGATATTGCAAACTCTTTAGTCCACCATGAAACATGGAACTTGTAAAGAAATAAATTTTTTTTAATTACAAAAAGTGAAATGACCTCCCAAAGCTCATAATGCAATTGTTTTGGACAAAAAACACATGGTAAAATTTATTTATTGAAAAGTAATTAATTTTTACAATAAGTTGAATCTGAATGAATCAAATGAAAAGCGAGCATCCATTTTAGAAATTCTTCTGTCTTTTATAAAACATCTGAAAATGGTCGAAAATTTAACAATTTGTCAAGTAAGGAACATATGTTATTGTCATGTTGTTATACTCACGATGTATCCAATGGCCTTTCCAAATTGAAGGGGCTTAGAAAACAATGTGTATTAATTCAATCACGCAGCATGCAACTGAATTTCACAAAAGTAGTTAAAAAAGAAAAAAGAAATTTTTTGCACTTCACGAAGCATGGAACTGACTGAATATTTAGTTTTAAATTCAAATAAATAATAATTCCACACTCCTATTTACCATTACTTTTGAAAAGAGTGAACTTATTCTACTGGTTTTATTGGAATTTCTAATAGAAATAAAAAAATGAATTTGTTGTATACAACAGCTAATTGGAAATGTACGCCGCCGGAAGATTAAAGGTTTTTCCTAATTGCTATTGGTTTAGTCTACTACGTAGCATGAAGCTGATTTTTACAAAAGATTTTTTAATTTAATTTACCACGTCAAACAGAAGCAACCTACAACAAAACGAATTTTGAGTAGTGTTACTCAGATATTTGAAGTCAAATTTAGAATGATTTTTGTTTTCTAGAACTTCTTTTTTAACTTTGTTTCCAAAATGTGCATTTATCAAAATCTGTTATTTTACCACACTGAAATAAATTGCTGCGATTTGGCTCGTGTTTGACCTTCATGAGACCACCGATTTAAATAATTAAATTGTTACGCAGGCAGAATTCCAAATGGGTATTGGGAAGGACCACCGTCTGGGGCAAAGAAGCTAATGAACAACTGCTCTTCTGCACTAATGGGGAAGTTCTTGAAGAGGAATTGCTCCTTAAAGTACCCTTAAGGGCGGGCTTGTCACTGACATGCGATATTTCCAAAACATCTTGTTTTGTTGAAGGAAAGGGGTTTCTGACACCAGAAACAACAATTTTAGTGACGGCTCCTAAACTGTTCATCGTACGTTTCGTATTGATCTTTCTTGATTAGTATCATTTTATACCCAGCCAACGTTATAAATTAAATTACGTCTTTCAGTTTAAACGGCTAGTATATTTTGCTGTCCCGATTAATGAAATAACATGCGACGTTTTTTAACGGTCGCTTAAAACATTTGACTTGCTTTAGTTTTAGTGAGTTTGTTTTTAAATTTATTTTAGAAAAACCAATATCTACGAAATAACTAAGCAAAATTTACAAAAAACAACGAAAAACGAAATTGAAAGAGAAATTGCGAGATTTTAATGTAAAAAAACAGTTAAAACATTTAAAAAAAACCAAGCCTTTGTTTCAACAACGTCTTTTCAAGACAATGTCATTAAGTTTAAAAAGTATGGCGTAATATAAAAATAAACAAACACGGAGAAGAATAAATTTTATTTCAATTGTATTCGCTGTTTTGTATTCGCTAGGGCTAAAATTTTGACAAAATCTTGGAAAACATATGGCTTTGACAATGTTTGACAGTCGTATCTAACACAAAATTGAATTTGTTTTGCATTTTTATCGAGATAAAAACATAGCTAATTATTGCATTTACACAAAGAATTATTCTAATTTTTATAAAAACAATAACCAGGACAAGATGGAACAAAGTTATACTTTTAACCATATATAACAAGCAATTTGAAACTTGAAAGTAGCCATTATTTACGGTTAAAAATACTGAAAAGATATAACATTGTTTTAAATTAAAATAAATAATTTGGGTTAAGATACCACAAAGTCAACAGAATCGGAATATTGAACGTGCTTTAGGGAAGTGCGGTCCGCTGCTCTTTTGATGCACCGATTTGTGCAAATTGAGGCTTCCAACTTCTTCCAACTTCCAACTTCAACCAACTTGACAACATTGTGAAAACAAGCAGTAAACACGTTCACAGTTTCAGTAAAAGGTTTTTTTAAATGAAATGCTAAATTCAGAAAATGAAATCAGAAAAATGCTTATGTGAAA
Organism: Oscheius sp. G VE-2021; assembly: GCA_022343465.1. Classification (NCBI taxonomy): domain Eukaryota; kingdom Metazoa; phylum Nematoda; class Chromadorea; order Rhabditida; family Rhabditidae; genus Oscheius; species Oscheius sp. G VE-2021. The sequence goes on from JAJQXH010000065.1 coordinate 39,022, forward strand.
AATTACATAAAACCAAATACATTTTCAACACTCTCACTAAATTAACTCTATTTTTTTAAATTTTTATAAGTGTTTGTTGAAACTTAGGTTAAACAAAACAAAAAATAACCAACAATCAAGTAAAAAAAAACAATTACCCCTAAGGAAACAGTAATTGGACACGTTCACTAAATAGTAAACAGTTGATTTTGAAGAAATCATTTGGCGGAAATAAAAATAGAAAGTTTTGATAAAACTTATTAGCCACTTATATTTTGTATAAAATATTGCCAGATTAAAAAAAATTGTTTTGCCAATATGGAAAAATCCCCCTGAAATCAGAACTTTACTTAAGACGACTGCTTATAAATACGCAAAGCTTTGGGTTTTCTTTGTTGAAACGCACAGCTCAGTTTTATAAAAAAGTATAAAAATAGCAAGTTGTTGTTGTCACATGGTGCAGAAAAACAAACACTCCGAAGAACCAAAGCCCCTAGGGAAAAAGAAATTGCAAATGTTCTCGAAATGGTAAACAGTTGATTGAGACAACATCGTTTAACGAAAAAAATTACAATTGTGTTTACAAAATAAGGATAATTAAGAAGGGCAAAAAAATTGGCATACTACCACTCAATAACTGGACAGAAAATTGGATCGAGACAATTTGTTGATTTGTTATAAAACACCTAAAGATGTTAACTGATTGTGAACCCCACGGAACGTGAATTACTGCAATTTAACCTAAGGGTATTAATATTTCCGATGAATACTTTAAATCCGATGAATACTTTTAACAATGTTGAATTGCTAATTTGTTTGGATGGTTGGCTGTGTAAATAATATGTTATAAACTGTGAAAATGATAGCAATAACATTAAAACAGTAGAAAATGTACAATTGCTTAGTTAAGGGAAAATATAGGAAAAATGCAAAACAAACTAGCTAAGAGGAATTTCCGACCGCCTCGCGATAACCCGTCCGCCGAAGAAGCGGAGTCACAGGAAGCAATTCGAACTCTGCATGATTCTTTAGTTTTTCCTGAGACAATAAAATTGCCTTCGTCTATCGGAGGGCACCGTGGAACAATAAGTCAATTGACCAATTGTGAAAGAACAGTGGGATAGCCAAAACAACGACTTCCGGGTTTACATTTTGCAGAAGTAAGAGCAGATACATCGCTTTGGTGTAAAAAACTCACAAATACACGTTATTGATTCAGCATGTTTTTTTTAATTTCGTAATATATTTGTAGAAACTGAACTGTAAAAAAACATGAAAATTTCGAATTAGTTGAGTTACGGTAGCAAATTTTGACTTTTTAGAGATTTGAGAAGAGTAAGCGTGAAAAGGCTTTTGATTTATAAATAAGTTAAATGCTTTCTGAATGGTTTTTAAATAAACATTAAAGAGCTTTATCACTTTAATCGTGCAATTCCATTTTGTAAAAGCAAAAAAAAAGACTTTTGTTAAACCAATGCCAAGCCGCAATAATGCTCGCGCTTCTACCTTAAATAAGAAAAACCGTCGCCTTGTACGGCATCGGTACTACGGATTTTCTATGAAATGAATAATATCTCTTGAAACATGAGTTTGAAAAAATATGCTTTTTTTAAATAATTTTCAAAAAGCGATATTAACGCAGGATTTAAAATATTACTTATAATCAAAACAAAATTTTCAAATAAAGTTGCTTTCCGCTGTTATGATCCATGATAAAACAGTAAACATGCTAAACTTTGTAAATATGAACAAAATTTAACTAAACTTTATTCTTAAAATCATGAAACTTATTCTCAGCTTCAATTCCGCAATTTGAAAAAAGGTTGTGCAATTTTGCGTAAATAGTTCCGAACAAAAAAATACTTGAACATGCATAAATAACATTTACAAGCGGTGTAAATACTGAAAACTCCATATGCTAGCAAATAAATAAACATCATAAAACAGCTGAACGTGCTAACGTGATAAAAAAGATAATTGAAAAATACGCTATTCGGAAGTAATCGGTAGTTATAGAAAGACATTTTCTTAAGAGTTGTGCTAAACATTCAATCGATCATAACGTCGGTCATAAAACTTTTGTAATTTCTTTTGAATTTCTCTTTTTAAAATTACAGGATAAATTATGACAAATATTTCCGCTTTCTGGATTGTTTAAGCTGTCAAATCAAAAATGGTCAGTGAGTGGCTAATTTTAAAAATGGAAAATCTGAAAGGGGTTTCCATTGTTTTCCCTTTAGGTATGTAAAATTAGTTTTTTGTTGAAACGCATGTTTGACCAAAATGCTGATAACTTTCCAAATTTTACAAAATGATTTGAAAGAAAACAAAACAAAGAAATAACTAAATTGCAAATAGTTTTAGAAACCTAAAACCTTTGAAAAGATGAAGAACGTCAAACACCGCCTGTTGGCGTGTTCATAGGTCATCGTCTCAAGTGTCGTGACAGATGGCCTTCGCCTTTGGAATTCCGAAAACACACCCAGTCTATTTACGACGTAGGAGATGGAACCAATTTGAAGCATTTCGCTACGAACGCCTCGAAATAACATTATATTCCACCACCAAGGGAGGCGAAAACAGCCATGTGGTAAATGGAGCGAAGAAAACGAAATTTCGGAACAGATATACTTTTTTGAAAGTTTTTGGTAATCAAGGCGACCAAACATGGTAAAGGGAAAACAAAATTTCATTTTAAATTTGAAAAATAATAGAAAAACTATAAACCCCCGTTTGAACCAGTAAAGATTTTATCAATTCTTCTATTAAAAATTTGGAAACATCTGAATAACAATATAATGTTTTAAAATTTCAATTAAAAAGAAGAGGTAAAAATGATTTTTAGTAAAAACTTTTGCGATTACAATAAGTCAAACATTTGTTTTTTTTTAAATTTAGGTGTAACATGCTGTTTTCAGCTTTTTGTTCGAAATTATGACAACTGTGCGTTTGACAGGAATCCATTTCCTTGAATTAGAATAGAAATTTTTTTTTTCGATTCTGTTTTACTTTTCCTACACATTTTTTTAAAATATAAAAATTAGTTAAAATGAATGCAATAATTAAAACGTCGTTTTTCAAATTGAAAAAAAAATAAATAAAATTTATCGAACTGAAAACAACAAAACAATTTTATATTGGTGTTTCAAATTGTTTTCAATACAGTAACCTTAAAAATTTTGAAAATGTTAACATTAGAAATATTGAGTACATTGGAATGAGCGGCGTACTTTCTTTTCGTTTTTTTTCAGTTTTCTGATATTAGCGCAACGAATAGATAATTAAAACTATCAGCTGCGAATGAAACATTGAAGCGAAACTAGTTTACAAAAATAATATTCCGAACTGTTAACTTTCTAATTTATTTAAGTCCTGAAACCGGAAAAGTATTGGTATGACGTTTCAAGATCACAAGTGTGAAACCATTTTTTTTCATTATAAAATCATTGGGAGTTCAACTTTTTACCGATTTCAAAAAAAAAACTGGTTCAAAATGTTTTCAACATAATGTGTAAAAAATTAGCTTTTCAAAAATAATAATAGTAAAACCACAATTTGGTAACTTGTTTTATTGAAAAATTTCAGTGATGTTCAAGGTAGTAGGCCCATTTGGAATCTTTGCTTCTTATAGTAAAGTGAAACCTCGAGATAATTTTTAAGTTTTGAGGATAATTCTTATTCTTCAAGATTAATCATTTAATCATTATTCAAGGAGATAATTCTTCAAGCAACTTTGCAAAGTCATCGCAGAACTTTTTGAACACTTCCCTGCTTTAATGATAACTTCCAGACTACTAATTAGTGAAAAAAACCTTGAAAAAAACCTTTAGAAAACAATTTCCTTTACAATGTTATTTAGACTAAATTTTTCTAAACGAGCAAGCTTTTAAAAAAAACAACGTTTTTTATTCTTCACTGTTCACCCACAAGTATCTTATAAACATTTTCGAAGTGTTAATAAAAAAATTCAAAATGGTAAAAGACTATATTGGATACACATTAAAAACAAGTATGCTCAATAGCGTTACAATCATGCTGAAACATTACTCGAAGTTATCTACTTGTTTAAAGAAAGTCTTAATTTTATTTTTTTAAAAAGACATTGAGAAAGCGGAATGTTTTGGTACAACATTTTAATTATAAAAATTAATAATTTTAATTGTTAAAAAAATTGTTTTAATAATTTATCTAAAGCGATTTTGTCAAAGCACCATTAATGAGATGAAACTTCGGCTTTAGTTTTTTTCGTCAAAAATTTCAGAAAATAAAAAATGAACACTTTGTTTCAACAAAAACCTTTACAACAAGTAATTCAATGAGATCGTTAGAACACGGTTGTTGGATTCCATATTAAATGAAATAAATTCTCAGAATAAGTTTTGAAGGTTTTAAATTAGAAGTAAATGTAGTTTGTTTCAAGCAAAACGGATAGTATGTCATGTGGACTAAACTACAAGTTTGACTCAAAACTCATGACTGATTCAAATTAATCAGAACAAGCCTATTGAAATAAAATGAATTATTCCATCGGGAAATGTTTTGTTTGGGATTGATAGACCAAACACCATATTGCCATCTTTTCTACCAACGGAAGCAATTAAACAATTGTCTCAGAGGAACAAACAATTAGACCTTTGAATTAATTGACTGGGTCCAAAATTCAGTGAAAGTTAAAAAAAATAGTGTCTTTTTTTTTAGAAAAACAAGTCTTTAGAAAATACCCTTTCGAATTAATATGTGCACAATCGGAGGTGACAAAAAATAAATGCTCGGTTGCCTAAAATGAATTAAATCAACTTATTGAAACACTGAAAACCTTATTATACTAATAAAATCAGAGTGTAATTTTAAAAAAACCAAGGTCAAATAATTTCAACCATCCAATAGATCAAAAACCGTCTCGCCTCCGCAACGCTTATCTTCCAAGCGGGAAGGAAACAATCAAGTAATTAAATCAGATGGGACAAACAATTAAGCCTGACTTTCGATTAATTGGGTCCCAGGGAACCAAAAAAAAACGAAACGTCACATAAATGAACTGCAAATTAGGAGAGAGAAAAACGAAAACACCAAGAATCAAACAGAACTGACAAACTAGTTCGTCTTAACTGACAAACGAGTAGTTTGATGGGGAAAACAGCTGACTCAGGGCGATCTGATCCACCCCGTTCAATTGGTTTCTCCCGAGAAAACAACAAGATTAAAAACTCACAAAGCAAGTGTGTGTGAGTGAGTGAGTGAGCGTGTGTATGTATGTGCGGTTGTATGTGTGCGTGTGCGTATGTGTTTGGGTATATGTGTATGTGTGTACGTGTACGCATGTGTAATTGTATCTATATGTATATGTGTGTATAGGTTTTATATTTTAAATTTTTAATGTTTTATAAGTCTCAATATTCAAATTGGCCGTGTTTGACATATCGCCCTACGAATGTTTTGGTGTCCGGTTCCTTCAAAATTAGGTCCCATTGGGGCAAACTAGGGACAAACAGCTGTGGGAGAAGTTTTATGGTCTATGATGCCCTAAAGGGCACTGGGTCGTCTTTTTATTTTTGTGTTTAATTGTAAATTTAGCTGTTGAATGCTTCAGTTTTGACATTTTTGATTCGTGTTTCGGTAAAGTGTTTATAATTTTTTCAATTAAAAATGTTTTTTGTTAGTTTGGCTTATAAAGTAAAATATTTTTTTTAATGTTTTATAGTAATTGCATTAGTTTTGCAAACACCGTTCACCAAACCAATAGCGTTCTTTTTTTAAAAGCTTATTTATAAATATTTATTTTAAAAGGTTTGGTTACTGACGTTATGAAAGTCAAATTCAACCGACCGTTACAAAAAAAAGCAAAAAAGAATAAGATATGTTTTGAGACTAAAGGCTGAGCTTTCGGAAATTTTTGATTGTAATTCAGTTCAAGAAAGAAAGAAAAAAATTCAAAGAAAGAAAAGAAAGAATCATTATGGATTAAAAGAGAGAGAGAGAGAATGTTTCATTCAAAATGTATCAGTTCGCAATAGTTTTGATCATCAGTATTCCGTTTCTAAAGTTGTCTGCCTTCTTGATATGTTTTCATTCTAAAAACAATTAAGTGAGAAAAAACAGAAATTCAGTAATTCGAAAATTGGTGTGGATAGTATCTTAACAAATTATTCGGCTGTTACAATTGTAAACTAAAATGTCTATTACTTTGGAAAAAAACGTTTTGATGACTTCTCTAAGGGTATTGTGTTTTTGAGGTATTGTGTTTTACACACGATTTTTTTTTCAAATTACCGCATGTTTTGATTCACGAAACATGTCTTTCATGGTGTCAATCGGGGAAATAGATATGAGAGCTCTACTTAGACAAATCCAGCTAAACAGCTTTATCGTATTCAGGAATGACCCTCATACGTATAAATCACATGTGCACTTGGGATCATATGAGTGTGAGTGTGTCTTTCACAAGTAGGGCTTCTGAAAATAAGTATCATTAATTTTAAAGGATTTGAATGCTTAATTTTTTAAAAAACATTTTTAACGATAAAGTTACAAAATGCCTAAAAATGGATAATATCATACACGAATCGGATTAAATTTATATTAGTTGAAAATATGGGGGAAAATGTTCCGAGTTTTTACTTTAGATCCTTCCAACATTTGTAAACAAAATAAGTCAAACAGTGTACCCTATTCGGATTTATTATTAACTTTCAATTACTTTTTTGAGTTAAATTGAAAAAAAGAAATTTGAATTCACTTGGATGGTACGATCTGGCAGCAAACAAATTATCAAACGCTGTTGCTAATGCGCTAACGGGTTGCCTATTTAACTAAAATCTATTTAATTTATTTTAAATTTAAACCCTCGTTTCCTCATTTTAGTTTAATCGGCCACACAAAAAGAACTTATGTAATATTTCAAACTCAATAAGATCAGAAAACAAATGAATCTAAAACAGTCTTTTACCCATTTTTCTAGAAACAGTTTGAGTAAATGATTTTAAAAAAACCAAATTTGTGAAGCGGAATAAAAACAAGGTAAACGTTTTCACAAAAAAGCCATCAAATAAGAAAAAAATGATGTAACCAGTGAATTTACATTTGGGGATTTTGAAGTGATTTTGAAAAAAAGAAGATGAAGAATATAAAGATTAACACTTTTGTTGCATAACATTTTGTTGCTTTTTATAAAACTGGTTTGGAGTACTATCATCATTTCTTTATCAATTAAGAAAAACACTTTTGAATTGTTTTGATCAAATCTTGCAACATGAAAGAGCTTATGATGACAATTTGCTCTTGTTTTGGTTCCCATTTTGGGATGAAATATTTTCGTATTTTTTTGAAGTTTACGTTTTTGCTTCACAATTTGTTTTCACTTCTTCCGTTTGGATTCCAACAAGGAAATGAAAAGGAGACAAGTGGTCGCGGAAGAACGAAAATGGGCTCATCGTTGTTGCCCTCTGCTGCTGACCTAAAAACATGTTTATGACCAATGCATGGAAGATGCAAGAAAGGGTAAGTCAAAGCACAGAACACAAAACATTTGAAAGGCATTGTTTATAGACAGAGGAAATTATGAGAAAAGCAATTATGCAAAAGCCAAAAATTTTCATTTTAAGTTTATCACCATGTTTTAGTCCGTTTATATCAAAGGGATTGGTGAGGTTTTGTACTGGTGAAAGGTCTGAAATTTTTAATGTCAAAATATTCGTTAACTGATCTAGTAAAAATAAATTATAAAAAATACCTGCCGTCAAAGCAATTTGGCTGGGTTGGTTCTGAAAATAATTTTTTTGTAATAATTTGCAGTTCTCAAATATTATTTTGTACACTGTTTAATATTTTGGTCAACTCTACCGAATGCATATCCTTGTCTGCGGATCAATTATTTTTTAGAAAGAAATCTAAAAGAAAATTTTTAAAACTTAAATTCCATCAATTACTTTCAGTAAGCATTGAATTTGCCTTTAACTTTTTATACACAAAATTTGCCTTGAGTTCGTTTTATAAAATTGTAAATGATTTATCATATAGACAATCTAGCGAGAAAACAAAAGTTCTGGCTGTTTAAAACTCGTCCAACTGTTTCAAATTCTTTTTTAAACCATGCTGTTTTCAATTATACAGTGGGGTGATAAACAAGTGTCAACAAAAGTAGTTCAGTGAAAATGTTTAAAAAAAACAAATTTTTCGAAAAGTACTAATCCTACGATCTTTGGTCGTTCACTACATATGCACAGTTTTTTCAAGTTTTGAAAACTAGTTGGATCATTTAAGTCATTTTTTTCTACGATCTAAAACATTTGGACTAGAGCCACAACACAACAGTTGGTTTGTAGTTTTTTTAAAGTTTTTTATTTTTAAAATTTTGAAAAGCTAATCACTTATTTGAATTTACTAAACACTGTTTTTAGGTATGTAGTGTTATTTTAATTTAAACAATTTTGAAAACAGTTTATTAAATTCTATCAGAGTGTCCTTTGTTCACTTCCGAAAATTAAAAAAAAGCTTTTCCTTTCAAATAACGATTTTCGAAAATTAGAAGTTTTTTTTCAATAGCGAAATTCATCAGATTTCTAAGTATTAAGATGAAATCGAAAAGAAAATACAAGACATGAAAAGAAAGAATTTTTTTAGGTCGGGTACTGAATTTCTAATGTAACCCCTAAAAATCAAACATATAAAGAAGTTGATCAAACATGCCGATGAAGCTGCAAAGAAATTTGTTTGAGGGCCATTTGGATAGAAGCAACAGAGACCGGGACTGATTTGTTTAGCGCACCGTAAACATCTCTCCTTCGTTTCATACTCGATTAGATGCAGATAAATCTGTTTAGGGCGGTTTCTGCACAGTAGAAATCTAATTGAAACGATAATTGCTGTGAAATTGAAAAAATCTCCAGAGATTTCAACTGGTTGACTGTTTTTGTCTGAGGTTGCAGAAAAAAAAATGAAGTCTGAGGGAAATGGAGTTGTTTTTCTGCATTATGGCTTCTCACATGGGGAAAATGACATTCTCACAATAAACTGGGATTGTAGCCTGATGAGATTGGTGTACGACAACAAAAACATGCAAGGGAGACATGCGGTGGTAGGAAAGACGCTGAATGCTTCACAAACGAAGAAAAAAAAATCATTAATTTTGTCACATTTTTTGTAGTGTAGTTAATTTCCAAAAGACTATTTATTACCAAAAAAGATTTTCTAAAGTTTCTCTTAAACTTTTAATTTAGCTGAGTAACAATATTGCGTACAAAAGTATTTTATAGATATCGAAAACTGTCAGAAAATTTACAGACGAAAATTGGAGTTATTGCGATTATTGTGAAGACAGGGGGTCTTTCAGAAGCAAGTTTTGGGCAAAGGTGAGGGTAGCTTATTCATTGTTGGATTGGTGCTATTTTTTCTCTTCACAAACTATTTAAAATAAATTTTCATTAGGCCTTATAAATTTACTGTAACCCTGGCGCGCGTGCAATAACCCGAGAAAAAAATCGATTTTGACACAAATTCACTGTTTGCTTTTTATCATTTTATTTTTTATAAGTCAAAATCAAGATCAAGAAAGTCAAAATCAAGAGTTCCTGAATAGTTTTGTGATTCGAACTGACTTTTAAAAAAAAATTTGATAGCTGGCGGATCAATTGGTATCAGGGGTGACCAGTTGTTCGCCATTTCAAAGGGGGGGGGGGGTGCGGTTCAAACGGGGGGTGCGGTCGGGTGCGGGATAATTAAAGAAAAAAGATATTTTATTGTCAACAACGGGAAGACACTTAGTTCAATGATTGAAATTCACTCGACGGAAGAAAAAAGGACAGGACACAATCGAAACAAGTACAAAAGTTAAGTATTTAAAATGGCTATATTTTACAATTGATAAAATAACCATTTCTAAAAATTTGAAAAATTGGTTGAATAGCATGGAAAAGTTTTTTTTTCAATTTGTTTTGTTTACTGCTGCCGTACGTGATAAAAATTGTTGTTGAAAAAACAACGATGAAGAGAAGCAAGAACATTAATAATCATTCTTGTGTCTTTTGAGAAATGGTTGAAACAGTTAGTTGTGTTACTTTTATTTTAGTAATTTAAAAAAAACCAAAAAAGTGTTGGGTTTGTAATTTTTCATACTTTATCTTTCATTAATTTGGAATCACGAAATCTCGTAAGTTATAATGATAAAAGTTTAAAATAAATAGAGGAATAATTAAAGTTTTGAAATTATTTAATACTTCGGTTCCAAACGAAAAATTGGCTATTCAAAATTCTAGTTCACCTTCAGTAAAGCGCAATTTGAAGGGAAAAAATGCATTTCACTTATGAAGAAATATTGTCACTTGAATGCATTAATGATAAGCCAATAATTCTAATGAAAAAAAAACTGTTCGATCAGTACAAAACGGTAAATAGGACCAGGCTGGCTTTTAAAACACAGTGAGAAACATTCACATCATAAAAAATATAAAAATTCAGAAAAGAAAAAAATGTTTAAAAAAAACTGTTATGAAGATATATTTTAATTGTAAAATAAGGAAATGTACTTGTTCGATAATAATTGAAAATTGATAAAAAAAAGGGTTAGAGCACAAGGTATTTTTTAAATAAAGAAAAACAATATTTAAAAGAAAATGTAGTTAGGCCACTGTTTCGTAAAAAGCATTTAATTAGTCCATTATCAATTCCGTAATTGACCAATTCGAAAATATGTAACACCAACAGACTTCAAAGAAGTGTGTAATGCGGTCGCATTTGCGTACGCGTGAGGTGTGTGACATGGTTGATTGAAGGCAATTCAGTGGTGTGATAGCGGGGTTTGTTGCAAACGCAGCTGTACTCCGTGCAAACGCAAGAAAAGATGGAAAGTGTGTGTGTGTGTGTGTGTCGTGTGTGTGTCGTGTGTGTGTGTGTGTATGTGTGTGTCGTGTGTCGTGTGTGTGTGTATGTGTGTGTGTGTCGTGTGTGTGTGTGTGTGTATGTGTGTGTGTCGTGTGTGTGTGTGTGTGTGTGTGTGTGAAAGATTCCAGAACAAAGTTTTTCGGTGTAAACAAGGACATTCCTGATGTCTGGGGAAACATTCCCTCCATTTCGAGAAGTCACATTACCATCCATTTCGACGACGGAATGGGAAACACCACGTTTCATTGTAAACATCGGGTGAGAATACTTTTTTCTGATCAAACATCGAGAAAAATCCATTCCGGATTCAATCCGCAAAAAAGAAATGTTAGAGAGAAAGAAATAATATTTTATTTTGGAACTCCCGCTGTCATTGCTGATAATTCATTTATGCAATTCAGCAACATCCTTATATACACTTGGCCGTTTCTTTCTTTTTGTTAACAGCGCAACGTGTTAGGCAAAAATATGGTCAGCCGCATTTCCTAGGTAAGAGACCGGTCATTCGGTGGGAAGGGCGGAAATTAGCATGAACCTAAAATTTGCCATGGGTTACATTTGATAGCTTTGCGGCCGAAGGCCGCCTAACTATGCGGCCAAAGGCCGCCCCAGGAGTGTAGGACCGCCGAAGGCAGGCCGTAACTCCTGGTCCTTATATACATTTGAAGGTTTTCTCTTTGTTGGTTAGCAGCGCAACGTGAACTTCCTGTGAATGGGATCTCCTCATTTCCAGAGGGTAGAAAGGGTTGCGCGGTGATTAGGCGAGGGGAGGGTACCAAAGTGCGGCCGCACTTTGGTACCCGACCCGAGCGCTCACCCGCTTTTGCAAATGTCTGCCCGTAGGGCCGCGAAGCGGCCCCGAGGCGGCCGAAGGCCGCCGAAACCAGAAGGGAAAGACCCGCGGAGCGGGGCTTTAACTTCTGGTTTTGAAACATTAAGTAGAATTATATTTGTTTAAAAACTTTTTTATCCATTTGCAGGGAATTGTGCCATTGAGGAGACAGATATTTTTTGGAGCTGAAAGTTTGAATTGAGTTTTCACAATGAAATAAGGAAAAACATCTAGGTTAACGCAACAAAAAAAAGTGAAATTGTGAAATGTGAAAAATTTGGCTATTGTTTCCGGGATAGAAAATAAACTGGGAAAGATGTAAGCCGGTTAACGTCATAGGCATGCTAAAATATTTTATAGCAAAATTATGAAGCACTGAAGCGTAATACGTTTTTGATTTTCGCAATATCAAAGTTTGAGCAAGATTAAGACAGAAAAGTAAAATGAAATATTCTTTATTTAGATACGTAATACCAAAACTGGATTGTAACTTGGTATTTGTTTTTGATAATATCAAAGGCAACTTCCCAGCAAAACTAATGAAACCCCGCAAAAATTGATTTTAACAACATATAAAAACAGTTAGAAGAAGTCCTTTCATAATTGATAGCATCTACAAAATTTAACAAAAACTTGTGAAAAAGTATTGGTTGAACGTCAGACGAGTGTTTTTATTTTATTTTTGCAAAGTAGTGTTCTATGATTGTGGGCTTACTGTAACTAGCCGACAACTACAATCGTTGTTGTCAGTTTTGGCTAAAATAGATGTACTATCTATCACCTGCCTTGTGATGATTGTGAGTAAATCACCTGTTTCACATTCGAAAAAAACATTGGAGAACTTTGAAACCTAGTTTTTGACAATCAGACAACAACACTGGTAAGTTTAAGTAATTGTGTAAAAATATAAAAACTTGTTTTGTAAAATAGGAATTTTTTTGCATATTGTGAAAAAAAAGTAAACACAGCTAAATAAAACTCCGCGAAAAATAATTAACATATTTTTTTGCTCAAGGGTTAAAATTGATGATAAAACAATATTGTGATATAACTCGTTGATAATACGATTTTTTTAATCCATAGAAAATTTTGTTTTAAATAATGAAGGAAGTTTGATAGCTCTACCATTTTGAGATTTTTGATAACATTTTTAGATTTTTGATCTACAGCTTACTGTAGCCGTTGGTATTTGTCAGCTACAACCGTTGTTGACAACCTCGGTTAAAAAGATATTGTATCGCCTGCCTTAGGATTTTTGTGAAATATCACATGCTAAAATTTGAAAACACATCGGAAAACTTTGAAACCCAGTTTTTTTTTCAATACGGCATAGTTATTGGTAAGCTCATATAATATTGTAAAAAAACTAAAATAAAAGGGACTGTTTTGTGTAGAAGAGCTTGTTGAACAACAATTAACGCAATTATTTGCTCAATGGTTGAAACCAATGATAAAACACTGTTGTGATAAAACTCATTGATAATTTGTATTTCAATTTGTTAAATTCATAATTTAAATGAAAAATGGCAGGAAGTTGGCTAGCTCTACAATTTCGAGATTTTTGATCTACAGCTTACTGTAGCTATCGGCAGCTGACGGCTACAACCGTTGTTGACAGCTTCGGCTAAAATAGATGTAGAATCACCTGCCAAGTGATGTTTGTGAGTAATTGACAAAAGCACCTGTTTGGAATTAATAAAAAACACTTTGTGAAACCAAGAAATCTTGTTTTTCTCAAAATCTAGGGGTTTTACAAATTGCAAAAACAACTTGTAAAAAATAATTTTTCACGTGAGTTTTTCAAATCACGTGTTTTTTTGAAAATTCAAGAGGAAGTGACACTTTTTTGAGTTTGAAAAGAAAAAATCTTCCTGGATTTACGGGTTAAAGCAGTCAAAACCACGAAAACAAGCCGAGATCCATCATAAATAACATATTAGACATGGAAGAGATTGATATTCCTCCGGGGTCCATGCGAAAATACCCGAAACAGTTGATTAAATTTTAAATTTTTTTAAATGTTACAGAAACATTGGGGAGATAACTTCAATGGTTCAAGCTATTGGTATTTTTTAAAGTTCTAATTAGTAAATGATCGAAAGGTGATTTGAAGACGTAGAATAAAAACGTAATCAATCTCCGCCCAAACGACTTTTTTCTTTTAAGAATGGTTTTGGGTGTTGCAAACCAGGAAGAAAACCTACTTGATTTTAAAAGTCACATATTATGCAGGAATTTGCGTTTTTTGAATGCGTCAAATTATTCCCTTAGCCGACTTCCCCGAAGTATTTTTCTTTGATTGTCTTTTCTTTTGTGGACTTGACGAACCATTTAATTCAATTTTACATATTTATTTAAACAATTATCTTTTCAAATTGATTTTTTAAATTGTTTCAACCAATGTTTTACGAGCAACTGCAATCTAACTTATTTGTCGAACGATCCCAACATTTTTGTTTGTCTTCTTCATTGTTTCATATTTAAAACGGAGCTTTCTTAAACAAAAAAGAGGTAACTTCACTGATTCCCGAATTTTGAATTGTGTGATGTTCCGATTAATAAACTATTTATCCCACATAACGAACGTTTTTTAAGTTGTAGAATTATTTTTACATACCCTAAAAAAATTTCCAACTCATTCATGTGCTCTATTTTTTAAAGTTATTTTGCAAAAGAGCAAATACCAAGGTTTCGTCTAATTTGTTGTTTAGAAAAAGTTGAAACATGTGAATTTTTCATTCGGTTTTTTTTTGAAAAACGGAAATCGACTGAATATTTGAGAACTTCCAAAAAACATCAAAGGACCCACTATTATTCGTTTATTTAAAAAGGATATTATTGTTCAAAACCGCTCCAAGCAACTGTTGTCTTCTGTGCTCTAAGGTTGCGATCATTTACTTTTGTTTTCATTTAAAAAATTAAATTTTTTTAAAGTTTATTCAAATGCTTCAATGATAACGTAAAGTAGACACGATTCTGCAACAGAACTATTAAAGAACCGTTTCGCGATAATTATGAAAAACAAAACACAGCAAAAATGTTGCTGGTCCCTGAATCTAACCGTGAATTAAAGCACTACTTCCCACTTGGCATCATGATGTTTTAAAATGAAGTTTTCTTTTTACAATGTTGTTAAGTCTCAGGTATTTTTGTTTAACACACGTTTCAGTTAGAAGGGTCCTATTTTTTACATACTATGCAAGATTGAACTGATTAGATTAACGTGGTTGAGTGCCTTTTTCAAGGTTCCACATTCAATACTCACGCGGTTTATTAAAAGGTACAAATAACTTTCTCTTTCAGCAGTCCGTACAAAGTGTCAGGGATTTTCTGAAGCAGTGAGATGAGAATATTTCATCTTCACTTGTGATTGCTTCAAATCGCCTGACGTAAACGAGCTCCAAAGAAAGCAATGCTCGAAGACTTCGATGGCGCCACTTATGTTGCATGTTTTGGTCTTCTGTTCGGCTTTCCACTCCATTTTTTTATTATATACCGTTTGACAACAAAAATTATGAAAATCGGAAAGGTCCACATCTTTCTTATAGTTCAGAGTCTCTTTGATTGCATGTACTTGGGAACGAAAATTATATTCTTATGGGTAAAATTCCACTGTTTTGTTTTCATTTAGATGTTTAGGTTCCAATGGACACATGTGGAATGATTGCAATTGCTATTAAATGCTTCAGCAATATAAGTTTTATTGTATTTATGGCAGCAATTGCTTTGTTATCTGTTTATTGGAAATGTATTGTCACAAGGTTTGTACAAGACAGAGATAGAGAGAGTATAATAAAGAGAGAGAAAGAGACACAGAGACAGAGAAAAATAAGGGGAGAGAGGGAGAGAGAGAGAGAGATAGAGAGAGAGAGAGAGAGAGAGAGAGAGAGAGAGAGAGAGAGAGAGAGAGAGAGAGAGAGAGAGGCAGAGGCAGATATTCTAGGGGAAAATGGACTGACCGATTTCTGCTTTCGGCCGTTTTAGTCACAAGCTTTACTTGGATTCTGAACGAGCTATACTGGAATTTGGTGTTCGAAATCAGTTCCTGCCCGCCTGTAGTAAATTTTTCGGTTTCGTTAAATATAAAATATTTAACTAAATGATTTAGTTCGATGCGTTTCGCCGTAGGCTATATTTGTCCCTTGGATGTATGTTTACAGTTGTGGGTACATGTTTCATAGCGATCATCAGTGTCTTGTGTGCCGACAAATCGAAATTTGGACGAAAAATATCTCGTTCTTATTGCAGGATCACATTATCCATTCTTTCACAGGTGAGAAATAAATGCACACACACACACACACACACAAATGAAAATTTGAGGTGCTTTTGTTGGGACTCTTCATCATCTTTCTGATTCTTCTTCCGTCTATTGAACTTATTTTGAATCAGAATACCGCATATATGATGAATCTGCACAAATTCGTTAGTTACTCTTGTAATATTGATTAGTTAAAAAATTTTCAGGTCGCCTTCTATCTTTCTCCGGTTCTGCCGCTTTTCAAAGGACTCACAACATACTTTTCAATCAAAACACTACTTCGCTCACCAATTCCTGATTGTACAACTACTTATATATCTGGACCTACGGTGCAGGATTCTTCAGGAAATGTCGTTATGCAGATTGACATGGCTTCAACTGCATAAACAAACTTGCATTTTGAAAAAAAAATTAATGTTATCGAGACCAAATTCCGATTACTTGTTTTCCTTGAATAAATAAAGAGATCATCCATAGGCATTGTTACAATACTACTTTTATTGTTTATTTATGCCATATACATTGAAGATTAAATTCACCGAGAAAAAAATTCAACCGTAAGTTTTATTAATGACATACTGTTTCATACAATTATAGCCATACATCGTTTTTTAAAGAATTAGATTGTTTATTTTTTGGAACAGTGAGGCAGTAATTTAGATGCTTTAGTTTTTTTGGTCTGCAACCCTCACTTTTGCACAATCTTCTTCTTTTCAGTAAACAGCGCGAGCGTTGGCCGATGGTCTCAATAAGAAAGGAACGAAAAAGAAATTTCCGAAATTTTTAAAGAGGTTTTTTTATAAACTAATGTTTACCCTTCATATTAGAAAAACAGAATTTATAAACATATTTATAAAAATTATTGTTGTTTGCCTAGAATCGGTACATTGACTTCGCGAAATTAGTTTTGAATATGAGAACTCGGTGAAACATCCAATTTTCAGATGTTCACTAATTCACCAAGTGATTTGTTAATACTTTGTCCTTCAAGGTGAGTTTTGAGAACATCAGTTTTTTTTAAATTTCTTGAACCTAGGAAACAATGGGAAGTACTTAAAAAATTGAGCAACATGTTCACACTTAGACTGTCAAGTTACTTACTGTAAAATGTTTAAAAAAATCAAAAATGTCACTGCATTTTTTAAAACCTTCAATGTTTGCCAATTACGCACAACATCTGTTTTGTTGAATGTTTTTATCAGAGCGATTGTTGTTTGAGGAATAAATTGTATTCAATAAGATTGTTGAAACAGTAGTTACTACTTGCGCTATAGCCAAAACGTCAAAACAAACTGCGCCACTTGAACCAATAAATCAGACTTTCAAACTCCACAAATTCAACGATAGCTAGCCAAAACATTTTGTTTGAAATAGCTTTCCAACGTTTGATTATCGTTTTATCCATAATCAAATAAAGAAAACAACTTCCATAAAAGACAAAAAGGGTTGTTGACTTGTAACTTTTTTCTTACCACCGATTTCATACATCAATTTAAAAAAAGGAACTAGATTGTTTAGTTTTTGGAACACTCAAGCAGTAAAAAACTAATTATTAATAATATGTTAAAAAAAATATTTTTGTTTGCCTAAAAATCGGAACAGTGACTTCGCAAAGTGAGTGTTTGATTAAAAAAAGTTTTAAATAAGAAAACCGGATGAAACCGCCAGTTGTTACAATATGATTGTGATAGCATTTTTAGGATGTTTATTAAAGTACAAAGAGTGATTTGTCAATACCTTGCCGTATAAGATAAGTTTTGGGAACTACTCAGAACTATTTTTTTAAAATGAAACACATAACACTATATTTTTAACCTTCGAATTTTTGCTGATTACTCACAACATTTGTTTTTTGTTGAATGTTTTCATCGGAGCTATCGTTGTTTGAGGAATAAAATGCATCCAGCAAGATTTTTGAAACATAAAAAATGCGCCACTTGAACCAATACATCAGACTTTCAAACTCCAAACCTTTAACGAAAGCTAGCCAAGCAGCATCTGCCTATCCCACGTCTTGTGATAGTCTATTTTCCGAGCTGCTAAAGACCACGCCGCCCTGAAAATTGAGGATAATTCACTATAATTTCAACTTTGAAACCTTCTTCTTGCAAGGCGACTTATGGTCGAATTATGCACGCTGTGTGCCAACGCTGTGTGAGAAAACAATCCTTCCGATGTTTCAAACCTATAAAACCTTTAAAAAGAGTCACTGATGGCCACATCATCATCGTTCGAAATTCAAAAACTGTTTAATTACAGAAAAGTAAGAAACATTTCCCTGCAGTAACTTTTGAAAAAATCTGTTGAAAAACGGTAGAAGTAGTCCTGTTTGCAAATGTTGCATGTAAATTTTTAACCATTCACAATTTTCATTTTATTTAGAATTTTAAGTGAATGTTTCACTTTCGTTATTAAAAGATTGCTTCAAAATGAAGAGGTTAATTTGAACTGGTTTCAAGGAATGTTTAAAATGCTGCGATCAATTATTTTCACGGTTGCGAAAAACACAAGTCGGTAAAATTCGCTTTAATTACCATTTTACAATTTGAGGTAATACTTTTTTTGTTTCGGCAAACTCTGAAACGTCGTCATATGAATTTTTATTTTAATCACCTGCTTCAATTAAACTTTGCGCATATTCAAGACATGGCAAACGTACATTCAAAGAACGCGACGTCAGAACCTTCTCTAAGCTATCAATTTAGTTTCCCATTTTGCCATTTAAAGAATTTTTCAAATTAGTTGAATGTTTCAAAAGCAAAGCTTATTTAATAATCACTGAGTGATCAACAATTCATCTGCGTTAGCCTTCCCAAACAAATTTACAATGTCGAGACAATAAAAATTTGAAGTTTTACAAACAATAATAACTATCAAAAATTAAGATTGATCTATTTTTCAGAATTACAATGCAAATTTGAACCAATTTAAACATGTCATAATTCCCTCATTTTAGGCCTTAATTTTTTTCAACTGACACCATACCCAAAAATGCGTTGATAAATTATGTGTTCAAGCAACCGTACGCAATACTTCGTCAGGTTATATTTGTGAATACGCTAAAAAAACTAGGAATGGCGACGATTGCAACTAAACCTACATCGGTTCTTGCCTTTTGCATTGAACTTTAAATTTCGACGTGAAACCGTCGAATGTTCAAGTACCTAATTTGCAACAGTGGAGTGGTCTGGCAACAATCACACGATTACAAATTGGCAAAGTGTATAGTCGACGACTATAGAAGTTACCACATGATGCACGCAAATTATGTGTGTCCACTGAAGTCGAACAATGTTGTTTACGTTTCAAATCCAAGTGACCTATTCCAAATACAAAAAAAGCAACCTTTAATCTTGAACCAAAAATAGTAAAAACGTTCTTTTTACACATTTAAAAACAATATTACATTGAACCTTTCTTCTTGTTCGTGAATTTTACATTGCTACAATGTTTTACCACGTTGTTTTCACATGGTAGACACTTGTAGTACAATCAGGTTGGCGTTGCCGTTTTAGCTGAAATCGAATGTTTGTTGTCGATTCCTATTCAAATAGTCATGCCGCTATAGAAAAAACACATTGTGCCAAAATGTATATTATTCCCATTATACAACAATTTTTTTCAAACACTGGTCGAATGGTGCTTGCACAATTTAAAGTAAAATATATTTGAAAAACACCAATAGTTTAAGGGGTTTCTTTCTTCCAAAAAATTATATTATAAATGTTTATAAAATGATCACAAAACCTTTATTCAAATTAAGATTTCCCCCACAAGTCAAATGTTGCACATTTGCATTTTAACTTGTTATGCTTTAGAAAATCGAATTTGTCGCAATCCTTTAAACACCATATCATCGTTTAAACTTCTTGACTTTTTTAACGGTCTTATATCATTTTTTTTGGATTTAATGGTAATGATGATGGCAAAGTCAGTCAACTACTCCGAAAATGCCAATTATCTTCCTCCACTGCAATTTGTCTGGCACAAACCGCAATTCTGTTTGTTTTCTTTTTTGCCCAAACACATTTAAGTAAACGAAATATCGTCAACTGTCGTTTCTACATTAAAAAAATTGTAATGTTTCATGATCGTAATTTATTTAAAACCGGTTACTGTTTAATAGTTATAGTTTATTAAAATATTAAAAAAGAAAACAAGAGAGCCAACAGTTTCTTAGCATTCAGCCAAGTGAGGGATTCTACTCCAGAAAATAATTTTTAGAAAACAATTCATTTAAAAAAATATTGTCCCTGGTTATCATGCATCACTTGAATGTTTTACATTATCCATTTACCAATTACAACCGACAACGCGTAGTGTTCTCCTGTTGCAATTACACAAATTTATTTCTAACATTGTAAGAGGGGAGTGCAAAATAATCAAACAAACATTTAAAAAAAATCGCCTTTGATTAACAATTAAACCTTTAACTTTGAGCTTTTTTGCGAATGTTTCTTTTATTTTTGTATATTTTTCTATGGTGTTTTACAATTTTTTAATGTTTCAAAATATTAATCAGTTCAGTGTTGTAGGTAGGAATTATCACTTTAGAGAGTTGCCTTAAATATTCAACGCGTCTTATCCAAAGCTTAAATTCTTAGTTTCTCAATTTCACGCCTTAGCTCTTGTCAAGTGACACCAAAGGCGAATTTGCGTAAATAAACAAAAACAAAGCCGAAAGTATAAGTACGTAAATCTGCGTCAGGGTTACATTTGCAAATGACTGAGACACTAGGATTTGCGACAATTATAATAATTGGCAGTAATTCTATGTCAGGGGATCACGTCAAGAGGACACAACCAATTTGTAGTTCATGCTAGTCAAACATCTCGCAAACTCCAAGTAGCGTGTAAAAAAAGGTTTTTCTTTGTTATTGACGTTACTGTTTCAGGTTTGTAATTTATTATTAACTCGTTAGTATGTTTCGTTTGATCCTCCAAGTTTTCCTTAAAAAACTTTTAAAAAACATTTGAAAACCAAACATTTTGGCACTAATAAATATGATTTTTAGTGTTTGAAAATATTTTTGTAAACCAATACCTAGTAACAAGTTTTTGACAATGTTTTTGGTTGCCAGTTCAATGTTTTATTTTATCCATTTACCTTTTACACCAGTTGCGGTTTGTTTCATGTGCTCAACCAAACATAATTGAATTTTAATAGAGGAATAGAAAAATTATTGATTGCAGAAAAACAAAGTTTCGCAAAAAAAATGTTTTTCCTACTATAATCGGTTAAGTGTTTCTACAAATAGTCATCAGTTTAGAGAACAGCACTGATTAATTGTTCCTTGCGTTGGCAAAAACTAGTTGTAAAAATTTTTTTTTGTTTTTTTAAAAATTTATGTAAGTAATAAAACAGATATATTAAATTAATTGACCCTCACTTTTTTGAAATCCCTTTGTTTTAAATGAAAGTTTAAAAATATTTTTACTTTTTTGTTGACTAACTTAGCCAAGTTTAGCAGTCCATTAAAATAAGTCCCTTGTAATATTTTTAAAAAAGTTTTAAATTAAATTGATTTTTAAAAGATTTTTCATTTTTAAGTTGTAATATGTTTATTTATTATTCTTTACCAGTTAGTGTATGTTACACAATTGGCAAAAAAAAGTAGAACAGAAGATATTAACTCGGGTTTTTTTTTTCAATTTTTAGGTTGTACTATCTTTATTCATAATTTTCAAATAAATTTACGTCACGACGGAACCTTACTTTTCAAAAAAATCTACAAACAAATTAATGTGACTGTTTTAATTCTATCTTATCACTCGCTTATCACACGCTTTTTTACTAAGATGTCTGGCTTGGATGATCAAAAATGATATTTCAGAAAATGAATCGTCACGAGTATCCAAACAACGTCATTCGAATTATTCTCCACTCAAATACGTCAACCCTCCACGGAACCAGCTATTGGACCTATGTCAATATTCTACACATTCTTGAAATTTTATTTATAATTATTACTAATTGCTCTTCATTTCTTGTCATCTTCTTAACAATTTCTTGTAAAGTTGTTCACAACAATCTTGGAAGGATTTTTATGTTCTTCGCAGCATTGTACTTACCGTATTCCCTTGCAAGAGTACTTTTGTTACTTAGTGAACAAAATGTTTTGAAATTCACAGGTTTGTCTTTTTGATATTTGAATAGTTTCAAAATGAATCTTTGCGTGCTAATCAGTCGGGATATGGAAACATAAAAGATGATATGAGATAATTAAAACAACAGTCGTGAAACTTTGAAGTGCAGATTTGAAAAAATTCTCATAATTTTTGCAATCTCAATTTCGATGTAGCTGTTTATTTGCCAGCTGTTTATTTGAGATTAATGGAGATACCTTGAAGTTTCAAAAACCCCATTTTGTAGAATCCAAACTTTGACGTTTCCTTGCAAGCAGTAGTTTTTCGACAAATAGCCAAAGAATAAAATTGAAAATTACAAGAGTTTTTCGACAAATAGCCAAAAACAAAATTGAAAATTACAAGATTTATAAAACTTTAAAAACATCTATTTGGATTTTTATTAAAACAAAAAATTTGGAAAAGTTTGTTTGCATGATAATAAAAATATCTGAATTGATTGAAACACTTGGGTGTTTTTCTTAAAAACGCCTTTCACCTTTTTAAAAGTTTGTTCTTAAAATTAGGAACTAATAAAATTTTTTCAAAAACTTGAACATAATTTTTTTCCTAAAAGAACATATGAAAAGATTAAATTTAATAAATGAATATAAGTAACTGTCAAATATTTTTTACAGGATTATTGATCATTTACTAAACAACTTTTTATGGTTTTTCAAACATGAGTTAGGCAAACATTAAAATGCAGCTATTTAACTGCTAAAAGTATTTGCGCAAAAATATAAGAATTGCACGAAACATTGGGTGTATTTTAAACCACTTTACATCTTACTTAAAACAGGAAACTTTCTGTGACATAATTCTTTTTTCCTAAATTAAGTACATAAATGCAAATAACTGGCAAATATTACTTACAGATCTGTAGAGAAATTTTGTTTTGACCAAAAAAACATTTGTTTTTTTTAAACAGTGTTTAAAAAATAAACATGCAAATGCGATCATTCAACTGTAAACATTTCTGGCGCAAAAACATACGAATTGCAGGAAACATTTGGGCAAAATACTTTACTCTTTTTTTTAAGTGTGTGTATTTGTATTGGAAAAGAGAAACTTTTTTGGACATACTTTTTTTTCTTTCTTAAAACAAAACAGTGAATGTATTGAAGGCATAAAAACTTGTTTTGGTTCTAGTTTAATTAATTATATTTATACTTTGTTTAAGAAGTTCGTAGCATTAATTAATGTTACCTTAGATCACGTGTTGTAGTTGAAACAATCGCTGAATTTATGAAATTCATTTTATTTTGAAAATTGTTGAAAATTTCAGGAGACTTTGATAGAGATCTCCCCCTAATCTTGGCAGGTTTTCTACGTGGGTTGTACCTCCTAGCTATCTCCCTTGCTATTCCAGCTATACTTGCTGAACGTCTTTTTGCCTCCTACTATATTTATGACTATGAGAAGAAAAATAGAAATTTTATCAGTTTTCTGATTTGCTCTTCTGTTTTTCTAATTTCCTTTGGGATTTGTATTTTGGTCCATTGCGCTTTTCTATCGACTTTTGTCATTGCTGGAATTTGCGCTGTAATTCAATTTGGTGGATTGATTGTGAGTTTTAAATTTTAAAATACCAATTTTAAATTTTTAGGAATTTTTGAGAGTTTATCACTTGAATAAGAAGTTTGAAGCCGAGTTGAAGAACAATAATTACACTTTGAGTAAAAAGTTTCAGTTGCAGGAGAATTGGAGAGTTATCAATGTGAGTTAGGCGTCTTAAATTTCAGTGTTACTCAAGAATACTAAAATAAATGAAGAAAGCATTAATAAAATGCTAAACGTCCGTTCTTTAATAATACTTTGAAACACGAAAAAAACGAAAATAATGCTCTTGTTTTTTTTCCTCTTTTTCGAGGACTACTCTTAAGTTTGTCTTAAACAAATGGGACAACATCGATTTTTGTCAAATTCCGCAGGCTTTGCACTTGTTTTGTAAGAAGTATATAGACAAAGGCCTGATCCAATTACACGCATAGCAAATGCAGTGATTAAGCAAATGCCTGAAACATTGACTTTGCCCAACTCTCGATTTTTTTCTACTTATAAATGCAAAATGTGTAAAACAAAAATGCCCACAATGCGCAATTTAGAGCAATTAGGGTAAAAATAAATCTTATTCCATCTTTTTGATCAATTTGTACTTTACAAATCAGTTTGTTGAAGACATGGTTGCAGGCAAAGAGGGTTTTAATAAAAACAACAAAAATATCATTGTAAACTAATCGAAGTAATGACACAAATAATCTTTGCTTTTCTTTTGTCTGTGAAAAAATTAAATCTTTATACAGCTATTCGGAAATAATACAATTGACTCAGGAAGTTCTGCGAGTAATCACAACTGCAAAACACCTTAGTGGAACACTCAAAAAAGTTTTACTAGATTATTTGAAGATTATTTATTATTCGGTATTCATGGCCGAGACAATCATTGGATTTTTTTTAAATGTGTGTGAGAAAAAGTGAGGAAACCGCGCCAACGCAACAAAAACTAAATTTCAAACTCCAAATCTTCAATAGAAAATTACCCGTATATAAAAACTATAAGTTAAAGGAAAACGTTGTTTTCCAAACATAAATGTTACAAATCAATGCAATTAAGTTACACAGCTTACGAGGTGCCACTAACAAGACAGCACACCTTGTTATTCGGTAATCGACAGAAGCACGGAAGTCATTTTCAAAGAATCTTTGCTTTACATATTGAACCTGTGAAATTTGATGAATTGGTGGTATTAATGGTAACCATTGATGACAACCTATTCACAAAATGTGAAATATATTATTTTACACTTTGTGGGCGTTCTAATAAACAATCAAACACTTTGCAACAATGAAAATCGTTTGAAACCATAATAGAAACAAATTAAATGTGTTTGTTTTAAATTTTAATGATAAATAAAAACAAACAACAAAAATTCTATTTAAAGTCTATCGATCAAAGAAATGAGATCCCATATATTTGTATATGAACCCTTTGAAACAAATGGCATTGACGTTTTCATATTCGTTTAGTAATATTATTTTGAAGATGTTTTACACCTTCCAAATTAGATTTTATGGCTTCTTATGTTTTCATGAAAATGTTTCGAATCCAGTCTAAATAGAAGCGTTGTTTGCAACTTTTGATAGGACGTGCGTTTCTAGGTTTCTATGTAAACAAAATTTATTTATTTTTCGTGTCTATTTTGATTATATTTTCAGCTGATCAGGTTCAAAATCGCAACTCTAATTGTAATGATAACAATCGGAAGCATAGGTTTGACAACAGTTATGCTTCTAACAACACCAATTGCTCGACCTTTGTCAAACATGTTTCTTGAAATAGCATTTTCTGGGTAATTCATTTTCCAAATTATTCAAAATTGTATTTTCAGGTTTCCACTGATAATAAATTTAACTGATATTCTTACTTTCAAGAAATGGAGAAACAAAGTTTTTGGCTGTCGGAGAAGAGAAACGGATTCTGTGGCGGACGCTTTTACAAAAACAGACATTGTGAAGAATTACTTTGATCAATTTCAAAGACATTGGAATTAAGTTTTTAAACTTTATGGTTAAATGATTCGACTGTTCCAAACGGGGTGCATACGCTATTTAAAAAAGTTTTTATTGTCGAAGGAAAACTTTGTATTAAATTTCTAATAAATTTTAATACAACAAATTAAAATCTACCGTTAAAATGTCTACAGTTCATCATTGTTCTGCGATAAACATATTCCGTTATCATGCAAAACAATGCGTAAATTTTTCGAATGTTTCATAAAGTGGAAATTAAACATTTACAAACCACTTTTTAATGAATGTAGGAGAAAAGATGTGTGTATCTTCTTCTTGTTATTATTTCACTCTTTTATTGGATGCCATTAGAGTTCAGTAATTTGGCATGTTCAATAGAAACATAAAAGTTTTGAATTGACCGCCAAGATATATAGTTTCAAAGTTTCAGGCTACTTTTATTCAACAGTTGACTGGGCATGGAATAGTACTCGAGGAGTGTTCCGTCTTCAAATGAAAAACCTATTTGAAAATTAGAACGATTGCTAGTCAACAATCAAGCAACTCAAAACTGACTTGTCAACCAAGAAATGAAAAATAGGCGTGTGCTCGTGTGGGCATAGAATTCTAAATATGTTCACTTTTCGTTCCGTAATAATTTGAACTGCACATTATTCGTAAAGTTTTGAATGTTGCACCCAGGTCTTAAAATAAATGCGAAGATAAACGTTTAGTTCATTGGTAACTGAAATGCCTATTTTCCGTGTTCTTACAATACCACTTTTCTGCTGTAAAAGTCAAGCGTGAACATTTTAAGCATTTTTAATGTTTCAAAGCGATCCTAATAAAATTTGTGTTTGCCAATTTGTCAATCATTGGAGTTAGAAGTCGCAATAACACAGTGAACAATAAAATCAAACAAAGGAATCTATGTGTGTGTGCTTTTCATAACTTTGACTTTCTCTGAATTTGAATTTGAATTTGAACAGCGACAAAAATGCCGAATGTTTTAAACAACTTTAAAGGCAAAATGGTAAAATTGACTTTAGTAGTTCGGCATTTGCAGTTATAGTTGTGTGTGTTTATACAAAACAATGGGTGTCGTTGTGACTTTTATGTGAGTCGTGATTTACCAATTTCTACAACTTTTGATTTTTTTTAAATAACAAGCCACCCCATGAAGTCTTCTCTCTGTCTTCGACGTTCTTCGTGTTGTGCTGCTTGTTCCTCCTATTTTTCTTGTCTCTTCAGTTCCTGTTTTTCAAGTTTTTTTGTTATCTTCGAAATTAAAATGTTACGTGGCGTGGCAAACTATTTGATACTTATATAGATGTTTATCGTATAGTCACATAATTTCAGACACGGGCCCCGGTTTGGTTGCTAGGTCAGTGCCGAAACCAGGCACGAATCAAGTATCCAAAGAATCGACTAACAAAGACCACAAAGAGTTGATAACATTTTTTTAGAAAGAAACCGCACTTCGTTCTTAACTTGAACAATTAATGATCTCCTAATTAAACGTTTTTGCAACATTCAAATTATTTTAATGAGCCATCGGATAGTATCTGCATGCGTACCAACTTCTAGTATTCTCATTTAAATATCATAAATGAAAATTACCCTTACAAATTTATATTTGCAAAACATCAAATTGCTAAAGGGTACAAACATCGAATACCATTTTTCCAAGACTAACAAATTAAACGTATTTTGTTCATTTACTTGGCGCATGTCTATTAACTTCGTCATTTAGCACATTATTTCAAATGATCCCAAAACATTTGATTGAGCCTCAATATTCAATGTATGCAAAACAGTAAAAGCTGTATTTAAAAATGTATGACATTTGGCTCTTTGCATTCTTACTAACGACAATCTTTAAACTTTAGATGTTTGAAATTTTCGAAAAACATTCACCTGCTCTAGATCAATAGTTTGGCTTATCGTTGGTATGCAAACAAAAGCGAATGGCGATAAAATGCCAATTGCTGCAACGAAATACTTCCAAATACATATGCGCGGCTTCAAAAATTATGGAAACGGTAAAAAACCGTTCATGAATATGTGTTTCAAGTTGAATGTCTTGAATGTTTTTTGAAAAGCAGCAATAAACGTTTATTTCAAGTCGCAGGATCATCCTCTGGCCCGTGACCTCATGAAGTCTTCTCTCTGTCTTCTGCGTTCCTCATCTCTAGCAGCTTCTGCCTCCTCTCGTTCTCTTTCTCTTCGCTGTCGTTCCTCTTCTTCACGTTGGCGGTCGTCTTCGTCGCGATAGTGGGGCATGGCGTGGAAGGTGAGCAACTGATAGCTCGTGGCTAGCGTTATGAGATGGTCCCCTTTTATGGAAAAGTAAAGGCTTATCAGACAGTCACGCGATTGCTGACTGTTGCACGCAGCGGTGCTCAGTCATCGATAAGAATGCGCCAGGCACAAATTCCTATAGTCGTAGGGCAACTAGGGATCAAAGTAGAAATTCACATAAAGGGATGTCAATCATAAAAAGAAGGGTAGAAACAATACTAATTCAAAGTATTGACAAACTGCTTTGTTAGAATAACTGAAACATTGATGTGGTTTTAATTCGTCATCGTATTCCAGCGTTGAACAAATTTCAAACCCAAGTTGAGTTCACATGTAAGCTTCAAACTTAAATTACAGAAAACTATTTTCAGGATGGATTGACTACTTGTTCTAATTTTTGCGGACCCGATAACAAGAAAAATTAACTCGTTCGACATATTGGAGAAACATTTAACAGCACTAGATCGATAAAGTTAAGATAAGCAAATTGCTAAGCAAGTTAAATAATTATTAATAGAAACTTGTCGGACAATACACTTGGTTTACTACTTCCATTGTAAGAAAAGTACGCCGATGTTTAAATGCAAATTTTATATTTGCTTTGTATCAATTAATTCCCAAACCTCTCGCCAATTGTTGCAATAAAATCCTTTTACCCTCTAATGAATGCTTTTTGAGGGGTCGCTAAATTTAACCAAAAACTTATTACTTAGTTAAGGTAACGGCAACCTTCCTGTGACCTTCCTGAGATGTAGATCAACAGTTTCTTGTTGATCCTTTTTCAACAATCATCTTTGCACCGTTGTTTCAATAACTGAACATCGTGCTTTGACTAGTATTCTTTGTCAATCTTTGCCTGTCATTCCAATCGTCCCTAATAAAACCCTTTCAACATTTTCGAGAAGCATTTTACTGCTCTAGATCAATAGATTGCAATGTGTTGTGCAGCCATAAGCAATAAGAACGGCGATGAAACGCCAATTGTTGCAATAAAATCCTTTTACTGAAAAATAGTACAAGCGTGAAAAATGCTTTTGTGAATATTTGTTTGAAAACTATTTGCTGGAAACCTTTGCCCAATTGTTTGAATAACTATACAAAATGTTTTGACTAGTGTCTAGCGCTAATAAAATATATCTCTTTTGAGAAACATTTTTCAGCTTTAGATCAATAGATTTGATTGTGGTGAGATAAGAAAGGCGACGGAACGCCAACCGCTGCAATAAAAGCCATAAAAGCATGAAAAATGTTTTTCCGTGAATATGTGTTTTAAAACTATTTGCCTCAAATGTTTCAACCAGATGGTAGCACGAAATAGATTATTTTTATTAATCGCTTGCATATTCGACTCAACAAATAAGAAGTTGACACAAATGCTGTTTCTGCTTCCGTTTTCTGCGGTAAAACGCGGGCTGAGGTTGTCACGGTATTTTTTTTACACAAAGAACCGCCATCTTAAATTCATTGCGATAAAAAGGGAACATGTTCAAAACAAATAAACTGAAATTGCAACGTTATCGGGCTTCTATGCAATTCTAACTTTTCACTATTCTTCCATGAATAACATTGTTTTTGGTCGCCGAAAATATCTTTCCTACGACTTGTGGGTTGGTGGAAGTAAAGCTAGCTGAAAAAGGGTTTCGTCGCCATGCT
This sequence comes from Oscheius sp. G VE-2021, assembly GCA_022343465.1. Classification (NCBI taxonomy): domain Eukaryota; kingdom Metazoa; phylum Nematoda; class Chromadorea; order Rhabditida; family Rhabditidae; genus Oscheius; species Oscheius sp. G VE-2021. Next base: position 68,562 of record JAJQXH010000065.1, read on the forward strand.
TATCAGTTTTGTGAGCAAATCGCGAGTCAAATTATTGATCTAAGGCAGGCAAATGTTTCTCGGAAAAATCAAAACACTATTGTTATGTGGGTACGTGTTAAGACAAGGGAAATGGCAGAAAACGATGAAAGAAAAAACGCAACAAAACTTTCTCTATGCAAGTCTACGTTGGATATCCTTTATAAAATACAAAAGGGTATTAACTTATTTAACCTAATTAGCAGAAAAAAACTATGACAAGTTTTAAACAACTTGCTTCATGTCGTTTTGTCTTCTAAATGTTACACCTAAGTCTCAGTGTACATTTCTAGTTTGATCCTTATTTTGGTGCTGATTTAAGAATGTGTGCCTGGTTCAGACATGTCGCTGACTGAGCACCGAAACCGGAGCTAAACAGTCAGCAGTCGCGTGACTATCTGATAAGCCACAGCTATTGCTATAAAATGGGGCCATCTCACAAAACAAACCAAAAGCTATCAGCTCACTCAACAGCCCGCCATGCCTCATTTTCAAGACAAAGACGGCCGCCAACGAAAAGAAGAGGAACGGCAGCGAAGAGAAAGAGAACGAGAGGAGGAACAAGCTGCGAGAGATGAAGAACGCAGAAGACAGAGAGAAGACTTCATGAGATCAAGGGCCAGAGGATGATTTCTCACTGTAAAGTAGCCGAGAAAACACGCCGAAGAATAAAACATTGATGACAATATGTTACTTTAAAGGTTTCATGCAACATTGAGCTTTCCGAAAATGTGTACAAATTCATTAGTAAACCACCGATTTATTAAAAATGCCCAGAAAGACTGTATAAAACCGTTTTATTCAAGGGGTTAACGCGTTTTGAACAAAAAGCAAGCCAAACTCATCTCAGTAAATTTAGTACTCAGTTTAGGCGTAGAACACTTTTCCTCAGACATGGTTATTGCTTTTGTGCCCGCAAAAAGGTATTCTGTTGATTTTGAGCATTCAAATGTTTTTCCAAATTGTCAAACGGTCTTGGTTTCTTTGAAGTAGTTTTCTAAGTCAAACGCAAGCCTAATTAGTTTAAAAATGCAGACAATCAACCAATCGAACATTCGTCTACGATCATTTTGCAGAAACAGGTTAATCATTTCATTTTAATAACAAAACCTAATCTAATGATTTTTGCATTCAAATGTTTCTCAAAATTTTTAAACAATGCATGTTTCTTCACTGTCAATGTCAGACAGGTTCAGATACTTGGATATAGTTATGGAAAAAGAAGCTGCATTAAAGATACAAACTAAACTATCTCAGAGAGTCACCCAATATATCAGAAACCGAATAAACATGAAAAATAAACAAAATTTCGTGTGTGTTTTTTCACTGCCATTGTTTGTCTGATTCCATGTTTTGCATTTATATCAAAAGGTTGAACACATGTAACAGTTAGTGCCAGTGTCTCTGTTAATTCAAAGAATAAGTTAAAGAATAGTTTGAAAAGTTGAATATAACGTTTATGAAGTTGTATTAGAGACAAATACTTTTGCCATCTCTATTAGAGAAGCGTCTCGTTATTAACGTGGACTTGCCGCCGTACGAAAAAAATGGGAAAAGAACAAAAACAAAACTAAAAACTTTCTAGAAAATAATTTTAAATTTACAACTCAACTGATTGTTTAAGGATATTCATAAGAAACTGCCGCTTAGGATAGTTGCATCTTTTCTCAGCGAACTATCCGACGTAGTTTTTAGTTTTGAATATGAAATTGTTAGCTTTCAATGTTTCATTTATTTGCACAGTTTCAAATTTGGCATTCAACAAGCCTGTTCCAATAAATGTGCTTTACGAACAAATTGAAACAAAATCAACAGGAAATGGGCAGGTGTCCAAATGTTTCAGGCAAACTATATGAGCTATAAAAGACCACCCATATAGGGAATGTCATCCACCGCAGCTTCATCCAGAGGAATCCCTCAAGATGTTCTTCATCTACATCGCTTGTCTATGTGCTTTCACGGCAGCACAAGGAGATGCTTCCAATAACACTCACGATCAGGTTAGTTTTTTACAAACTCTTTGTTTTCACAAACTTTGTAGTGAGTAATCCAAGGAGTACGAAACATTCAAAAAATGTACTTGTGTAACTAAGAGGGAACATTTAAAAAAACCTTCATAATTATTTTAGCTGGTAGATAAATATCATGATAATCTTTCAGGGCATTGTTAAAACATCTTGCAAAATAATTTTTCTCTCTCAGAAAACCCAAAATCTCCTGTTAAAGATCCCATCACTTTGATAATTTTAGCTTACTAGGTGTTCGTCTATTAATAAGCATACTTAGTACTTATTAATTACTGTATGAGCTGAAACATGCAAAAAGATTAAGTTTGAGTTTTAGGTAAAAACAATACAACTAAACGTGCGAAATGGGTAATCACCCAGAAATTATCATAATTATCAGTTTTAGTTTCACAATCAGAATTCTGAAACAAAATTTAATAAAACAAATTGCAACTTCTTTTTTGTAAGTAGTAAACCGAGAAAAGGAAAGATTGACGATATTCTACATTTTTAACTTTCTCTGTCATTCAAATGTTACGTATTTATTTCATGTACTTTATAAATTTACAAATCTAATTTTAAAAAGTTTCATTTCAGAAATACCTCGACGACCTGCAAGCCCTTGGCTACCACACTCCTTACTACTGTAACTATCTAAAGTTTCCGGTGACCAAGAGTGACATTCAGAGTGAATTCAAGCCAACCATTTGGTTTGTTATTTTAAATAAAAACAATTATAAACAACATTTTAAAGGACTGCCATCGAAAAATTCGAGAAATTCATGGGGTGGGACACCACAAAGCCAGTGAAAGTGGCTGTTCGCAACGAAGGATACATGTCTCCGAGACGCCTTTCGGACGATTACCCTATGCAACAGGTTTATGGTAAGTTATTTAGATAAGCTAATTTTACTGGTAAAACAATTGAAAAATATTTAAAAACGTTTTCCTCAATTTATTATTAACTTATAGAGTTAATAATAAATTGCGGAAATCTTCTGCCTATTGAAATGAAAACCCCTATCTCAGTGTTTTAGACAGTTGAACCATAGACATGATTTGACAGTTACGAAAATCTTATTTTTTGCATTTAGAACAAGCGTTAATCAACATATAACCAAATTTTTAATAAAAAAAATTGTTTATAAAAAATAGTAGAAAAAAATAAAATGTAGCGGCGGAGAACTTAATTTTCAAAAAATCAATTTTATTGAAAAAGTTATGTTGAAAAGAAAATAAAAACAAACAATTAGTAAAATTTAGTAAAAACATTAAACTATCGCTGAATTGTGGAACAATTGTGTCAATGTTTCAATGCTGTTCCTTTATTTAAGGCAGAGAATCCAATGTTCGTCACTTTCTTTTGGCCTAAAAAATTTAAAACATGATGTTACGAAATAACCATAGCAATTAAATTTCAGACATGCCAGAGGAGAACCTGAAAAAGATTCTTGGAGAAAAATACGAATACATCTGCGATGCCACCGAATTCAGGCCTACTCGTAATGACCCCAGGCTCCACATCGTCCCTCATATGTCCTGCAAGACTGTGAGTTTAAAATGCTTTTCGTTAAGTTTGACTGAGTGATAGTAATTTGTACAAACGTTTAAAAAAAATTTGAAACAATGTAATGATGTGGCAAAAGACCCCGACATGAAAGATTTTATGCAAATTTCAGATGTGCCGTTTCTGCTTCTCCGAATCCCTCCCGATCTGCCTTAATGGAGACAGTGAGAACAAGTATTTTTCCTTTTTTTCAACCTTAATTGAATTTTTTCAGCAACCAGAAGACCTGTTTCTGCACCATCGATGCTGATAAGCCCACTGAAAACCCCATTTTCACAATTACCAATTAAATGAATTTGAGCGGAGACCACAAGTGTGATCACTTATCTGTGAATGTTGATGAATAAATGTGTTGTTAAATTAAATCATGAAATTGTTTCCATTTTCATTTTTTAAGAAACTTAAATGTTTTATGTTATTTATCATTTAGGTTTCTGCTAGGGTAGTCCATTTTTTTACATTCATGTTTCACTCAATCGGTTAAGACGCAATGTCTGAAAGGACCGAAATACTCTTGGATAGAAAAATTCAAAGTGCTTCGATTTGGCTGAAAACTGATGTGTGACCATCTTAGAACATTAATATGACAAAAATTACACGGAAAATCGATTATCGATTTTTGGGTCCGGGTTACGGTAATGGGGTGCTGGGTACTGTAATTCGGGTCAAACTTGACCAAAATTAAAAAGTAAGGTATGAAAACGATTGTAAATTTTATGCTGACAAACATTGTCAATACAATCAACAACGATTTCCGTAATCCGAAAAAAGTTAGGAGCCAAAACGCCTTCAAAATATTACAAAAAAAGATTTTTTTCGGTGAATTTTAAAAAGTGCCCCGCAGATTTTTGATATGTTATAGAGCATGCTTTTCTGCATCTAAAACATTTTTTTCATATTTTAATCGGTGACCTTGCGATCAGCACGAATTTTTGAATAGCGCGCGCCAACACATTTCGCGCATGCTGTGCCGCGCCGAGGTCAATTTTGAAGCAGAAAAAAATTCTAAAGTACTGCAAACGTAAAAAAAACACAGTAGATACGGTTTATACCTACAAAAAAAAGTTCAATTCAGAATTTCAGTGAACATTCAGCTTCAGATGCACTTTTTTTCTTCAAAATACGCCATAAATCTGAGATTTTTGTCAAAAATTCCAGATTTTCTTTTTCAAAAGGTACTTTATACATTATATAAAACGTTTCATAAGTTTTTCTACGTGTAGATTATAAATTTTTCTTAAGGCGCACCTTCAATACGATTTTATTCGAAAAAGTCATTAATTTCACAGCGAGGTCAGTTGAATGTAGCGTAGCGGCCGCGGGATTTGACAGCCGCTTTTTTTTAAATTGGGCGCATAAATCAGAAAAAAATACATTTCGACCATACTTTCATGCTAGCAACCATTATAAATTAAAAATAAACTTTCAAAAATTCCAAATAATGTACAAAGTACCTTTTGAACAAGAAAATCTGGAATTTTTGACAAAAATCTCAGATTTATGGCGTATTTTGAAGAAAAAAAAATGCATCTGAAGCTGAATGTCCACTGAAATTCCGAATTGAACTTTTTTTTGTAAGTATAAACCGTATCTACTGTGTTTTTTTTACGTTTGCAGTACTTTAGAATTTTTTTCTGCTTCAAAATTGACCTCGGCGCGGCCACAGCATGCGCGAAATGTTTTGGCACGCGCTATTCAAAAATTCGTGCTGATCGCAAGGTCACCGATTAAATTATGAAAAAAATGTTTTAGATGCAGAAAAGCATGCTCTATAACATATCAAAAATCTGCGGGGCACTTTTTAAAATTGCCCGAAAAAAATAATTTTTTGTAATTTTTTGAAGGTGTTTTGGCTCCTAACTTTTTTGGATTAGGGAAATCGTTGTTGATTGTATTGACAAAGTTTGTCAGCATTAAATTTTCAATCGGTTTCATACCTTACTTTTTAATTTTGGTCAAGTTTGACCCGACTTACAGTACCCAGCACCCCATTACCGTAACCCGGACCTAAAAATCGATAATCGATTTTCCGTGTAATTTTTGTTTTATTAATGTTTTAAGAAACTCACACACCAATTTTCAGCCAAATCGAAGCACTTTGAATTTTTCTGTCCAAAGGTAAATTGGGACTTGTCGATTATCTCAGACATTGCGTCTTAAGTAAAGTTTGCAAAACCTATGCAGTCCTTCACTGGCAGGCCAGCAAACTGTAACAATTTGTAAACTATGTTAACACAAGCATATGGCTATCTTACATTTTGACTCGCAAACGCGAGACTCATGGTCAAGAAGTTACCAATATTATTGTCTGTGAATACAAATAAATGTTGAGTGAACTTCCTTCCAAAATTTTTTAATTGTCAATTTATTGCAGTGTTTTACTGACTTTCCATTCTATTCACCCAAGTATATGTTTAGTAACTGTGTCGCCCCACATGGCCTAAAACTGGATTCAGATTGCAGTTATTTTCGTTCACTTTTTTTACAAGCAATCGCCATTACCGTCGCAGCAACTTAATTACAACATTTTTGAAACATTTACACGCCTTTGAAAATTGTATTTTAATTTTTGGCAAAGTTTGTCTTGGCCACATTTACTTTGTCCATTTTTTCTTTAAAATTTGGTTGCCTAACTACCGTTAAAAATTTGTAGTTTTCGTGCTCATAGTCAAACAACTTTTAGAGCATCGTTTTTAGTTTTTGTTGTTGTTGTTTTGTTCCTTATTTTTACATTTAACATTCGTGTGTAAAAAGTACGCAACCTTAATTCACTTATTTTATATATCTCGGCCCAAATGAAATAAAACTAGATTTACTAGTTTCAAAATGTTTTTCATTGTATCTTTATTATTGTTTAATGCGCTCGTTGTAAGTAAGGGAACACATTAGTCACCGATTTATATACCTGAAAAGATTTTTCCCCCATTAATATATTTGAAATTGAAAAAGCTTCTTTTCAGATTTGTCTCTTTTTCATTTCAGTAGTTTTCGTTTACATTTACAAGGTATCGATAGCATTACCGCTGTAGCACTTTAAATTGCATCACCAGAAAGATACAACATTTTTAAAACATTTACACGCCCTCGAAAAATGTATTTTACCCCAGTATTTCTGTTCCAGATTTACTTTGTGCATGTTTTCCTCAAAAGTGTCGTTGTCTTTTCGTACTCAAAGTCGAACAACTTTTAGAACATTGTTTTGCTTTGTTCCTTATTTTTACTGGCAACATGCGTGTAAAAAGTACGCAACATTTATTCAATAATTTCGCAATGTATTATTTTTTGAACAAGAAGTATTAGGAAATAACACTAATCTGAATACCTTTATTTCACAAACATCGTCCTTTTATTTATTTTGAAATTGAATTTATCCAGTACAGACTAATATTTCCTTTGGGAGATGGAATTCTTTAAAAAGATTGTTTGTAACATTAAACTATGTATAAAGTCTTTTTCATAACATTCAACTTTGTTTGAAAAATTTGAAAACCACAGTTTAATATATATCCATTTTTATGTGAAAACTACATTCACACAGAAATAAACAAATTGAAATGTGGCGCGAACACGCGCACCATAAAAAGAGAAAATAACAACAAAAATATTGGGAACCCCGTTCATAAAACCCAAAACATTAATGTTGCTTCATTTGTCTTGCCTGAGTAAACAAAGTGCAACATTAAGATTAAACAAATTTTTTTTTAATTTAATTTTTTTTGCTGAAAGGATCGTAAAAACTTTATTTAATTTGTTTTGTCTGTCAATCTCCTACCAATACTATTCTGCGGTGTTGTCAAGGCCAAACTAACATTCTGAAAACGGTATGTTTGAACAAACGTTAACAAACATAGCAGTTTAAAACAATTTTCACCGGAAATCCGCAGCTGTACAAACTTTTAAGACAAACGAGAAAAGAAAACTATAAAAGGTGGACGAACTAGAGAATGCCATTCTTGAATTTATATCCGAAACAACTCATCACCCAAGGTCAAAATGAGCTTTGTTTACTTTGCCTCACTATTGGCCTTTGCTGTTGCTCAGAATCCGATCGTCTCTCCTCCTGTGGCTAATCTTTCAATAGTCAATGAGGTTTGTTTTGTTGATATTTTAAGCACGATCTTTTAACTTTCTTAAATTAGGTTTAGGGCATTTTTTATTTATATTTTAATTACTTATAAGCATTGGTATGAAAAACATCCAGTGAGGTGTTTTACTGAACTGCGGAAACAGGAAACAAGAGAGCTTTATTTTACTTTAGATAAAGACTTGAAAAATATTGGGAATTATTTCGTTTAAAAAAAAATTTGGCCTTTTTCTTTTGAATGGTCATTTTATAAGAAGTTTTTTTTCTTCGTATCCCTACCAGATAGAAACCTTTTGTGCTTGGCATTGATACTGTACCAATGTAACTGTTTAGCAACATAATTTTTGTAAGATGCATTTCCACTTTAGAAGTTTTTTAAAGATTGTTTTCTACCTTGAAACTAGGTATTGGAAGACGTCCTAAAGTAAAAATAAGCAGTTATTTATTTCACGTGAGAAAAAAAATGTAATATATCCTAGTTCTGTATTTACCAAAAGGTTTTTAATTTTACGTTTCACAGTTGGACAAACACATATCACATAACATTTCAAATATTTTATGAACGAACTTTTGAATCAAAATTTTAGTAAAAATATACTTTGAGTGTGTACGCAAGACTTACCATTGGGTTTTCCTTAACGAATTAATGAAACAGGGAAAACGAAACGTTCATTTTACTACAGGAAAAAATAACAAAACAGTAAATTGGGGAACATAGTTTCGTGACTAATTTTGACATTTGTTTCTAATATTTTCAATATCACCTGCAGATTTAAGTGATTGAAATCTTTTGTTTGTGGAATTGATTTTGCATTCATGAAACTTTTAGAAATAAATTATATTATAATTTAAACTGAAAATTTGAACTAGCACAGCATATTTCATTCCAAATAAGAACGGGAAACAAAGACATGAGAACATTAAGCAAATGTTTCTCGAGCCATTTAAATGAGTGGCTTATATGAAATGTTACTATTCCCAAATCTAACGTCGATAAAAAAATTTTGTTTTTGCCCATCTCAAATATTTTTGAAAACAAAAACGTAATTCAGTTATATAATAATATATTTATCAAAGTTCTCTCAACTCACTCAGCTCAAATGTTTCACAACCAAACCAAAGTCTGACGATAAAAGAATTGGCAATCGGGCGATGGTAGGTAAGTGTTCTGATTTTGTCAAACATACTTAAAACAAAAAAGTTTTACAAGAATGTTGACTGTCCCAACTTAACCATTCTAGAACTATCTCTCCGACCTGATCGTTCTTGGTGAAGGCCGCCAAGACTACTGCGACCTTCTGAAGTTACCAAAGACGATATCTTACTCTCCTGAAGAAGCAAAGAAAGTAAAGTACCTGAAGGGAATGTACAAGTTTAGTGCGGTTAATGGTTTGAGTTTCCAAAAGTTTTCACCAAAATTACTTTTTAAAGGTCTGTCAACCACTTATGAATTGAAGAAACTGATTGATTCCTTTGGAACTAATCTTCAAATGCCTGAAAATGGAGGCTACAGACCTGAAGGACACAAAAATCTTGTTTTTGTTACTATTTCTACAAAGTTCAGTGGAGAGTCGGTTTACGGTAAGTGATTTCAATGGGTTACTCGTGTTGGAATTTTTGCACTCAGTTCCGATCTGTCACTAATTTAAGTTGGACAAGTACTTTAATCAAATTGTGTTGAAACTGTTAGATAATTTAATCAAAGGTTCAATATGAAGACCTGCCTGCGTCTACTGTAAGTGGTTATGATTGCGGTATATATTCTTGTTCTGACTACGGTTTGAAAATTGAACACTGACGTCCGTGAAACTAACGAAGAGTGATAAAATAAATAGGTCAAATTGATCTGAAACTGCAGGATGATTTAGGGAAAAATGCAAAAAACCAAAATGAGTTTTTCAGACTTGAATGTTGCGGAAATGAAACAGCTTCTTGGAGACCATTTTGACTACACTTGTGATGCCAGCAAGTACAGGCCCATTCCCAGGGACCTCAAGCTTATGGCCTACCCAGAGGTTTCGTGCCATACTGTGAGTATCTCTCTCTCCCTCTCTCTCTCTCTCTCTGCCACTCTAACCTTTTCTTTTCAGATCTGCCGCACCTGTTTTTCTGGATCACTGCCAATCTGTCTTCGACGCAACCTCGACAACAAGTAACTTTATCTATTCTTCCCCAAAATCGAATGTTTAAGTTTTGGAAAGACCTGCTTCTGTACTTTCGACGCTGCAATGCCGATTGAGAACCCTGTCTTCAGAATCACCGATCAGTAGTTTCAAGCTACACTAAAAAGGGATAATTTGTTTTGTTACTAATGTTGTCTGTTAATACATGTTAAAGTAAATTGTGTGCTTATTTGAACAAACAAACAACGTTCAATCAAAGCTAATTACAACCCACAAATGCCAAGCTCAGAACGAAATCTGACAAATCGGCATTGCTTTATTATCCATCCGAAACATTGATACAACTTTGGAAGTGTTTAAGTTACTGTAAATGACAAATAGTTGAAACTTTGCATTTGAGCAAACACATTGAGCTGAACTAAATTCAGAACTAAAAGCTTTTGTTTCTTGCAAGAAAATACAAACGATAGAACTGATCTCAGAATTGTTCTCAAATACGGTTGTAAATAATTGGTTGAAACTGTGATGCAGCGATACCGACAAATCTCCAAAACGAAATTGTTTGGCGAGTAAAAACGATGTTTTAAATTTTTAAATGTTATATAGTAAGCATAAAGGATGATTTCCAAAAAAAACAAGGGTTTGAAAAAATGTACACAAATTTGCATTTATAACCATTAAATTTTTCGACACGTAAAAACTTACAAAACACAATTTCCAACAACAAGGTTTTCTGTAGAAATTAAAATTTGGACTGCTTTCAATATTTGCGAAGGATCATTCGCTTAATTAAACAAAGTTTCAATTAATTTAATTCGCGCGGGATGAAGATTTAAAAAAAAATGAATAAAATAGTACATTCTGGTTGCTTCAAACTCAAAGCGATTGTCCCCAGCCTCTTTCAAATTGAATTCATTTATCTCCCTCTTCCTCTCCGCTGATGCACCCCAAGCCCCGCCCCTGGAAGCCCCGCCTCCCCCGCGGTCATCGATGTCATGAAACCAGATGGACAACACGATTCCATGATTTCCGCCGCCCTTTTATTCCTATTTTTATTCACTACCTGTGGTTAGTATTTTATTATTACTGATATTTATTTCAATTTTTAATTTACTATTTGTTACAAATTTTGAGCAGTTTTAATATTTTATTGACAGTCAACAGGGAGAAAATTCGATAATAATGGGGTGTTTTGTTCCAAAACGGGCGTTGCGACAGCTGATAACACGATTACACCGCGTAGGGCTGTGTACTGGCGGATTGGAACGGTTTCCGGTCGAAATTCCATTTTAAATGAGGGCAATTTTAAAAAAAATATTTGAAATTTTCAAAATAAAAATACATTTATATTTTTGCACTTAATGGTTCAGTCGTTAAATTATGAGGCATATTGACTATATTTTAAATTAAAAATAGGTTAATTTTTAGCCCTCCCTATCTTTTTGTACACAACACAAAATTTCTCCATTCCATTAACCTTTATCACAGTATTCACTTGAATGTTTTGTCGACTAGATGTGAGGATTAGTTATTTTAACATTTAATGGTACTTCGAAAGGCCTGAACACATATGAAAATTTAACATGAACACATTTTTGCAACTGAGACAACCTAAAATAATATCTTTTTGTAACTGAATTGGAAAATACATTCTTCAAAGGGAGTACTTTAGTTACAGCTTCTTGTAAATATGTTTTTGAAGTACATACAAACGTTTTTGCTCGAAAAATGTTTGCTTTCCAACGCTACAAAAAACCATTTTTATTTTTATTTTCACCTGAATGTTTTATTAAAACTATTTCATCAACTTGTTTATGATTCTACGTTAAGTTCGTCTGTCTTCATAAAACAATAGATTTGTTTAGAAACGGTTTGCTTGAAAACAATATTTCTCTATTGGACTTTCTCTTTTTTATTTTTACCAAACTGGTTTTTCATTTTTGTGATGTTCGCGCAAATGATACAAATTCGTCTTTTCGTGCTTAGTTTTAGGTTGAAAATACTTGCTTTCCCAAATTTGTTAGTTAAATTAAGATAATGTTTATAAAAAGTAGAAAACAACGGTTTTTGCGAAAATAAATGCCCAAGTTTTAAAAATATAAAATCGCTTATAACAAGAAAAATAGGGGTTCAAAAAACCGAAAACTAAGGTTGTTTGGCAAAAACTAACGCTTTTTAACAAGAAAACAAACGTTCGTTTTTGGTTTTAAAACACTTTTAATTATGCAAATTTTCTACTGAATGGGAATGTTTTAAACTATTTTTTCGTTTCAAAGTTTTGGGTGATTGAATTGATTTTTCACAATTTTTCGCGAGTTGTCGTTTGAAAACCAGTTTCGTTGTTCATTGTCAAGTTTCTTGCGTGTTTTCGTCTCTCGGCGGGTCAGTCTGGGTTTTTGAGATGTCGGTTTCGGTTGCGTCGCCTGCATTATTGATAAGGGCAGCTATACCGCCGAGACGTGCGTGGAATTCGGGACGAAAGTCACTTCGCCGTTCAGCGGTGACTTGAGTTAACGATGAAAAACTAACTTCAGTTCTGCGATCTGCATGCCAAAAAAAGTTAATATTCATCGGAAGAAAACGTTTTTCCAATAAATGTTAGTCTAAATCAAGACTATCTTTTCGAACAATTTTGAACCGATTTTTTATAACGGTGAAAGCTTCTTGTAAATATGTTTTTGAAGTACAAACAATCGCTTTTGCTCGAAAAATGTTTGCTTTCCAACGCTACAAAAAACCATTTTTATTTTTACCTGAATCTTTTGTTAAAACTATTTTATCATCTTGTTTATGAATGTTACGTTAAGTTCGTCTGTCTTCATAAAACAATTATTTTGTTTAGAAACGGTGTGAACATTTTTTGCAAACGAAAGTACATATTTGATTAATTCATTTTATTAAGTTGAATTAGCAAATTGCTTGTGTAGCTTCGGGTGAATCAATGTTTCTTTGTTGAAGTAAATTAATCTCCCAAATACGATGTCAATTCGTCTCCGATATTAATCTTTTTAACTTTCAAAAAAAAAATTTTTTTTTCTTGAACCAGAAAATTTTGCATCAATGTTTTGAGTTGGGTTGTTTTATTTCTCCATTTTCACCCGTTTAGTTTTTTTAAGTTTCATTTATTCAAAATCGATAAAATGTTTCACAAAAGGCTTGAATCGACATCCGAAATTATTCGGTAATAAGATGGTGCCTTCAGTAAATGTGACATGCTCTTTTTGAAACTGGACAAAATCATCATTTTTACTAGCTCTACTAGCTCAGAAAGTGGTTCCTCAAAATTAAAATTGTTCGTACTACAACGCCTACTTTCCTTTTTGTTTTGTAAAACTTTTGCAAAGAATATTGATACACTTTTACGAAGTACAACTTAGCAGATGATTGTGTTATTGTTGAATTTATAAAATAAACTTTAAAATCTTTTTTCTTCTATTTTTAATTCAATATATCTAATGTTAAATCGAAAGGTTTTCCCCTGATCTTTTTTGTTTTCCAATTCAGTGCTGGCCGTAATCGGTGTTTGTCGGCGCCTTTAAATTGCACGCACGATGAATTCCAAAACAATGAGTCAGCCCAGTGATTCAAAAGCGCATTTGTGCCCTTTCGAAAAATTTATTTTAACCAACAGTATGCGAAATAGAAATAAATTAGTATGGTTGTAAGTTTGGTATTTATTAAATTTTACTTTATTTATTTTTACGAAAGAAAAAATTTGTGCTTGTTATTAATCAAGAAATTAATATAGTTTTCATTAATTTTTAGTGAATTTATAAATAAAAACTAAACTAGAAATATCATTTAAGGTTATTGAGTTATCAATTTTTTATATTGAATGTTTCGAATACAAAATATAATAGTTTAGAAACATGCAATAACAATGAGTTTCGCACGTCGCCTGTCAAAGCATCATATTAAAATTTTCGTTAAAATAGTTTTTACCACAATTTCCGTGCATTCCAAATGCCCTTCTAATCCATCTAGTATGCTAATTCGTAGCGTTCCCTTGCAATCTGACACCCCTTGGGCGACAATTCACGGGCTCGGTCGGGCGTGAAACGTCTTCAATGCGAAGGCTCATGGGAGCAGCGGTCGGAAATCCGGTGAAACATCGCACTCACGTAGTACTACAATTGGCGCAGCTATGCTTGGAAAGGCTGAAAATTGCAGGTCAAGGGAGCGAAACTCACTAACTCTTTTAGGACTTTGACGGAAACTCCAATAAATACCAAAAAATGATGAATTGCAATTTCGTTGGACCGACCAATTAACGTTTTTTGAGATTAGTTTATATAAACTGTGAAGTTAAAACAATCACGCGATCTAAAAAGAGAAAAAACGAAAAAAAAGCGGAAACTTTGAATTTTTACCTATTTCAAATAGTTTATTTAGGGAGATGCCTTAATAATTAATACGCGATAAATAAATGGTTGCGGAAGTAAATATAATTTTTAACTTTTTATTGATAATCTTTATAAACATTTTTTTCATACTTTATTTTGAATGAGGTGGAAGATAGTGAAACACCCAATTTCTAAAAAAAATCATAAAAGCATGAAACATTAGGTTAAAGTTTTTTCTTACATTCACTTTTTTAAAACAAATCTCTATAGAACAATTTAGTATCATCAAATAAAAAAAACCAAAAAAACAGTTTATGGTAATTTCGTTTTTTTTCTTATGCACTGTTCATGCCTTCTGGTTACTTTTTCTACGGATTTTTTTTTCGTAATTTTTGTATGAAATAATGGATTCCTGAATTTCTCCTTTGAAAAATCAACTGAACGAAATTTAAAGCGTTTCGCAAAAGTTTAGATTCTGAGCCAATCGCTCTTCTAAAATGCAGATAACATAGCAAAAATGTATTCTAATGCCCTTCCTTAGAAATTTAAAAAAAAACTGGTTGAAAACGGTTTATTTAATTTTTAGATTATTGCGAATTTTAAACATCAGATTGTTTGTTTACATTTAAAAAGTGCAACTTCCGCAAAAATTCAATAGTCGCTTTTACTCATTTTCCAGTTACGCAATCTGCTCTCCTTTACTGAAGAAAGTTTAAATTACGGATGAAATACGTTTGTAATCTTGAAATTTCGTGAAATTTTTTTTGAAATTTGTGTTCTGATTGTCATATTTTCGCTGTGACGCAATCGCCTCTCCTGCCCATCTGATACCCAAAATGTGTTGCGCTAGCATCGGGGATTAGCGCCGCCGAAATCCATGCCCATAACAGGGGAAGCGTTGGACTGATAATCGCCGGCGGATTAACCGTCGCTAATCGGGCGGAGGTTGTTGTTCATCTGCGCTGAGTGGGCCACCACCGGGCGGCTATATCGAGTTCCGGCCGGGAATAAAGAAATCGCGCCAATTTTCCGGCGACGACAAAGCGCCAATTTCGCAGGCGACTCAGGCCTTTACAGCCACGGAATAACAAACGGCCCAATTATGCGTGGCGGAATGTTTCTCGGGTGAGAGAAGAGTAAATACCGATTCAAAAAGTGTTAGCTCTTCGGATGAGAATTGTAATATTACAAAAATATATTTTTTAAACTAATAGTAATAGTAATTCTTCAAAAAAATCTGTGAAGTAAAAGATTTTTAGAAAAACAACCCAATTATGCGCAGCGGAATGTTTCGGCGAAGATAGAGAATTTCTAATGCAAATAGAGATTTCTTCGTTCAAAATATTAGGTGCGGGAATTTAAAAAAAAACATTTTTTAATTGTAAAAAATATATATATTTCTGCATTACATGGTAAGAACCAAATGCTTCTCAACTCATTGGGTCTCTGCTTCAGTGCTCTGTTGAAAACAACAAACACATTGCAAAAGTTTTTTTAAACATTTTAACGCAATGACATTTTTCAGATTCATTTAAGGCGCAATTATTAATTACCTTTTCGGCGGCAAATTCAAAATCGGCCAAGCAATCACCTCGTTGAAAATTAATTGCTTTTGTGAAAACAATCTGGCTTTACGGCCTTCTATATTGAGCCGGCGATAAACAAATGTATAGTTGCGTGGATAAAGGTTAAACGTTGTCTTAGGGTAAACTATCCGTTTTTCAACCAAAATTCTTCGGACGGTTTCACTTTGATTTGAAATAGTTTGTGAATTTTCAAACATCAGTTCAGCACCAATGACCAGTTGAGTATATTTAAACATATTACGCACCCGTTGAATCACTTTTAACGACAAGAAAACTGCTTTGCATTATACAACTGTAAAAAAGAAAACCCAAAACTAAACTTCGAGAAGAATTAGATTATTATTGTTCGAATATAAACCATCTGCTAAAAAAGTACCCTGATTTATAAAAGTGTCAAACTCCATTGAATTTGACAGCAGGATACAAGCAGTTTCAGTTTTTTTTTAAATGAAGCAAAACCAGGACGATGGGGGGGAAAACAAAAAATTTCATTTTCTGAAACACAACCGCCGTGAATAAATTGGCTTTTCTCTTTGGTAAATGTTGAATTTGTTCAACGGTGTTGAGATTATCTGTTTGATTTTTGTTCGAATTCTAAAATATAAAAACTAACTTTTAAATTGATTTTCTTTGTGTAACATGTTAGTTTTTGAATAAATTGTGTTAAGGGTTTCAAATTGAATTAAAATGTTTCGTGAACATTCAAATCTTAATATTTCTTTATGGTACATTGGCGTATTTTTTCTAAACGCTCATAATTATATTAGGCGGGAAAAACCAAGTACCTCAAGTATATGTGCGCTGCACTATCATTATTCCAAAAAAATTTCATTTCTTTTATAGAAGTACAAAAAACATTTTAAAAAAATTAACTTAAAAAAGCACCTCAATAAGAATTTTTATTTCGATTTTGGAAAAAAAAACATTCAGTGAACTGTTTCGAGTATTTGTCAAACTTCCTTGAACCGATGAGATACGGTATGTCCTAGAAATTCGCGAAAAAAGTATTTTGCTTATGTTCGTATGTGACTTTTAACCATTTCAATCATCTGATGCAATGTTTTTTTTTCGAAGAGCCACTCGGGATCAATGCAAAGCCAATTAAGGGCAGCTGCCCGCGGCCACAGTTTTGAAACATCCGCCGGGATTTGAGTGCGCCGGCCGAGACGTACATAATTCGTCGTTGAAACATGGCGCAAGTCTTGAGGCGTCGGGGGACTGGCGCCGTCTGCAGCGTGAATTACGAGGGTATTACGGGCGGATTGAGATTTACTGACAATTCATAGCAAAAGTAAAGTTAAACTAGTTTTTTTGGAAATGAGAAGCTCAAAACCGTGCCCAATTACCATAACTGTTGGTGTTTTCTAATAAAATAGAACCAAAACATGTACCTAACTTAGGAAAAAACCAATACAAAGGAAAGAACAATATGTCCGCCTACTACATAAAAAAACCGGTGTGCTCTCTTGCAACTGACATTTCACAATTTAAAATAAACTATCAATCTTAATCAAAACATCCGACCAGTGTAATTAATTTGATTTAAAATTCATTCAGATTCCAAACCAGCTTGTGTTCTTCCGTGGCCAGGGGAATGGATGCAAAATGAGCGTCCTGTAAACATCACCCACACTGAATTAGGGACTCTGGGAGAATGTCGGCAACATAGAGGAGACGAGTATCTTCTGGCTAGTGAAACGTGAGTACTCTTTTACACAGAACTATACAAAAACTTAAAACAAAATTGTAATTATCATTTTTTGAAAATGTTTAACACATGTTTCTAAATGTCGGAAAAAAAACATAACAATAGAGGAATTAACAGAGGATATCTTGGTTAACATTCATGTTTCTTCTTCGAAAATTTGCCTTAATTCAGTTCACTGTTTCACAGTGGAAATTCAACAACAGAATCAATTCGAAAATAATTGTAAGGTGAGAGCTGTTGGCAATGAAAATAAATTTTTGGTAAGCACAATTTGTGTTTTAGTGTAAAAAAAGAAATGTTTAAAAATATAGACAAAACGTAATGTCTTAAACGTACCACTTTTAACTCCATTTCAAGCTTTTGTAAAAATCATGTAGACATTAAAATTCTTATGAGTGACATCTTAAAATAATCAATTTTACCATTTCCCACTAGGAAAGGAGGTATAAACAAACGGTGTATACCTGTGTTTTTAGTTTCAGAAAAGTATTCTTCTAATTGCAAAAATAAATATTAATTTTTAGAAAAAAGAAAGGCGATGTTTCAAGATGAACATATAAATCCAGGTTTCGTACAGTTATCAATAAATCCCGGTTTGGCCTTCTTAAATGAAACTGTTTTAACTTTTTGATTAGTAAACGTTTAATTTTTTATTTGTAAACAAACCATATGAAAACTTTCAGAGAACGAGGGGAATGTTTCCGATGTTTGATTGCTTTTCCTGTTCATCCCAACGCTCTTCAGTACAAAATAAGTGAGTTTTGCTAAAATCTAGAATGCTTGTATTTCCTAAAATATTGTGTGGTAGAACATTTTAATGTAAAATAAAAGCTGAAACTGCATTTCTCCCAGCAATCAAGAGAAACAATGATCAGCTTAACGTTGCCACTGAAACTGTAAAGTTAAATAAAAACAAGTTTTATAGTTGTACTTGTTTCCGAAATTTTTGAAAACAACTTTAGAAACTTAAAAACGCGCTTTAAAAATTGGTTGTTAATCAGACATAAAACTGATTAAAAAAGGTACTAAGTCTTCAAAACAAATAATTTGTCACATTGACGTATCCAATTCCAAAAAAAAAACAAATTTTGTAACTGTTTTGCAAAGTTTCTTTCTCGAATTTCTCATTTTAAAAAAATTAATTTCGTTATTTTAAAACCCCGATTTTTTAAAAACCACCTTGTGTTATTCTTGAAATTTGTTTTACAGACACATTAAAAAAAAACATTGCTTTGCCCATATAAGCCAGTCTCTTTTTCCAGCAGCTGGTAGCCACAAGCAATTAGTGTGTCTTTTTACGCGTTGTCTGCGTCTCTCCTTTCCCCGTGCTATTCATTCTTTGCGTGCTCCGCGGTCTCGTCATAAATCAGCTTGGAAAACGCCGCCCGTCCTCCTAAATCGGCCAAAAACGAGCACGGATGCCAATTTCGGCGACAGAAAGAGAGCGACCGCCGTTCGGTGGTCAGGCATTTTAGGGGATTTACTGAAAATTGCGAAATTATGCTAAATACGAAAAAACAGCAATTTGTATGCAAATTACACTGAAGCGAACATATAATTCTTCACACAGACTCAAGCGTACCAATGACCAATGACTCAAAAGAACCTCTTCTTGAAACAAGCAAGTTAATATTTCAGCACGACGTTTGTCATGTGTGCAATATAAAAAAAACAAATAGTAAACGTTTCATGAATACACAAAAAACTGAAGTGTGCAACTTTAAAAACAAAAAAAAAACAAAAAACATTTGCTTACTGAAAATATTATGAAAACTATTTCCTCGGTAACACATTTTTTAAAACTGAATGACTAATTGTATGTATGAAAAAAAATTCGACCATTTTATTTATTTCTGGAAACCGACTTTTGGTCAAAAAGACCACCCAAATTAGTGTGTTCGGCTGTCCATTCGAGGCAACTTTACTGGCAATTTGGCCCGAAAAAACGGGTGTCTCTTAATTGAATCCTTCCACGGGTGGCTTCTAATGGGGGTTGTTTTTCGTATTCTGAAAAGGGGTTTGAATTTATTTTAAAAAAAGATGTATTATCAAGAATTTTTTCAGCACAATGCATCTTCGACTCAAATATGATAGTGGACAAATGTAGACGATTCTTCACTGGAGACGTCGTGATGCACACTATGTTTAGAAGTAAGTCCTATTTTTTGTTGAGTGTTACAATAATTCTTTAAAACAAATATCTTTTTGAATAATTACTCACCGTTCGTTATTCGCCGTCGTTGTTTAGAGAAAAAAATGAGAAGACAAACTTGCTCGAAATTATTTAAAAGGTTCTTCTAGTGATTTTCAAGAATTTGCCTGGTGAATATTAAACATTCATTCTGCTCAAACTGCTTATGATTAAGCTGAATTATTCGAATAACATTTTGTAGCAGGAATAGCTTGTTTTGTGCCACAGAAGGGACTATGGAATTGAAAAAGGCAAACCTAGTGGAAATAGATCGTTAATGGCAACACTCGAAAGATGTAAAATTTTAAACAACTCAAATTTTGAAAAAAAATTGGTTGCAGTCGTTTAAGTTTTAACTTTTGTTATTGCTAAAAAAGACTATCTTCCCTAAAATATTTAACATATTTTTACTAAACGTAAACATGGATTATTGCAAACATTGCACACAACGATTAGTCATTTTGTTTGTTTGAATATTTCAAAGTTGAGTTGAAACATTTGACTCAAATTGGATCGAATAGAGCTAGGTCCTTGCATCGAAAAATGCAGTTAAAGTTAGCAATCTGAAATTAACTTTATTTTTAGGCATTTGTTTTAGTTTCTCATTCTTGAAAATCCCAAATCTGTGAAGAAAAAATGTGAAGAAACACAATATATTTGAAAAATGTTTTCAGAATTATTCAAATTTTTAAAGAAAATTGGCTGTTAAAAATAATTTTTATTAGTTTTGATAATCAAGACTGCCAAAAGAAGTTTTTGATTTCAAAAATTTTCCGAAGATAACATTCGTTTATTTTAAGTTCGAAACACTCGAGTTCAAATTTTCTTAAATTTATTTAAGCTAATCTATAATTTATGTAAATGTTTATGATTTTTTCAATATTCAAAATTTTTACTGTATGTATTTCTTTTCATCTACTAAACATTCATTTTGCTGTTAAAATTAAACTTTGGAATAAAAAATACGATTGGGATAGGTTACAGTATTCCAATTTTCAGAAGTCTTTTTCAAATCCCAGCGTCTCGGTTTCTGTGTCATTTGATAGCCGTTTCTCACGATTCCTTGGCGCGGCCGTCTCAAAATGACCGGCAATTGGAGCCGACGATTCGCCAATTAGCAGTGAGATATCATTAGCCGTGCGCGGCCCAATTCCCACGGCGTCTTCCGTTTGTTTGGTCACTCGGGGGACCGGCGAAGGGTGAATTATTCCAGTGAGGAAGTGAAAATTACGCAAGAATTGAAATGACTTTACAAAGGAATATAACCGATGAATGGACTGGGTATGTTGGGACTAAGAGAAAAATAAACCAAAACTGAAACATCATTTAAGTAATAAAAAATCAAATTTATGTTTTATCCTTTCTTCACCATTTAAAGTTTTTTACAATTTATTCGAGAAACTTTTTTAAAACATATTTTTTGTTGTCTGTTTCAATCAACCAAAATTGTGAATTAGAATTGTCACAGTAATCGGGAAGTTTGAAAGCATCTTTCATTTTCAAAATATAAAAATTGTATAATTCATTTGTTGATTTTTTAAAAATTAGCAACTTGACCATCGATCAAGAGTCCTCATCAATATTATCACGAAATAGTAAAACTTTACAACAAATATTTTTTTCAATATTTTTCTCAGTCACCTTTAATTATTTTCAAGAAAATAAATTGCTTTCAACACAAAACTAGAGAAAAACTACTAAAACGTTTAAAGAATACATTTGTAACAAATACTAAAGTAGTAATATTTTACTTCATTTTTTTCCACTGGATTTTATTAATATTGCTAGCCTACAATATAATTTAATTAACAATTTTCATTTTAAGGGTACACTCTTCGACTGCAGTAGTTTCTTGATCTGAAGTTACAACGAATTCCGTCATTGTTAAAAAACATTTTTTTCAGTTATGTTTAAATAGAATCTGAACAAGACAATTTTGAAATTGCATTATGTATACTTCTGTTTTTGAACTGCTTTGAACCATTTTATTGAATGACGAAACTGTGGAAACAATTACAAAAAGACTGGAACACTCAACTGCAAACAAATTGCGAATTAAATTTCTCTGTTTTTAGAAGTTGTAAATTTAGATCGAAACAATAACAAAGAAAGTTTTATCATTTATAAATTCAATTTATTCATGTTTAATTCTGAATTCACAAATATCTGATCATCTCCAATTGAGAAAAACAAACGTAAAAGTAAATGTGTATTAAACGGAACATGTGACTGCTCAATGTTAAATCTCAGTTTAGGAAAATGAGATAGTCCTTATAAAACAGTGCTCATTAATTGTATTTATAACATTTACTTTAATAAAATAATTTCATAAAACAAGTATATTTTAGGCTTAGAATGAATACCCTACCGAACTTCATTTGTTCTTCATTTGTTTAAAAAAGTTAATGTAAAAAGAAAACTACTCAATTTTCAGAAGATGCGGAACCAATCTCTTGTCCATTGGCAATGCCCTTGAACTTCACCTACCATGACAGCAGTGGAACCTGCAGCAGTCGGTCTTCAAGCATTGCCAGGTTTTTTTGTTTTTTTTTCGTTCTTCAAGCATTGCCAGGCTTTTACAATCCTGACAACATGAATTTGTTTGAATGAGCCCCTGCTAACTGATGTGAGAATGAAACCCGTATATTTTTAAAATTTCAGAAAATTCAAAAATATTGTTTTACCAAGTTTCTCGCGGTTCAATGTTTTTAAACATTATGATTTCATTATAACAATGTTGTTACCGTTGGCTGCTGTTCATTGTATTTGTAGAATTTTTAAATTTACAAATATGAAATTTTTGATCAATTCCTTTAATGAATTATTGTTCACCCAACTTTCACAATAGTGTTGTACCGTTTCTGACAAAACAGATATTCAGATGCGCACAATGGAATCGTTTGGCTATGAGATATCAAGCCTGTCCGGAAAATCCACACCGTGAAGCTTCAGGTAATTTCAGTTTTTTTTTACTTCCAAATGTGTATTTCACCGTTTCAAAATGTCAACTTAAACTAGTTTTGGGTGAAAGTTACCTACAACCCAGACACACAATTGGGTATTTGTTAATTTTATTAGAGAAAAACGATTTCACAATGTTTTGATTTTCTTTTTTATGTTTGATCTCTTTTGTATATGTTTACGTGTAAACAATGCACCCATTTAAATACTAAAAGATCCAATGGAAGAGTAAAGAAAAGGCCTTTATGTACAGTAGGTTTTTTTAAACTATCGATGGATCGAAATAAGTCATTATGCCTTGCACGCTGCTGTGTTTCAGCATTTTTGTGTTAAGATTCACAATTTTTGAATTCTCGTCCAGTTCCCTTATCAGGGTTGTCCTTAAAAGCGAATAGGATAATTAAAAGAATAAAAAACATTGTCTAATCGTTTTCGCTTATTACTCAAAATAGTTTTAATTTGAGTTATTCATTTTTTTTTCTACACCTAAAAACAATTGAAAAATTTCCAGCAACCAAAAACTTTTTCTTATCAGATGACCCATCCCATTACATATCGCTAGTGTTTTACTAAATATAAAAACTTGAAATAATAACATTGAATAAAGCTAAAATTTAAAAAACATTTTAACATTAAAGTGTGAACCTTGTATTTTATACTAAACAGAGCACAGACGTATTAATGTCAAAGCACGTTATAATTCTAGACAACACTGGAAAACATATGACCGATGTTCGCTAGATTTTAATTGTTATAAACTCTTTCGTTCCAGTGCAAGGAATATAAATTCAATTACCCATAGAACTAAATTTCAACTTCATACATGGCCGTCTTGTCGTCCCCAAGTTCTGTTGAGAATAAACACTGATTAAGAGATTTTCTAAGGATTAAGGCAAATGTTTAAAAAAAAATGTTTGTGAGAAAACGAAAAAAACTGAGGTTCAATTGTGGCTTATTATGAAATGGACCCGTTGTGAAAGCAGTGAGGTCACGTTTTGTTAAACTTCTTAACATAACCGTAAAACATTTAGTTGACTTTGTTTTCTGGTTTTCTAATTGTAAAAGGTTGATTCTGGTTGTGTTATTCTATGTTAGAAACATGCTTAAGTGTACAAAAGTTCAAAGAAGCTTGTCTTCAAAAATGTTTAAATATAATCAAAAGTAGCGTAATGTTTTTGGTTACCTAAAAACTTTTGAAAAATGGAAACCCTTCAGTTGTCCTCGGCTATCTGTTACATTAGTTGAAGAGTTCTTACACATGTTAATAAGTGAAAAATTGTTATTTATTGAAACAATATTAAATTAAAAAACTTTTTATTAAATATTCTTATTAATCGAAAGGAAAGTGAACTTTCAATTTAAAATAAATATTTTTTCTTTTAATTTTGTTTAAAATGCGTATGACAGTGTCGCACTTTAATTCAAATAACGTTTCATTAAAAGAAATAAACAGTCAAAACAATGTAATTTTCTTTTAATTAGTTCAGAGCGGATAAATAATTGATTGTTCCTGAAGGTTTTACAATTTCTCATAAATAATGTAAAGTATTTAGCTGATGGTCATAATTTATGTAGTTTTAATTTTTGTAGGTTCTTGTTGATTTAAATGTGTTATTCATTTAAAACATTAATATATCCATTCTCAACTGTTCACACTGAAACTAACAGTTTTTGTCATTTTTGTTGCATTACCAATCAAGCCCTGCAAGTCTCCGCCTAATCCGCCGTCGTAATAATCTGGGCGGAAATGACTGACACCCGGCTGGAGATAACGTGGTCCGGAATTAGATGGACATCACAATTTGGTCGCCGGCCACTCAATTGATACAACTATGGCACTTGAGACGCGCGAACGGCGATTGGAAGATTAGGTGGAGTGGAACGGAGAGGGACCTATTGTGGATGAGACCTTGTGAACAATTAAAATATTAAAAAGCTTTTTTAAGAACCCCATAAATTGAAACAAAAATTAATATCAAAACGAGCTTACAGCTGCTCAGCTTGACTGTTTGGTTTAAACTTTATTTGTTAAAACAGGGTTGTGAAACAGCTACCTTATATGTGTCATTATTTGTAACAACATTTTAAATAAATAGTTAACTTTTCTTTTTTTTAAAGTATTAATCTACCAGAAAGTAAAAAACCCGCTACGCGGGTTTTTACTTTCTGGGGAAGGCGGCCTTCGGCCGCCTCTTAGCTCTTTCGCTGCTCAGACAGGCGGCTTTTGGCCGTTTAAATAGGCGGCGTTCGGCCGCTTGGATAGGCGGCCTTCGGCCGCTTAGATGGGCGGCCTTCGGCCGGTCTCTTTCCTTGGAAATGCGGCTGGTCAAAAGTTTGCCCAAAACGTTACGCTGCTAACAAAGTCACACCAACTGCCCAATGTTTAAAAGGATCTTTTAAAAAAGCAAATGTGAATTTTTTCTAGACAAAGGGTTCATTTTGTGGCTTTCTTTGTTAGTGGAAACGCTAGAGACTAATTTAGAACACCAAACTCACAAAAAGCATGGGGATGGGGACAACAAACATTGATTGGTCCAATTTTGATGGCAATACGAATTATTGAACAGTTTAAAAAGTACGGATAGTTTTAGAACAATTTAATATTAATTTCCTGATTTAAATGAGGGAAAATGCTTTTTCATTAGCGCTTACCTTTGAGCATTTTTATTCTTAAAATGGCCAAAAAGCAATGACGCAAAATTCGAAAATTTGTTAAATTAATTATGTGACGTAGGAACAGAGCGTACCAGTTTTGAAATCTGTGTGCAAACATGGAACAGGCTGATTGAAAATACCCCGGGCATTCATATCTTGTTTATTTATGAAATGAGAAACGTGAAACATTGTAAACGTGAAAAAATGAGATTAGCAAATCATTTTTTCCCACTAAAATAGGTAAACAAGTAAAACTTTGTAAATGATTTGTTCAGTAACTGAAATGGAGTGCATCGCCAGTTGGAACTCCTTGGGTCAGAATTACTTTGCAGCGAGAATTGGAAATCGACGAGGAGAGAGCTATAGATGCTTTGTGAGTAAACACTATATCTTCCCTTAAAAAACAAAAACAATATACAAAATTCAGATTCTTCAAACAGCAGGTACTTCTGGTCTCTTAGGAATCTCAGCTGACTCCGGTTGTCAGGAATTGACACATATTGGAGCTTCAGCAATGACAATCCATTTTCGACAAGGCGAGTCTAAATGATAATAAATGAATAAACTAAATGATAATACCAGCACAAATGGTTAACCAATGCAGAATTTCAGAAGCAGAACTGGAGGCTGAATGCGAATTCCCTAACTATCTTTGGAAAACTGATGGGCGGCGACAACGAAGTGAATGGACAAGTATTGTACACACAACTTCGCACAAAGTTCACAGAGGTTAGCGGGAAAAGACATTTGAATTCTCTTGATCAACTTTATTATAGATTGAAAGAAAATGACTCAATGTTGTAACCGTTCGATGATGACAAAACATAATTTAAGGTTAAAAACTATTTAAAGTCTACAAAATCATACAATTGTGTGTAATTTTATTTACGATAACATAAACGTTGCATAAGAGTTGCACATTTAAAGACAACCGAACTAACACACAATCTCACTTGCCTGTGATTCAAACTTTTTTTTAAATCTTTAAAGAAAAGGTCGCGAGTTACCCTAATATTTAATAGCATAACTTTTTTTTCATTGCGGCATCCAAAAGAATATAATGTTCCAAACAATTTTCGTTAAAGCAAAATGTGTGAAACAGCCAAGTTCAAATTGTGTTAAGAACATTTTCGGCTGAACAATTCCATTTTGTAGCACAAACAAACAATAAATTGTAGTTCTCACTATATTTTAAATAGACGCTTTGTGGAAATAAAAGACATATTTTAACCACCAAGAGTTCAGAAATTGTCGCTGAATCAGTTTTTTAGCAACGCTTTTTTAAATATCAATGCAAAACATTCGATTGCTTAAAAATTCGCACAATTGACGTCTAACCATTTTAATCTTGAAGCCAATTTGCAGTTTTAAATTATTTTCTTCTTTTTCTAAACCTTTTTCTAAAAAATCTGAATCAGAGGGGTTGGGGTCATCTTCAACCATTTACACAATTTGTTGCTACGTCTCCGATATAGCTTTGTTTGAACATCAAATCTTCTAAGCTCAAAGAGAAACATTATATTGCTTTTAAAAGTCCATTTTATTATTTATCTCCAGGAACTTGGATATCTTCTTATCGAGGACGCAACGACACTGTTTGGACTTGTACTCAACATAAGGAACGAAATCATGCCCACTTTATCCGGGCCCTTGTGCGAAAGGGATGCAACGTTGGATATCAATGTATTCAGGTAAAATTAATTTTTTTTCTAACTTTGCCATAACTTTTTAATGATATTTCACGGCTGTTTATGCAGATGTTTTGAGGAAGAATCCATTTTTGCTGAATATATGTAAAATTGAAACGATTAGGTGCACTCTCTAACAAATGGGAATTTTGTTTAAACATAATAATTGAAACTCATTCATATTTTTTAATTTATTTAAATTAAATAAAAATTTAATTCCGTTTTTCATAAGTAAGACAGATGTTTCAAGACAAGCAAATTAAACCGAATCAACCTCTGAGCCAAAAAATCATCCTTGTTTCTGTATTATCGTTGTCAATTTCCAAATATTTATCCTAAGCCATTGCAATCCAAGATAAGTTGTGAAAAAATATCTACCCAAAAATTGTAATAAGGTAAATTAAAAAGAATGTTTGTATCATATCATTCACAAGGGAGAGAAAAATGGAGGATGACCTATTTTAGCCCGCAAAACACCTGCTTGATGTGTATGTAAATGAAACCTCTTTTGGGAATTAACAACTGTTGTGATGTTTTTTTAAACAAAATTGATTAAATTTTTATTTTTGTTGATCAACACATAGTTTTATGAAAGATTTATTAATGTTTTTCAAAGTTAATCATAGTCTTTGGGCGCATCTCAATCTAAATCAACAAAATAAGTTAGGAGACTGCCAGAATCAAGTGAAACTTGAAAACGAGCAAATAAAACAAATAAAATTAATATTTTCAGCGTATAAGTTTTTTCTCTTTTAGGTTCAACGACGAAAGAAACACCTTCTTCAAATCTTTTATGGCCCCATAACTTCAAACGAATTCGAGGATTGTCTGGAGATGACTACTGAAAATAGCGATACATTGATTCTGGATGGATCAAAGGTAATGCAAAAAAAACTAGTTACATTAAAGGAGGAACCAACAACAAGTAAAAATGAGTTAGCTTTTGTTTCTTTGGGTTGTTATTGAAACAGTGAAATGCATTTATTTAAATGGAGATTGAACTAACCAATTCAAAATATATGTTTGGAGATTCCTTATGTAAATTCTGTAATTTCTTATTCTTGCCTGATTTTTATTGTGTAGAATTCAAAAAACTATTTAAATTGTTTTTAAAGTTATAAGTTATGAACTCTCGATTTTTCCAAAATCGCAATTCAACTGTGCTGAAAAAACATTTATGTGAATTATATTATACCTTTGCAACCATACATTGTTTTAGGACCACTGCCCATTAAGAGGACGTCATTTTTCTCCCATGTGCCCTTCCCCCTCCTTGACAATTGGTTGTGATGGTGACAAACTACGGCTGTTGAGGGAGTGTCACACTGATGATTACGGTAGGTTGTGCACCAAATTGGCCGTTGTGTTTTCCTACAATTATCTTGTTGGTGTATAGCAAAAACTAAACCTCGTGATACAACAAAATAATACGAAAAATACAGATGAAACTAAGTGTTCAAATCAAAGTTTTTCTAAGAATTTGTGCTTTATGCAAATTTTCTTAACTTGTAAAAAATTTCTTGTTGTAAAAAAAGTTTATGTTGTCAAAAACAACGATTTTGGAAGAGCCATTAACACATTTCACTTTCAGTTTATTTCAGAGTTCAATAACATTAAACTAAAAAATGATTTTAACAGTTCAAAATGTAAGGTCTTTACAAAAATGTTATTTAAATTAAATTTGGGGCTATTTCAATTAAAAGACAGAAACTCTCTCTCTCTCTCTTAACAGTTGACGTCTAATCAGTTGATGATGTGAAGACGCTGAAACAGTGAAAAATATAAACTGTTTTTTTATATTTTGCAAATATACAAAGTACTCTTTTCAACAAAACCTAAATAAAAACGAATCTGTTAACACGCGTTGGTGCAACATTGGACTTACTTAAAGTTAAAAAAATAATATTTTTATGACTTTCTTTTATTATTATTTTATATTCAGAAACCTTCACCTGTGCGGCTCAATACGCAGAAGACGGAAAGAAATTCATGGTCATGAGGAGTGTTGAAACTGGAAAATTTCAATGTTTGGTCAGTTTTTTCTCTCTTGTTTTATTTTTAAATTAGTTTTACAATAAGAAAATCTGATTTCAGACTCAATCCACCGACCCATCTTCAGTATTGAAAATTTACGATCACGTGGCTTGTGATTCAATTTCCATTGTGGATGCCTACCCTTCAATTGTGATAAATGTCACTAATTCAGGTAAATTAATAACAATGTTTTATTTTGTTTACAATGTTTACAAAATCATTTCTATTAGTTAAAACTATTAAACATTTTTCAGAATCCTGCAGCCCTTCTATCCTACCAGGATTTTTATCTAGCTCCACTTCATCTTCTCACATAATTCCACTGTTTCTGATTTCTTTAATTTCAAGGCACCTTTTCTGAAAACATTATGACGGTCATTTCCTAAATTTTTCACTTATCCATAGCTAGAAGATCTCTCCCTTACGGGTCGTCAAACTAAGCTCCGCCCCTTGTGATTGCTCCTCTAGTCGCTTTTACGGTTCCCTTCCTTCTATTTCTTCATTTTCTGGATGTGACACTGCTTTTATTGAATGAAAAGTTCTATTATTGTTTGATTTGGTTATTGTAAACGTTCAAAATTTTAAAGTTCGATAAGGAAAATCGTATTTTTGCGAAAGCAGAAACAGTTGAATCAGAAAAAAACTTTGTTCGTCTTTTAAACAATTTTCAGTATGTTTAGTGTTAGATATCAATGTTGTCATATAAAGTTTGATTCGAGCTAAATTCAATTAATCTTATAATTGAGTAAAATTAAACATGATGAAATTTTAATCCTAGGCAATGTTTCAACATGTGCATGAAATTTACCTCACTGTTTATTGTCTAGTTACCGTCCACCAGTTATACTTTTGTGTATCTGCGTCACTAGGTGTTTCAAAAAATTCTTAAGTAAACTCTTCGATTAAGGGACACGATTTTAATACGATAATGGTTTTTTCTAGCAACCCTTGTTTTATTTTCC
Source organism: Oscheius sp. G VE-2021 (assembly GCA_022343465.1). Lineage (NCBI taxonomy): Eukaryota > Metazoa > Nematoda > Chromadorea > Rhabditida > Rhabditidae > Oscheius > Oscheius sp. G VE-2021. The sequence goes on from JAJQXH010000065.1 coordinate 98,488, forward strand.
AACTGTGGTTCACGAAGAATTTTTTAGGCTGGTTTTGGCTGAGATTTGTGAACGCATTACTCCAGAAAACCTCAGAAATCACCTATTTTCGCATACTTGACGTTGAAACTTGTTTTCAAAAGTAGGTGAAATTACTGCAAAGCACAATTTTTTTGGACATTCCGCTGAAACCGATTTCTCCTTAATTTCATTGTTCTGCAAAGTTTATTAAAAAATTTAATCTTCTCAGCGGCGTTTTCACTGTTTTTAAAAAGTGTTTTTTTAATCATTTATTATTTTGGAAACGAAGACGGAGTCGGAATATGTCGTTGAAGTCGCGCATATAATCTATAAATGTTAAATCATATCAATAATGGAAATCATACAATACTGCGTACTATTGACCTCTATTTTACAATTTTTAAATTTTTTTTAAATAGTTTCTGCAACGTTAAAGTAACAATACTTAACAACAAATTGTAGTGTTTTAATGAGAGTTAAGGTGGAAAAACCGAGCTGTTTTTACTAATTTGTAAAGAACCTAGAACGTACAAAATACATCCTGAGAAAGTGGGACCTTTAAGTTGAACCGTTTTGGGGTATTTTTTTATCTCCAAATTTCACAACCCTTTGACTGAAAAAAATTTCCATCTTAGATATCAGAATACGATATGATTATTCATCGAGCAATGTTTTTGAAGCATTCGAATACAAATAACAATTTGTTGCTCTTTTTTGAAAAGTTGAGAAACCTCTCCTGTCATTTATTGCTGTTATTCTCACAAGATGCACATTTGTTTGCTTTGAGTGAACAAAGAAGTCTTCAAATTACAGGAATTGTTTAAAGTGGGAAAAGGCTCGGACGTTTCACATATCGTAGGTGAATTTTCTTCCTTCTGATGAAAATGTTCTGAAACACTCAACTGAAACACATAAGCTATATCTAGTTGAAAATGCAAAAGTGAGACATTAAACGAGTGATAAAACTGCAAAAGATCCAACTTTCACGCATCAAATTTCACGCTGACATTACAGGTATAAAGCGTCAAACATTACAGGTATAAAGCGTTCTAAATTTCAAATTTATAAAAATCGATTTTTATTAAAAGCAGAAAAAAGTTTTAAAACATGTTGCTCGATAACTAATCAAATCTTTTCAGGTATCTATGCCGGCTTTAGTTCACGCAGTTATGAATTGGGAAAGACAGTCAGGACCATCAACAAAATCTACGTATTGAACATTACTCATGTCCCGGTAACGTCAAACAACATAAGAGGTTATGCAATCTTTTTTTCAGGAAATTCGAAAGTTGTTTTTATGGAATTTCCGTCGGCTGTCGAAGATGCTCGAGTACCTCCTGTTAACTACAGATCACTCTCCATTAGTCACCATTCTGCAAGAAATGCATACTGAAGAAGGATAAATTAATACTTCAAGAAGATGTTCTTAATATTCGCTTCAAAGAAAAATAAACTATGTGATGCACTAAGCCGTTACTTCCAGAAATAAAATTGAGAGAATAACAATTTTTCAAAGTATTTACATAATTTGGGGTTAATATAGCTAATTACTAATAAGGATTAATGAAATATATAATGTAGGAGATTATAAATAAAATTTTCAGCAGAGTTTTGAAGAGTAAATCGTTTTTTAGAAAGGAAAGATTCTAGTAAAATATCCGAAAAAAATTGAGTTTCATAAATTTTTTAGAAAAAAAAAGTTTCGATAAGGTTTTCGTGCAAAGGCAATTCAAGATATTTTTAGTCTGATTTTGACTCATAAATGCAGATTCTCAGACAATATTTATACAGAACACGGGGCATATTTGTTCTATGCACTGTTCGTGGAAGAACAATAACAAATTCAGGTTTTCGTGAAACATTCTGTCACAAAATTTCCATAATCTCAGTTTTTGAAATAGTCATTGTTGCAATTTGACTGCGTGGCCAAAACAAATACCTTCTTGACATTTGGAAACGAATAACTCTAAAATAAAAAAAATAAAAAATTAAACAAAAAAACATGCAGACATTACTGGAAATGGTATATTCTGACGAGACGGCTTTGATTTTATTGCAGTTTACGCAAGTCACATTCTATTTGGCGCAGTTTGAAACAGTAACATAACCTCAACAACCAAAATGTGAAAAAATTTTTTAAAAAAATGTAACGTTAATTAAAAACAATGTATTAGTGATCTGTTTATTTTGTTTGGTTTTCTCGTTCTGTTTCCTTCTGAAATATCTGCTTTTGAATGTTTTATTAAAATTTTAAAGGGTTTTCCATTGTTTTAAGTTTATCGGTTGCCCGTAAATGGTGGTATTGCTGCAATTGAAATTATAATTTCACCAAATGAATGTTTCACTACAGTCTGAATTGTTTCGACAAATTTAGAAAAGCAGTCTATTTGACGAAAGTGTTTCCCAATTTTACACCTTGAATTTTGCCACATCACTCCATTGTTTCAATGTGGGTGCTTAAAGTTGCGTTTCACTTTGTGCCACTCGTTTTTGACAATTTGACAAAAACGCAATCTTTAATTAAATCTTTTTAAGTAAAGTTTCGAGTTTTAAAAATTTGATATTTCAGGTTTAATTGCTTGGTCGCCATCTGAAAAGATTTATACTTTAGCTTTGTTTTTGCTAACCACCAAAAATCGCAAAGAAAAATTGAAGACAAAGATGAACGGTGAACGACTAATATGAGTGAATTTGTGATGGCTATAAACAGCTGGTAAAACATTAAAATAATGCTAAGATAGGCTTTTTTGTTTTATTTTATTAATCACTGGAAACAGGAAGCCCGATCTAACCGAAAATAACGCACTAAAAATACAGGAAATCTTTAACATTTATCAAATTTAGTTGTAACCTCTAGACGTACTATTGAGTATTATAAGAATCAATAAAAAATTCCAAATGAATGTTGATCAAATAGGCTCCTATTTATTTTTTTTGAAGCATTATGAAGCAATTTCATTTAAAAAGTCGTAGCTTCTAATAGCAAAAATAGAAACACATGTCTTTTATAAAACAATGTAAGACCAGCAAAAACAGTGAAATCTGAACAATGTAGCCTTGATGACAGGAGAAGTAATAACGAGGAAAGTTGGAAAATATAAAACAAACCTGAAACTTTTGGCAATACTTGTTACAAAATGTAGTCATGCTGCTGAGAATACCCGACAGCAAGTGCAACCACAAAACAGGCGATATGTAACATGCAGAAGATATTTGCATTCACGACAGAAGACATTCAAACGATATTGTTTTTTGAATAACAATTATGGAAAAATAATGGTTTTAAATAAAGAAAGCTACAACAATATATTTAGAGACTCTTTGAAAAATTTCGTTTGGAAATTAGACAAATGTACTTTTTTTTAAATTTCATTGTATTTGCTAAAAGGGACAGTCCTCACTTTCCTACTTTGGGTATTAAAAAAGTTTTTAGTTCAAAAAAATTTTCTTTTTGCAAAATGAGACTAAGTTGCAAAAAGTGCCTGACATTTCCTTTAAATTCGCGTTTTTGTTGTTCCACAATCTAGTTTTTTGGCAATTAATTAAATAATGTTACGAAAATGCTGTTTCACACTAAAACAACATGCATGGGAATCTATACTGACTTTGAAAATCTTGTAAAACTTTAAAGAATTGTTGCACACATTTTTTCTAAAGAAGTTTTTCCACCGACTATTAACTTAGAAAAACAAACCCAGAAAAACATGTCCTTTGCAACATTCAAAAGATATAGTTGTGCCAATGCATAGTTTTTCCCTTCTCGATGTATTATTTTTCATAAAAAATTTAGTACGAGAGGGTATATAAATAAAAACAAACATATGTTTGCAACTTCCACTAACTATGAAAAAGCTAGTGAAACAGCATTTTCGTAAAAAAAAAAACCAAAAAAAAATTAAAAGTTTTAATTAAAATTGATTTTCATTGTCAAATTATGAATTGTGAAATAAATTTTTTACACACAGTTAGATAGTTTCTGTTTCAAGCCGTTTAATAAATCAAGTCTTAAAAGAGACCTTACAATCAAAAGAAACCTTTAAAATAATTAATTCATTATGGATAGATCATAATAAAGTGATTGACCAAGGCTGTGCAAATTAAAGATGCATGTAACATTCACCAAATGAAGTGGTGACTCAAAGATGACTTGAAACGTATAAAACTAGGTTGTTTTAATAATTTTTGTATTCAAAAAACTTTTTACTCATTCAAATTGTGAAATTTAATTTTCCTATGTTGCAATGTCGTATTTCTATCATGTTCTTATATAAAAGTAATGCAATTACTTACCTGGGTCATTATTGATTAAAAGTTCTATTTTTTTATCTATTATGTATCTTTACAATAAATGTTTACAGTTGTTTAAAAAATTGTCTATTGTATGATCTTCCGCGTGCATCGATTTCACAGATTAAAAACGAAGCCGATTTTCTAAATCCACTAAATCTGTTTAAACGTGTACAAATTGGAATGTTTGACAAAGAACATTTTGTTCTTAGTTTTGATTTACTGTTTTTCTCAACGAATTTTATTTATTTTTTAATTAAAAGAACTTTATAAAAAACATATTAAGGAAGTTTGCAGGGTAATGCGGCTTAAGAGACTGGGATTTCTTCTATTTTGTATTGTGTTTCTAATCGAAGCTGAAACGATAACAGATGAAATTACAGGAAAAGACCTGAAAAACGTCTTTTCATTGGCCCGTGACTATCAATTGAATCGAGTAAATTTAAAAAAAAACGGAAAAAAATATAAAAATAAAATTTTCAGCTGGCATTGGATCTGAAATTGACTAAAAGCTATGTGGAAAAATCCGATCTTTGCACGAAATTTCGTTTGTCGGTAAGTTTGGTTGACATCCCCCACACACCTAAACCCACATACACACACGCACACACACACACACACACTCACACGCACACACACACACACACACACGCACACACACACACACGCACACACACGCACACACACACACACACGTTGCAAGATAGCAAACACACAAATACACACATATAGACTTTCGTTAACACATGTTCACACGTGTTTACACAGTTACACGTTTACGCATGTTCTTATTTGATGTCATAAATTTCAGCTGCCCTATTTCTTGTTTTCTGAACCTGATACACTTTGTAACGATTACCGCCGCCATCGAGCTGACCTGAAAACAGTCATCGATTCAATTTTTGAAATTCTGAGAAAAGAATTTCAGTTTTCTGACTTCAAACTTGCTGAGGTTAGGACTCGATTTATTTATAATTCGCTTTAAAATAATACTTTCTGAATAGTTTGTTTAAAGTTTACAATGTAAAAGACAAAAAAAGGTATTATATTTGATTTTTCAGGTTAAATCTCTCTTTTGGATTCTCTACCGGAAACACAAGTATTTCAGTGCCGCTTTCTCCGAGCTCATGGAAAAATCAAAATATCTGGTAAATTAAATTCTTAAGATCAAAAGCAGTTTAGGTTCAACCCAATAAGCTTAATCTTCTTCGTGATGGACTGAAATTGGCAGAACACAGAATATTTCTTGAATTTCCCGAACTCTCTGTATATGTGAGGACCTGGAAGCTGCCAAATCAAGAAGAATAAATTGAATAAACAATGACTTTGCACATACATACCTACCAATCGACTAATAAGGAGGATTTCCGCAAAAACTCTAATCACCTGCATGAAACATTTGTCCCATATTATTTTTTTTTATTGTTTATGGTAAGGTTTCCGGTTCTCTGATCTGACTGTTTCTCTTTTTCTTTAATGAAAACCATAATTTTTTAACCTAATGCTTCTGGTCAACCGTAGGTTTGAACAAATTTTGAAAGTGACGCAAAACAAAACTTTATCCGATGCTATTGAAGTATACGAGTAGGCACAATTTTAATTAAAAAATACATAAAATAAACCAAAAAATTTTGCTTTCAAAAATTGTCTGCACACTTGGACATGAATAGCTTCTAAATATAGTGCTGATTAGTCAACATACGTTTTTGAAACTATGAAATGAAATTTACCAAAATGTTTTTATTTACTTATTGATGTTTGGGTAAATTTCAGTACGCACTCTTTCAAACAAGCTCAACAACCAAACGGTTTGAAAAATCCAATAATTCGCTTTAATCCTTTGCAAATTGGCGTTTTCCTCGAAATCCCATAAAACATTTTTTGTTTCCAATAGCTTTGTTAAATAAAGATTCTAAAACTTTTACTTCCAAATCAAGAATTAGCAATCTAAGGTACATTTTATTCATTTTTATTCTTCATTTTTTGCCTAAAATATTTCTAGATGGTTGCGGATCCAAACTTTTTTATTTATTAAATGTTTTACGAAACTTCACCTTCTGTTTCAACGTTTTTGCGCAATGTTGCTTTTCTGCTCTCACAGTGCCCAGCTTACTTTATAATGAGACACATTTGGCACGATGTTGGCTTCCTCCATTATCAAAACAAAATAACAACTTTTCTAAAACTTTTTTCATTGATTTTGTGTTTTCAGTGAAGTTTTATTCTGAAATATTTTGCTACTGAAGCTCATGACTATTTAGAACAAGTAACACGCGATGTAAATATCATTTGAAAGATTGAAGTGATATTTAGTTTAAAGGCGTGGGAGTCACTTTCCTAATTACCCTAAAACATTGATGAATTGTTATCTTCTCGTTAGCAACAAAAAAAGATAAATGAAATCATCGTACATCTCAACGTTAAAAGATTATTCTGAAACATTCATGTGAAATTCGTGAAGAGAATAAGAATTAGGATGTTTATTTAACCTATTTTCGTTTTCTCAATTTTACCAAAAAGTGTTTCTAGTCTTTTCGGAACAAAGATCAGTCCAAATCCTTTAATTCCATTTCAATTGGAAGAGCGCAAAAGTTCAATTTGTCGCCCGCGATGTTTGGGTTTGTCCCCGAAAATTAAACTTTCCTTCTATTTTTCAATATTTTTGTGAACAGACTGAGATTCTAGCAAAATAGTGTTTATTTAGGGTAATGGGGCTCACACGAGGAGCAGTTTTGATATGTGCATACTGTCTTGTGGTTCTATCTGAAGCTAAACCAATCAGTGATGAAATAACGGCGAGAGATCTGAAAACTGTCTTTCGAATGAAAAGTGATAAAGGCCTGAAAGCGGTAGGTCAGCAATTATAATGTCTTAAACACTTATATCTTTTAGATGGCTGAGGCATTAAGGGGCATTAATGACGACGAAAGGGCCTTTGATGTTTGCGCTATCTATCGATATTTGGTAATTTTTTAACACACTCACTCTCTCTCTCTCTCTCTCTCTCTCTCTCTTCCTTGCTCTCTCTCTTTATCTCTCTTCTCTCTATATCTCTCTCCACTCTTTCACTCACTCACTCACTGGCAAACTCCCACATTCTTTCAGGCTAACGTCAATGTTGGGGATTGGGTGTCATGCCCAAAGTATGCCCGTCATCGAACCGTTTTGAAGGAAATTATCGACTCCGTTTTCAAAATTGTCCAGGAAAAGAATCAATTTTCGAAATACAAATTGGCAGAGGTGAATCTTTTCAAATTTTGAAATATTCGAATTCCGGTGAAAACTCTGTTTTGGAAGATCTACCGTAAATTTCACCATTTCCCAACTGCTTTCGATGAACTTCTGAAGGAGTCGGCGAACCTTGTAAACATATTTGAATTTAGAAAAAAAACGGAATTATAGGTGGACCCCAGAAAAAGTGGGCTTCTTCGTGAAGCATTGATGACTGCAAAAGAGAAGACTCTACTTCAAAAAGACGAATTCAAGCCGTACGTTGTGGAGTACAAGCCACCATCTTTTGAGACTGATGATTCGTTTATGGAGTATTTGTTGGAAGCACTTTCAAACGTTAAATTGTAAATGAATTGTCACTGAACTACTTTGAATTATGACAATGTCTTTAAAAAAAATTAAAACGGTATGGTTGAATGTTCCAAAGCTTCTGACAGGACCAATAAACGTGAATAAAAGAAAAAAAAAACGGGGGTAACATGAAAAAATAGGAAAGTGGAAGATTGCTTTATAAAATTACATTTTATTTTAAATTTTTGAATGTTTCAGATAGGAAATTTGTGTTTTATTCGTTTCCATTCAACAGTATGGTGTTTAGAGCATCTCCGTTTAAACATTAACCATGAGAGGCTGATTGTTTTGTTGGAAGTAAAAAGTGCATTTTTAAATACATAAAAAAACGAAATGTGAAAATTTAAAATGACACTTATTATTGTTTTTTGTAACTATTTGTAACATTTACTCCATTTTAAATTTTTTCTATTTTAAGCAAAAATTTAAAATGAAAAAAGTGAATGTAAAACTTTATATCCTATGTCATTTGCTGACTTAAAGCATTTAAACAATTTTGTTTTCAATAAAAATTAAAATTTGCCCGGAATAATTGAAGCACAGTCATTGGTAACAGGAAACAATTCACTCAATTTTTTATTTTTTACAAAGAAGTTTATCCTGTTTTGTCTCCAAAAATTGGACTTTTTTACTTTCAGTATACTTTTATTTAAAGGATCGTTTTCTTATTGATAGACTGTTAGGTAAAAATAATGTATAGTTTTTACGTAAATTTTGGAAAAAATCAACACTTTTGGAGAAAAAATTAAATTTATGAAAAAAAACAATTTTGGAAAAAAAATCAAATTCTAAATAATAAACCATGTGACTTTTATCAAAATCACTTTTGAGGAAACAATTATAATCACATAACATTGAACAAGTCCCGATTGACCGATGAAAATTAAAAAATAAATGATTGTACAACTTGAAGGAGAACTTCAAATGTCTATAATTTTGTCAATGTTTCAAATAAACGTTTTTATTTTTATGCCTTTCCCATGTGGTTGCCTTGTGGTTGTATAAATTTAAATCAGAAACTTAAATATACAAAATAAAATGATGAAATAACTTCCTTCTCTTCCGTAGATAATATTTTTAAAATCGTATGTGTCTTTAATGTTTCACACTTGCATTATATGTTTATTATCTGGTTTTGCCTTGGTAACAACTTTCTTATGTAATCACTGGTTTGGTTTACTGTTCGTTCTATCTAAAATTTGATTTTTGACAGATTTTCATATATGCAATGTTTCATATAAACGTTTTTATTTTCATACCGACTGAAACGTGATTTTCAAAAATGAAAACTCGGAGCATGTTGCACAGAAGACGAACGCAAACCAACATTGATCGCTGTTGAAATCACAATAAGACGACCTAAGGGGACGCAATATATGAAAAAAACTAAATTCCAAAAACTTTATTAAGCCAAATTGAAGCAGTGACACAGAATAAGATTTTCTTTGTTGTCGTCTGCAATTCATAAAAATCTGATCCGCAAAACATTCCGCAGAAATGTTTTTATTACAAAATAAAAAGTTGTCGAAACTAATAATTTCCAGAAAAAATAACTAATCTTTTGGAAGATCGGTTTAAACTACATCCACTTTGCGCCGATCCCCGATAATGCTTTTTGATCATGTACAGATTGGTTCTGTTCCAAAACCAATTTGTTTCTTCCGCGTTCTGTTTCACAAACAGCCGATTTCAAAGAGCACCCCCAAATAAAATGCCATTCGCTGTCTAAATTAATTTTATTCAAGTTTTAGGTAATGTGGACCAAAGGACTGGTTGTGCCAGTCATTTTCGGCTTGGTTTTTCTTACAGAAGCTAAAGTGACCGATGAAATTACTGGAAATGATCTGAAAAATGTGTTTCCGCATGTGTCGTACTACAACCTTCATCAGGTAAAATGAATAAAAAAGTTATTTGTAATGTTATAATAAATTTATATAATTTTAGTTGGCCACCAATCTGAAGTCGGCAAAAGGAAGTGATGAAAAGGTCCAAATTTGCACAAAATTTGGAAGGGAAGTAAGTTTTTGCTGAAGTAACCAACAAACAAAGACACATGCACATGCACACATACACATACCCACACAAACACACCTGCACCCAACTTGTTTCCAGATATCCGCCGAAGTCAATTTGACATGTGATTATTACATTCGTCACCGAGCTTACTTAAAGCAACTCATCGATAAAATGTTTTCGAAACCACAACAAAAGGCTCCCTTCTCCAAATACAAGCTTGCCCAGGTAAAATCCAAAAGTTTAAATTTAAACGATCAATTTGGGCCAAATCTTTGTTTTGGATTGCGTACCGCAGGCATATCGAGTTTGTAGACACAATGGACGAAACGCTACAAAAATCAATGAAATTGGTGAACTTCATTTGCTGGTGTTTAAATTCGGATGAACTTCAGGTTAAACCGAGCAAAAGTTACGCGTTTCGTCAGTTTCTGGCTGATGGACTTTTAAAATTGACGCTGGAGGCAATGGAATCTGAAGACTTTCTTCAATATATTCTGTCGTACTATTTGGTACCCCAAAATTCTTGAAGCCTTGAGCCCAAATGAAATAAACATGTTTTATTGTAAAAGTCTTTACTCTTTACCTCTCTCTCTTTTGTCTGTACGTGACTATAAAGTAGATGTAACATGAAACACAAAGTGACTATGGAATATGGAAGTGAACTTGGAAATGGTCTTTTCGTTTTAGATTCTTCGATGTTGCACTAATGAATAACTTAATTTCATTTGGGAGTAATCTATGGAATACAACCTTTGGCAAACCTCACAATTTGAATACGGAAAAAGTTAGGAACTTCTATCATCAAGTATTTTTTCAGGAAAAGTTGCAACCTGCCAAGTACAAAAGCTTCCATCTTGTGTATTTCAGAAATAAGTCAAACATTAAAATACCTAAATGTTGTCCCAATTTTTTTAAAAATATAATCGTTTCCTAATATTCATGTAATAGAATGTTACGTTATTAACATAAAGCCGTCCTGTTTTTGATATTATATAAGCCTTTAATATACGCTTGCAAATGAATTGAATTGAATTACAATACACAGACAAGAATGTGAAAAATTTGTGTCTTATGGAGTCAATCTCCGATCTGAAACAGGTAATCAGAAAAAAAATTATTATTGGATTTGAATGAAATCAAAATTTGCACAAATTGTGGAAGTACGAATTCAACGATGCAGTGATTTCAGAAATATGACAAATCAAGATACAATGCCAAGAATTTTCCAAACGCAATGATACAAAGAAATTGCAGTTATTGTTAATAAAAAACATGACGTAACTTGGAATGTAAAAAAAATGTTTTGTGTGTGTTTATAGAATGAAAATACAAATTTTTTTGGTCATTACACGACCTTCAGAAGAAAACTAGAACTTCGTTTAAAAAAAGATATTGAAACAGTGGAAAGCTCGAAATTTTTTATCATATTAGTTTTTTAATGTTTTTTTTACAACTAAATTAAATAGCAGAAACCGTTATTTTTACAATAAATTAGGCAATGCCAAAAAACATTCGTTTTGTTATCAATCAAGAAGGAAAAAAACTTTATTACTCATTCACGCAAAGTGACTACACAATCGTAATGAGGGGTCATTAATGCTATCTTAGTATCTTTAAAGTTTTAAAGCACATTTATGTTTTATGTCTCACTTTAATCAAATTTTTCTTGGGTTTCCGCAAAGAATTGAAAACTAGTCTGTTTTAACAAACGATAATTTTTAACAATTATCACGTAAATAAAAGTATCATAGCAAACGACATTACCTAAAATAACACACTATTCTTTTAAAAAACCTTTAGAGTTTAAACTACATCCACTTCCGCCAATTTTTGATAAGAATCAGAAGTTCCAACCAATTTTTGATCCTCTTTGATCCTCGACAAATTGGCTGTGATCCAAAACCATTTAGTTTCATTCGCTGTTTGTTTGACAATATGAACTTTTTCGAAGTTTAACATTTTAAGCTTTTAAGGATTTTAGGGGTAATGTGGACCAAAAGACTGGTTGTGCCAGTCATTTTCGGCTTGGTTTTTCTTACAGAAGCTAAAGTGACCGACGAAATAACAGGAAATGATCTGAAAAATGTGTTTCCGCATGTGTCGTACTACAATCTACATCAGGTAAAATAAATAAAAAAGTTATTTGTAATTTTATAATTAATAATAAAATTTTAGTTGGCCACCGATCTGAAGTCAGCAAAAGGAAATGATGAAAAGGTTCAAATTTGCACTGAATTTGGAACGGAAGTAAGTTTTTGCTGAAGTAACCAACAGACAAATGAACATACACACACGCACACACAGACACACAAACACACAGGCACCCTACATGTTTCCAGCTTTCCGCTGAAGTCAATCTGACATGTGATTATTACATTCGTCACCGAGCTTATCTGAAAAAGTTCATCGATCAAGTTTTTTCTAACTCACTACAAAAGGCTCCCTTTTCCAAATACAAGATAGCTCAGGTAAAGCCCACAATTTACAAATCACAATTTTTTATTGATCGATTTAGGCAAAATCTTTGTTTTGGATTGCGTACCGTAGGCATATCGACTTGGCTGACGCTATGCGCGAACTTCTAGAAAAAACTAGGAAATTGGTAATTTGCATTGTCTCATGTTTCAATTTAGGAACATTCAGGTTAGACCGAGCAAAAGTCAAAAGTTTGTTGAATTTGTGGCTGATGGACTGGCGAAACTAATGGTTGTGGAAATGCGTGCAAATGAGGAAGAGTTCCTTCAAAATTTTCTTTTGTACAAGGGTGTACCCCAAAAGTTGATTTAAGCCTTGATTTTAAGTGAAATAAACTTGTTGTAACTGTAAAAGAATTTATTAAAATAGAATTTTGCAGCATCATTTCAAGGTTTATAGTGTATACATGTTATACTGATGTCGCTGTCTCTCTCTCTCTCTCTTGATTTTGCGGATGATCTGCATACACTATATATCTCATCAATGAGATTCTTCTGTTCAATCCCCTAATCACTTTTATCTGATCGTTGATATAACCTTTTATTATTAACCCCACTTTGTTCTTTTTTACAAAATATGAATCTGCTGAATGTTTCCGGTAAGAATCAAAACATAGTTTATTTTTAAAGGAGCAGTTCTTGATTTTGCAAAAAAAAAGATATAGACAACCGTCATCTACAAAATCCAGATTTGGCCACTTTGAGTATCGATATATTATTAACAAAGCATTTTAACCAAAATAATTTTGTCCTTCCCTTGCCTAAAATAATAAAATTTAAAAAAGTAATAAAACTTATGTTAAACAATAATAAAAGGAAGTGATGAAAAAGTTCAAATTTGCACTGAATTTGGAACGAAGGTAATTTTTTTAACAAACAAGTAAACGAGCAAATACACGTAGACACACATACACACATGCGCACACGCACATACATACACATACACAAACAACTTATTTCCAGAGCATCACCACAGCCACTTTGAAATGTTTTTATTATATCCGTCATAGAGTTTACCTGAAAAAGTTTATTGATCAACTTTTTTCTAATTTACAACAAACGGCTCTTTTTTCCAAGTACAAGTTAGCCCAGGTAAAGCACAAAAGTTTCAATTTAATGGATCAATTCAAACAAAATCGATATTCTGGATTGCGTACCGTAGACCAACTTTGCTGGCGCTTTTGGCGAAGTTCTGGATAAATCATGGAATTTGGTAATTTTCATTTTCTGATTTTCAATTCAGGAACATTAAGGTGAGACAAAGCAGAAGATTCGCGTTCAATGATTTTTTGGCTGAAGGATTTGTGAATCTTATGAACGTGACTGGGGCTGCAAATAAGGCAGAGTTCATTCAAAACATTGTCTTGCACACTTTGGTACCCTTCATCCTTCACTGAAGCCTTGAGGCTAATTCAAATAAACTTGTTGTCATTGTGGAAGGGCTTGAAATGAAATTCATTTAAGCTGGTAAAAATTTCTAAATGTATACTTTTTTTCTAAAATTTATAAAAAAGAAAAAAATATGGAATTCTGTTTCGTGATGCCTTGATAGACTTCAATGTTAATTTTTAAGATAACACGTCTACTTGAACGACTGAAAAGAATACCATTCCTTTATTCATTCGCAGTTGGTAAAACTATATCCTATCCATTACTGCATTTAAGACGTTTTCTTTATGAAATATGGTTGAACCATTGAGGTATCATCGATTTTAATGCTGTTTGATGTTGTCTCCGGAATTCATTGGTAACCTCATTAGAACAAGACATATGTAGTCAAATTAGAACAGCAGACTGGCAAACGTTGATAGATTTATAAAAAACTTGCCTTAAAGTTTATGTCTCAGATTAGTCAGCTGACATTAATGTTCCGATAACGAAGTGTAATGCTAAAATTTGTTTAATGAAAACGTTTAAGTACAACATTCGAATAATGCCAACTTTGCAAAAATCAAGCTTTGACAACATTTGATCTGCATTTTTACAGGCTGGAAAACCGGAAAGTCCACCTACCAGACAGGATTGGACGTATTTCCAAAAAGACGCAAAAAAAATTACAAAAAATATCGCGTTTCTCCCGTAAGTTCCATATCCCTTTATAACAAACGAATTGAGCAACAGAGCGAAGAAGAAACTGAATTCTTTTCAATGATTTGCTTTAAAGTTTGTGGCGCAACATTCGACTAGGGTTAACTGTGCAATTAACACTTGTGTCGTTCTTGTGATGACGCAAGTTATCGTAAACTTCGAAACAGAAAGAAAATCGTGGATTATTTGAAATACTCTGTACCAACTGAGTATATAAAACACGTTTTTTTAAAGTTGCCGCCGATTCCGTACGGGTACCTCTGAAATGTCATTTGTTTCTTATTCCTTTGTGGCCGTTTTTTTAAAATTTCCGGTTTTCCTTCTATAAAAACCGCAGAAAGCGCCGCTTTACTCGCACCCGTACGGAATCGGCGGAAACTTTAAAAAAACGTGTTTTATATACTCTGTTTTATATACGTGTCGAAATCTCCAAAACGACGCAACTAGTATTGAGACTAGTATCAGGCATCAACTAGTATCAGGCATCATAATTTTGAAAAAAAAACATTTTTGTTTATTCTTATTCGCAAGGGCGCAATGAAAAGCTTATTTAAACAAATTTCACGTAACAAATTTGGAACAATATACTGAATAAAGATTTGTTTTTATTACAATCTTTGTTTGGCAGCCCGAGAAATTAATTTCATTAGAAATGCACATGCAATTAAAATGTTTTTAACGAAATCTTTTAAAGTTTGTGGCACAACATTCGAGTGGGTGCGATTTAGCAAATCTCAGTTTTTTTCATTCTCCTGGTGACGAAATGTTGCATAAAGTGTGTACCATAAAGAGAAAAATGTACTACGTGTGATTTTACTTCAGCCCAATTTCTTTTTTTCATTTAATGTGATTCAAAATCTAAGGCACAGTTTCTCAAATAAACTTACATTTTTATTACTTTTACTTATTTTGGTGAAATTACACGTTAAATTGGTTAAACTTAACAACACAGATTCAATATTTTTACAAAATTTATAGAAAGTTTTTTTTGCTTTTTAATAGTGCATTTGAAAATTCACTAAAAACGATAGATTTGTTACAATTTTATTTTAACGAAAATTTCAAAATGTTTTTTAACCTTTTTTATTGTACAACAGATTGGTTTCCTTTTCAAACGCATTTTATATAGTAAATTTGTAATAGCAAACTGGCAAAAGTATATTTTTCCTTTTTTTCGCTTAACAAACAGAGGTGAATACCAGCTTCCCACTTTTTTAAATCCACTAAAAAAGATTGAACTTTTTTGCACATTATTCAAATGTTGTCAACTTTTCAAACCTCAAATGTTGTGTAATATAAACATGTCAAACAAACAAATCAAAATGCTTGTTTTCTAAAAATCCGCAGTGCACAGGATCGGCATGTCAAATCCGATTGATCCGGTGTAAACAGCACATCGAACCGTTTAAAACCGTAGTGCGGGTGTAATAATCGCTTTTTATAACTGTGTTTTCTTGTTTGTTCTTTTCAATGTTACGCACATATTTTAGGTAATGATGCTAATGCTAGCGATAGTGTTGGTTCTCCTCATCAATTCAGTCGCCCGAGCTGAAAAAATAACCGCCGACATAACTGGAAACGATTTAAAGAAAATATTCTATAAAGCGAACGACTCCGATTTGATGACTGTTCGTTAGAAACGAGAAAAATTTAAATATTGAGTTTAGCTAGCTGATAATTTGAATTCTGCGAAGACAGAAGAAGAGAAGAATAATCTATGCGCTAGGTTTCCAGGAACCGTACGTTTCAGTCTTTTAGGTTTTTTTAATTTAAACTATCTAGCAGATCTGTATCTGCGTACTGCATTTTTTTGCACACGCGTTTTTTAACTTGCAGTCAATAATTGAATTCTGTGATGATTATATGATTTTCAGAATTTGGACTAGGTATTCGAAAGGATTTGAAATTTTTGAGAGAAAAATCGCGTGTGCCCAACAATGTTATCCCCAATTGAAAAAGCAAAAAGCGAATTCAGAATTTTTCACAGCAATTTAAACTAAAACAATTACTTTTTTATATTCAAATTTTTAGTTGACCTATCCAATCAACCCAAGTGGAATGTTCAATTGCCCGAATTTCGTCCGCCATCGAACACAACTCAAAAAATCAATTGATTACATCTTCAGGAAAATGAAATTCTTGCGTTTCAAGAAATATTCCGCAAACAAGTTAGCTCAGGTAATTTTTTTCTATTAAAACAATTTTTAACAGAAAAACTAATAAATTGGTAAAATGCAGATAAAATCACTCTATTGGAAGATGTACCGCAATGTAACTTTCCCTTACGACTTGCGTGCAGAAGCCAAACAACGTTTGCATAAACTCGTAAGATTTACCGTGGAAAATTTTTAAAAAAAACAAGTTCAATTCAGGTACCGGCCAACGAGGTCGACCAGGTCGCATATGGATTGTATTTGACGACTGAGTTGAGTTCCCTTGGAATGGACGACCTGGACTGGAAGTTTCCATGGAAGTACGTCGTTCCGTCGCCAACGTCCGATAATTGAATATGCGATAACATGTGTTACTTTTATGCAATCATTAGTTGAAATATTCAATGCGAATAAAAATAGTGTAGACGTCACATACTACATCTCACATTTGATTTTGCTTCAGTGAACAAACTGAAACATGGAAATGAGGAACATTTTGGAATTAGAAAAATTAGTTTCATTTGTTGTTCTTAAAATACACGGAGGAATCTTAAAAAATTTATTTAAAACTACTATTATTTGTATAATTAAACTAGAAAGCAACTTTTCTCTCGAAATGCTAAGAAAGGGGTCAACAAAAAATTCCTTTTTATCTTCCTCTCTTTATTTGCATTATGTGTTTTGATTATGTGCATCTCCACAAACAAATAATATAATAATTAATAAAATAGTATCCATATTCGATTGACCCTGTAAAAATAGTTTTTAAACGGGTGCAATCTATCGATTGATTATTTTTGTTTAACAGTGGTAACATTCACCTGAGCTTGATTAAGAAATTTCTTGTCTTTTAAAAAAAGAAAAAAGAATAAGAAATACAAAAGTTATAACAGTTTCTACTCTTAAATATATATTCAAAATAACTTAAAAGGGCGTAAACTTTTAAAAAAAAAACATCATCAAATAATCCTCAATAAAAACTGCTTTGGAAGAGAAAAATTTTGCAACTTGCATTTAGCATCTCGTCTACTTCCTGTGTCTTTCTCTTCCCTCTCTATCTTATTATATTTTTTGTTGCTTATCTGTATGTTTCTCTCTCTGGTCTTTTCTTTTTTGTCACTCACCCATGGTTGGTTGACCTGCCCTAATCCTTGTTTACGCACAACCAAATAATCCGAATCAGACAAAGTGCAACCGTACAATCATAATCGGTAATTTGATCCGCTGAATCCTGTCAAAATCTCTCGCCGAGCCTATTTTGCTTAATTGAGCGATTCCATGATCGTTCTTTGCTTTCAATCGTTGGTTGGTTGGGAATGCATTGCGTCAGTAATTTTCCAGAAGACGAAATTGTTTTGACTACGGTATTCGGAAAGATTTGACAATTTTGAGAAAAAATCGTCCAAAAAATTATGTTCGCAATGGAAAATTGATTAAGCAATTAAAAGAGAAATTAATGTTGGCAAGAAAATTGAAAACCTTTTTTTTCTGAATTATACTATTTTTACCATCCCATTAAAAACAATTAATTGGAGAATATTGATGTGGCATTGGATTATATAAACTTCACCAAAAGTCTATTGAGTTTTCTTTTTTGAATTTAACTTTGAATAAGCATTTTTAAAAGTTAAATTTCAAAAGGAAGTTGATATAAAATATAGATTGAGTGACTGCAATTGTACGAAACTCGGTTAAAAAACTGATTTTTTTCCACCCTGACCTATAGTGAAAACATACATTTTTTAAAATGTAAAAATGCGTGTTTGCAGAGAAAGAGCCTTCAGAAACTGTTGGTAACACAAACACCCATGTTTTGACACCCAAAAGAGAAAATGAGGAAATTCTTCTGAGACACCTGTGAGAAACTAACAAAATTTGTAGTAAGATTTAAAAAATGTAAAAAGTTAATTTTCACACAAAAAAAATTTAAAAAATTATGCCGAAATTTTTTCGCCGAAAACAAATTGAATACCTTTGATTGAGGAATATCCTGGCTTTCTTTTCTTAGATTTATAGTGGACGAAGCGTAGCATTCAAGTAAGCAAATTATAAATTCAAAAACAATATTTTAATGTAATATTTCATGAGCATTACGAAAGGAGGTAAATAAATTTTCTCTATCTTTCTCTTTTTTTCTCTCTATCTCGCTCTCTCTTGTTTGCGCTTTTCTCTCTCTCTCTCTCTCGCTCTCTCTTGTTTACGCACAACCATTAAATCCTAATCCCACACAACACTCCAAACAATCCGCATCTACAGTTCAATCCGCCTAATCGGTTGAAAATCGCTTAAAATCGGGGTTATTTGCGTAGATTCACAATTGAACCGAACTCTCGTTTTTTTAAATTTGGGTTTAAATGCATAAATTTTTACAAGATTTCAGATAATGTTGTTCAATGCTTTGTTTTTTGTTCTTTTCAATTTGATGCGTCCAAGCAAGACCAAAAATATAACAACCGATATCACTGGAAAGGACTTGAAGGACACCATATTCAAAACGGCCAACTTAACAGATTTAGAGAAAGTAATTTTAAATAAAATCATTTTTGTTTACAAATTATTTTAGCTAGCGGATAAACTTAACACAGCCAAAACTGAGAAAGATAAGATGATCGAATGCGCCAATTTTCCGTCAACGGTGAGTTTCACAGTTTTGATCTTTGTTAAATTTTGTTGTTTAGCCAAATTTTGCTATTTTTTCACTGCGCGCCAATTTCCAGCTACGTTTGCTCAGTAATTTAAAAAGTTGGCTTTTTTACTCTTAATCTCCCTTTTAATTGCAGTGCGATTTAGTTCAGATAAGGCACAAACTCAAAAACTAAAAATACATTTTATTATTTTTTAGAAAATCAATACATTTATTAAAATTCTAGGAGAACACCCTGTGTTCCAAAAGGTTCACAGTTACGTTTTTTTTACTCAAAAAACTTTACTAGAAATTTCCAAGTGTTGAATGAATGAGTAGGGACGCAATCGTCAGAAGATTTTATTGTTTGAAACATAAACGTGACTGAACGTCTTATATTGTAAAATATAAAAACTGAAAATAAGCAGCCAAGTGTATGAGTTGTTAAAATACCCCATTGGGAATAAGTACCGTGGATAGTGTAACCTGTAAAAGGTCCCTTTAAAAAAACTATTGCACCAGATTTCCTGTTACAAAAAAGTTTCCGAAACCTTTTTCAGCTCTCTTACCCAATTCCTCCCGAAGAATGGCTCATCTGTCCCGATTACATCCGCCATCGCGGCTACCTTATCCAAATGGTAGATCAAATGTTCAAAAGAATGAAAGCCTATGTTGGAAATGAAATCTCATCAAAAACACTAAACGAGGTTAGCTTTTGATTTGTTTAAAGTTTACTTATACTATCTAATTCAGATAAAAGCTTTGTATTGGACGTTCTACCGTGAAAAGTTAGTTTTTGAAGATATTACTAAGGCAGTGGAGGAGAAAATGAAGGAAATGGTACTTTTGGTTTATTTAATTTTTAAAAAATACTTTGTTAAATTTAGGTGGATCCCAGCAAACTCGAGTTACTTCAGCTTGCCTGGAAGTATTCTTGCAGAATAGTTTACAACGATGATTTTTCTCGATACGTTAAGGACTTCTTCCAGAACGATGATTAAGTGATAATCATGTTTAAAATTTAACATTTTTTTTGCTTCATTCTGCGATTTTTTTTAGTATCGAGCAAATATAAATGTGTGTAGTTTATTTTAAATTTAGAAAAATTATTTTTGTTTTTTTATGCCCCGTTTCCTTATAAGTTTTTTTAATGAAGCTGTAAAACAAAACTCTTTTTTTAAAGAATTTTAAACACACCTGTTCAACCTCGGTCGTGCAGCCTATGTATTAAAAAAACCTAAATTTAAACTCAAAATTTTTAATTTGGGGTTTTTCATTTACATAAAAAGATTCCTTCAACGCATTCGTTTCCACTGCTTACCAAAATAGCGAAACATTTTGTAAATATAAGAGACCTATTATATTTACGAATTATAATCGTGCCCGTTTGTCACATCACTCCGTGGTTTCAACTAAAATTCAAAAGTTTAATGCTGAGGTATTCGATAATCAGGTTTGTCGTTCCTCTGGATATGTAAAGCGTATTTGCTATGTAAGCTTATACAAAAAAGAAAAATCAATGGAACAAAAACTCTTTCAGTCAAAACTTTTTCAGTCAAAATTTTATTCTATTCTTTTACTGGATTGGAAACCCGGAAGTTTTAAAATACTCGCTTATTTCTTGAACAACAAAATGAAAGACGAAGCAATGAAAATGGTTCCACCGAAGAATAACCTGAACAGTTGTGTGACCATCGCGAGAAGGCAAAAAACAGTCTCACTGAAACTTCTCGCGGCGCCAAGTACAAATAGGCCAGTCCTTTGTTTCTCAACGTCACAAAATGCGCCTGCTTTCTTTCTTCCTCGTCTTCGCATTGGCCATCATGGCCTATGCCAAGCCTCAACCGTTAGTGCTTTTGAAATTTCAATACAAACTTCCTTTTTTCAGATACCCTGTCCAAATTGATCCGGAAGCCGTTGAGGATCTGTCTCCTGTAAGAGAACGTCGTATGGATGTTCTCGCTTGGGCGGCTAAAGGACGCTGAGGAATTTTTTAAAATTTTATAATTTCACAAAAGGTTTATAAATGCATGTGTATATGTTTGTATGTATATGTGTGTATGAGTATGCGAAAAAGAGAAAGTGTGTGTTTGTAGGTGTAATAGTAAAATATAATAAACATCAATCAAAACTGAACCGAATTTTTTATAATGAAAGGCTAAAGAATAAAAATGGTTCCACCGCAGAACAAGTCGTGCGGCCTTCAGGAGAAGAAAAATGTTTCTTTCTCTATTTCTATTACTCACTCTTCGCCGACCTGATCTACTACTTGTTTATGCAGCACCAAAAAAATCCAATTCTGACAAAGTATAACCAAACAAATAGAATCGGTAGTTTAATCATATGAAACCCGTTCATCGAGGAGTCAATTCTCGATACTTTACAATTGAGCCAAAATATCACAAATGCGACAAAAATCGTACGAGGGAATATTCAAAAGCTCTTTTTTCTGCAATTTTTATTTTGAATATCCCTTAAATTGTGTTTAGCAAAACCTAAATATAGACAAACTTAATCACAATATAAATAGGTTATTGAAAAACTGAATATTTAAACAAAAACTAAAATTTACTTTGCAAAGATACAAAGAATATTTGCGGTCGAAAATATTTTTCCGGTAAATGACCTTTGCCTCTCTTTTTCTCTCGGTCTCGTTTACTTTGAACTCTCTCTTGTTTACGCGCAGCCATATAATCCTAATCCGACAAAGTACAACTAAACAATCCGAATCGGTTGTTCAATCCAACTAATCCTGGGAAAATCGGTAGGTCTAACCTATTTATGAAGTTTCAGAATTGAACGACATCGTCAATTTTTTTAAATTTTTAGTAAAAAACAGAAAATTGAATGTTTTTAAACTTTTAAACTTTGAAGATAATGCTTCTCAATGCTTTTTTGCTTACTACTCTTTTCAATTCAATGCTTCCAACCAAGGCCAAAAATATAACAGCAGATACAACTGTAAAGGACTTCAAGGCCATCATGTAATACGACCAAGCTATCCGATTCACAGAAAGTAATTGCAAAGGAAATTTTTTTTGTTAACAAATCTATTTAGGCAGCAGGTAAACTGATCGGCGCTAACATTGAGGAGGAAAGGATTACCGAATGTAGTAGTTTCCCAGGAAATGTGAGTTTCACGTTTTTCTTTACTTTTTTTAAAATTTCGAGTCATTTTTTGTTCTACGTACTTCATTCCATCATTGTGAACGTTGTTGAAAACACTATAAAAAACAAAAAACAAACCTGACAATTAATTTTTCAAACGTTTATTATAATGTTATACCGAAAACTCAAAAGAAAAGAAAACTTGCGATCAACAATACGTAGAGAAAATCCAGAAGACATTATTAACATTATATTTCTCTTGACGTTTGTACATTTAGTTGTTTCAATCAAACCCCTAAAAGTTGTTGCAAAATAGGTGAAAAATTAGTTGCTCAAAAAACGCTTTCGCACAATATTTAGTCGAACTCCCTTGTTTTTGACTAATTTTCCCTCAGAGTTTGTCATTTGGGGTGTTTCATCTTCAGACAAAAGATGAACTCAAACGCATTCGTGTCCTTCAAATTTCAGCTGAACATTGAATCTGCGATGCAAGGTGTAAAATTAAGAGACGCAAACTAAATGGCCGAAACACAACAGTCGAAAATAGTAGATAACAAGAGTTCCTTACAAAATCCTATTTTTTTCTTTTTCATCATACTTTTGCCGCTTACTGAACAAGACTACTGAAAATTTATATACACTGATTGAAACAGCAGAATGGTGTGCCTAATTCAAAAACTCCATAAAAATATAATTTCAGCTGAATTACCCAAAACAGCCCGATGGAATGCTTCAATGGTCCGAATATGACCGTCGTCGAACATACCTTAAACAAATGATAAATCAAATGATCGAAAGGATGCGAATCTACGTTGGAGGCAAAATTTCAGCAGACACTTTGGCGGAGGTGAGTTTCCAAAATCTTCATATATTTCTTTCAAACGGATTGATTTAGTTTAAATCTTTGTATTGGACGATTTACCGTGAAAAAGGAGTATTTTACGATGTCAATAAGGTAGTGGAGGCAAAATTCAAAACATTGGTACGGTTAAGCCTTTATAATTTAAATATGGACTTTTAGGCTGATCCTAAAACACTCGAGTTACTTCAACAAGCCTGGAAGTACGCCCTTCGCCTCCCTAAAAACTATACCTTTTCTCGATATTTTAAGGACTTTTTTCGGAACAATGTTTAAGTGATACACAATTTTTAAATAAATTTAAAATGCATAGTATTTGCTTAATCCCTTTTTGTTTTGTTTTTAAATTTGATAGTGTTTTTGTTTTTCACAATTTTTTTCGAATTTTTAAATCGATTTTTCGAGCAACCAAGTTTTTGTCAATATTTAGAAAAATAGTATTTGGCTAAAAATATGGCATTTGTTCCTTTATGACTAGGCCCAAACCTGAGATAAATACAAAAGCGATGTTACCTCTGGAGTGTTGACAACTTGCTCCGATCAATATAAGTACAAAATGAAATCTTCAGCTGTGTTTAGTTAATAAATAGTTAATAAATTGATTATTATGTGTATAGTTCTAGAATCCAAATTACGCAAAAAAAATTATTTTTGCGTAATTCTCGGAAAAATAGCTTCAGAATCAAAAAGTGGAAAAACATTTGTTATGGCGAAGAAAGATTTCAAATAAAATGCGTGAACGTATGCAAAATTGAACATTACTTAAACACCAATATTCACAAAACATCAAGTTCACATTATTTCGTCTTTGTTTTTCTGTGGTTAAAATTTGATCAGCTTGAGCCTAAACTTGCCTGAGTACAGTATAAGCAAATTCACACAAAAAAACTTTGAAATCGTATTTCATTCTCTCTCTCTCTCTCTCTCTTCTCCAGACTCTAACTGCGCCCGTTTTTCCACAGCACAATCGAACAACCACCATCTCATTAATCCGATGAAAATCCTTCAACGAACCCATTTCCACCGTTGGCCAACGTACTTTTGTTCCTAATGATTTCTATTTTCATTTGTATCTAGCCCGCTAATATTTCAATTAAATTTGTATTTCGGTAATGCGGCTTAAAATAGCCGTTCTTGCTCTATTTGTTGGCCTATTTTCCCTTTCTGACCAAGTGACGGACGATATTACGGCGGATGACTTGAAAAACATGTTTCGATGGGCACCAAAATCTGAATTGGAACTAGTAGCCAATTATTTTTAAATTAAGAATTCGAATTTAGTTAGCAAAGAACTTGAAATCCACCAAGAACATCATTAGGCGAATTCAAGTTTGCAAAGATTTTATTGATAGGGTAGGTGAAATTTTCCAACTAAAGTGATACTTGTTTTCAGGAAAATGAGAAATCAATGGACGCTGATTTAATTAAGGTATAATTGTAAAATGTAGTGTTTTAATGTTTGGTTTAAGTTAAACAAAGAAATGAGGTCGACAAAAGAAGTTGACAAACGACTTCAAATTTGCAATGATTTTGGGGCATCACAACACAATAATGTAATTTTTACATTGAGGCATTGAAATGGTACACACATTTGTGCACGCACGCACAAACACACATACACACATGCACACACAAATTTTCAGCTGGTAACTGACGACAATGGAGTCTGGGCATGTGACATGTACATTCCTCATCGAGCTTACCTTAAACAGTTCATCAATCTTATGTTTGAAAATATGCAAAAGAAGGCAGAGTTTTCAAAATTTAAACTAGCTCAGGTAAACCTTAATTTTTCAGCGTTTACTTCTCCCTTTTCAGGCCAAATCACTGTTTTGGATTTTTTACCGTCCACACTCCAATTTATCAGAAGCATTAGGTAAAATGCTAAACAAATCGATGGAACTGGTAAAGTTCTATTTTCACTTTTTGTTAATGAGGATTTTTAGGTCCACCCCACCAAAGAAACCCTCTTTCAAGCCGCCATATTGGACGGATATGCAAAAGCGATAGAGTATATGTCTGAATCCAAGCTCCCGGACGCCCTGGAATATGTTTTTTATCGACAACTTAGATAATCCATGAACTGGATTTTAGACAAATAAAAACGTTGTTTTTCAAATGTTCAGACAAACTAATAAAGGGTGTTGTCTTGGTGGTATTCTAATTACCGGTATTTTGCTAATTGTTTTTCTACATATTTAACACTGATTGTTTTCTTCGGTTGAATGTTACGGACAACTAAAATAACGCCCAGAAATTTAGCGTTGATGGTTCTCCCCTCAAAAACGTTTCTCTTTATCTTTATCTCTCTCTCTCTCTCAGTCTCTCTAATTGCGTATTTCACAGCCTAATCGAACAACCAAAATCCCTTTAATCCTATTGAAACCACTCAACGAACCCAGTTTCACCATTGGCCGACGTACTTTTTTTCGTTGTTTCTATTTTTTAACTTTTGAATTTGGTTGAAACGTTTGGTACATAGGATCCAATTTTAATGTAGGTAATGCGGCTGAAAATAGCCGTTCTTGCTCTGTTTGTTGGCCTAGTTTCCCTTTCTGACCAAGTGACCGACGACATAACTGCTGATGACTTGAAAAACATGTTTCGATGGGCACCAAAATCTGATTTGGAACTGGTAGCCAATGTTTTTTTAAACTCAGAATTCGAATTAAGCTAGCAAGGAACTTGAAATCCACCAAGAACATAACAAAGCGAATTCAAGTTTGCAAAAAATTTAATGATACGGTAAGAGAATCTTCCAAGTACTGTAATACTATTTTTTAGGAAAATGGGAAATCACAGGACTCTGATTTAATTAAGGTATAACTGCACAATGTGTTTAAAAAAGTTGATTTAAGTTAATACAGAATTTGAATTCGACAAAAAATGTTGACCAAAGAGTTCAATTTTGCAATGCTTATATAACTTCAAAACAATTCAAGGTAAGGATGAAATGCGATCACACAAATACAAACACACATACACACATACGCACACACGCACACTTTTTCCCATTTTTCTCTTTATTTTTGTTTCCTGGTTAAAATCAAAAGTTCAAAAGAAAAAAGAATAAATCCTTTGCGATCCGTTCAAACTGTTTGCGCTCGGACAATTTAATTTGACCAAAAACTATTCGAAACAAGTTTTTACCCTTGTAACCTTGTGATCAGAGAGTAATAAAACCCTTGTAATTAGGTGCAAAAAATGATCTCATTTCAAAAGTTTCACAGTTACACACACACACACACACACACACACACACACACACACACACGTTATATTTTCAGCAGGTGTCTGGGGGCAAAGGAATATGGTCATGTGACAAGTACATTCCTCATAGAGCTTACCTGAAACGGTTCATCGATCTAATGTTTGAAAATGTTCAACAGAAGGCTCAGTTTTCAAAATTTAAACTAGCTCAGGTGAACAGTTATTTTCAGGATCATTCTTTCCTTTCAGGCGAAATCGCTGTTTTGGATTTTCTACCGTCAACACACCGATTTCTGGCAAACATATGAGCAAATGATTATCAAGACAAGCAAACTGGTACAGTCCTATTTGCACAACCCGTCTATGTTCAGATTGATCCCTCTAAGGGTACCCTTTTACAAACCGCATTTTGGAACGGACTGTCCAAAGCCCTGGATGAGAACCGTGAATTATTTGATTATGTTTTTGGCTACTTCTTGGATTCTCAATGAACTTCTAGGGCAAATAAACATGATGTTATTGAAATGCTATATTTTTAAAAAAGACCTTTTAGAAAATAATGCTCTCATTGTTTCACATAAGTATTATTACTATTTGCTAATTGAAACAGCACTAACTTCTTGTGAAAAACTGGTTTTAAGACGGGAATTTTTTTAAATGTGTGACATGGAAAATTTTCAGTCTCCAAATGGTCTAGTGTTACACAGAAACTTATTATATGACCAAAAGTAAGTGATCGAACTCTGGGTCTCTAACCGACTTTCTCCGGGAAGTTTCTCTATTTCTCTGCGTCTAACCATAAGGTTCTGTCTTCCTCTGCGTCTCTATCCCCTCGGAAGCACTTCCGATTCTACTAGAAGACAATTCAGGACCAATGAGAAAAGAAAGAAAAACAAAAAAATATATTTTTCAAAATTTTATATTCTCCAAACAACAATCAACAGAAACAGGGAATTCGGGTGGGTGGCCATATTGCAATATGCAATCAGTGGGAGTTGTCTCCCCTGATCATGGCTAATTCCCTACGAAAAACATGAGCCAACTGGGTTAATTTAGACAAAACCGTGGCTTTATGTTGGAGAAATGGTCAAAATTGACAACAACGTGGGCAGCAACAAGAAACAAAGGAAGGGACAAGGGCTCGGGATGACATGGTCCATCAGCCATGCCTCCTCTTCTTAGCCGCGGTGGATTCACCTTTCTGCTGAATGAACGACTTCAAATGAGCGGAGACGGAGGCCAGCTCCTGCTGAGCCATGTTGGAGGCGAAGTAGCTGAAAATAGAGGGGGTTCGAGAGAGAGACGAGAGAGAGAGAGAGAGAGAGAAAGAACTCACTTTAGAATATCCTTTACGGAGGGGCTTCGGAAGTGGGAAGTGAGCTCGCGCGAATCGGCCGATTGGTCTGGAAAACGGAGGGTTAGAGACGCAGAGGTTTTTCGGGTTCCTGAATTGTCTTCTGTTAGAATCGGAAGTGCTTCCGAGGGGATAGAGACGCAGAGGAAGACAGAACCTTATGGTTAGACGCAGAGAAATAGAGAAACTTCGCGGTTAGAGACGCAGTGTTCGATCACTTTTCGCGCTTTAATGAAACTTGCAGTGCCTCGTATGCTAATGCAAGTATTTCGAATGAGGAATATGTAAAATCTTACCTGAACCACTGCCAATAAACAAGATTTACTTTCAACAACATTTTCCAGAGGTGGTTTTGGTGTTAGTCCAGTTAACATTATTTTGTTCTCTTTTTATAGCGTCTTAAACATATTTATTGTTCACTTTTTATACGATGAGGAACCAAACCACCCATCGCTTTTTCACGCAATAAATGTAAATATTTTTTTTTGCTTTCCTGCAAAAAAGTTGATTAAAGATTCTGAAACATAGAATATGCATTGCCTTTCAACTGCCTAAATTCGCAACTTATAATAATAAAACTGAAAGAATTGAAATAAACAACAAAAATATACGCGTGTTGAAACGTTGCATGTTATCAATTTTTAACTGTAAACGTTTTCAGCGCTAAAACTGAAATTAAAACGGCTTATTTTAATTTACATTTTTTTGGCGATTTTTCGAGACAATCTGAATGAAACGCGGCAAAAAAAATTTTTATAAAAAAAACGTGAAATCTACAAATGAGGTCAAGATTTTTTTGTGTTTTAATGTTTATTGTGCATTTAAGAGAAATTTTAATATCCTAAAAATAAATGTGATAAATATGCTCAATACCACCAAACATTCCGACGAAAAAAAATTTGGTATTCCGAAAAAAATGTTGATTTAAAGTGTCAGCTGTTGCTTTCATTGATTTAATTTTTGTTGCCAGAACCGAGCGTTACAATTAATTACCTTTCCAAAGTCTAATATTGAAATCTTTTTGGAACATTCAATTAGCAAACTAGCTTAAAAAGCATCTATCTGTTTATCACCTCCGATTTGTTTGTTTCTGCCGCTCAGTAGACTGAAGGCCGGTTCCTGTCAAATACTTTGGCGGAAAGTTCACAAAGCAGCAGTGGAAAGTTCTCTTCGCTTTTTTTCAATTAATGAAAAAGAATTTCTATCACTTGTGTCATCTTTATTCAATTCACTATTTCACCAATGCCTGAAAGTATTCAACTTTTCGTGTTCATCGGACGACACTTGCTTTTAGCAAAATCTATCATTTTAAATCTAATGAAGGCCAACACAACTTATTTGTTTCACCATTTTCTCAATGAAGTAGTGTCGAAATTAGAAATTAGAGCCGGTTTTTGTTCTTTAATTCCTCTAAACGTATATTTGAAATTTTCTACAGTGTTATTAGATTGTTTTTTGAATTTAAAAAAAAACATAATTTTGAAGACAAAAAAAACTTTTTTTTTTGCAATACAAAGTTTTATTTGTTGTTCCGCTTTTAACAGTTGATTTGTTATTGTCGTTTTTGGATACTTCTCAAGATAGCTTTGGAATCCAAAACAAAGAACCTTTTAACATTTTAATTATCTCGTTTTTGTATCATTTTAATGTTTCAAGTAAGGTAGAGTAGAGGCAGCTACATTTTATCATAATCGTATTTTCCGAGATGCTTGGACGATGTTATTTATATATACTTTTCGAAAGAGTTTGTATAGAAAACAATTGGAAAAGGAATGACGCAAAAGTTTTTAAATAAGAAAGTTTGCTTTTCTTATGTTGTCTGGGTCTCTTGCATTCCATCTGCGGTGTTCAGTCTCTTTCACCAACGCTTTCGTTATTTCACTAAAGTTTCTTCTCCTTCAGAATGATTTGCATTTTCGTGTTTTGTTGTTGTTTGGCAAGCTCTTTGGCGACGATCGGCTGCAAAGATATGAACAACCAGCCAGTGGATTGGTACGTTTAATTTTTTTAATCATACAATTTTTTTAAATTCAGTAAACTTGTTTTAGGTTCATATTCTACAAAATGCCCAAAGATCCTTCGGCAAACCCAAATGGGTTACTGTATCTATACATTGACGATAACATACAGGAACATTGGGTTTTTATATTTTTCACATGTTTCAAAAACTTATTTTAGGAAGTTTTCCCGGAAGTCGATCTTGGCTCAAAGGAACAAAGTGTGGCATACACGCTGAAGCAGTTTTATGAGGCGAAAAACAAGACACAGGTTCGAAAATATATTTTATGTTTTAAAATGCAGAACATTTTAAAACATAAAAAAATATCTTAAAACATTGAAAGCATAAAAAACATCTCCTTAGAAAACGAAAGTATTTTTTGTTGTTGAATGTTTCGCGTTGTTTTAATTACGTGTTTTGATAATGCCAGTAAAGAAAATTTCTACTTAAATGACAAGTGTTGGTTATTGGTTTTCAGATTTTCTCTTTACTTTACAATGATGAGCCGCCGCTTTTTTCAGACTCTTTAAAGACTTCCCAATCGAAAGGTCGGATTTTGAAAAAAAAATTTAATCGGAGTTTTTTTTCAGGAATTCTCGTTTTCGACAACTCTTCTGGATTCTGGATGACTCATTCAATTCCCCAATTTCCGCCCGCTTCAAATTATAACTTTCCAGAAAGTGAAGAAATTGGTTTTGCTCATATGGGAATGTGCATCTCTTTTTCGTTTGAAGCGTTGAATTCCATCGGTTAGTTTCACAAAAGATGAAACAGTTAATTTAATTTAGCAAAACCACTAGCAATCATTCAACCTAATGTATATTACAAGCAAATTTCTCAAGAATTTCTTTCGAAGATTCCGGTTTTCAATCAAATTTTGAGTGGTACTAATACTAAAGTTTGCTTAAATTTTTTTTAAATGTGTTATTAAAGTTTTCAGGAAAAAGGAAAGTCCAAGTCAGAACTCATTACAACTTCAGGAGGATTGAAAGTTTTGTCGTTTGCCAAAAATGCGAAATTGGGAAAAGGTGAGCACAAAAATAGAAAAGTTTCAAAGAAAATAAAACAAAAAACATAGAAACTCGGTTGCATGTTTTCCATTGTTTGTCAATAGTTCCGTTTCGATGAAAATTGTTGAGTGTCTTGGGAAAAATTGATGGTGGTAAAAAAACCATCTTTTGTTACGTAAATTCCTGGCTAATTTTACATCCAAAGATGTTTCATTGGCGACACTTAATTTTACAAAAGACACTTAATTATACAAAATTTATTTTAGAAATTGAATTATTTAAAAATGTTTTTAAATCGCTAACGGAAAGCTAGAGTTTATCAAAAAGGGAACATGTGAAAAAGCTAGTCAAAGTGTCTACAAAATAACCAAATTTTTATTTCTTTCGGGCGCTATATTTTATTTGAAAAATACACGTTACTTAATCTTAAAATTTGCAAGGTTCAATAATAATAACTAAAAAAAGATAGTCTTCAAGCTATTTTGTTCTAGATAAGAAAAAAAAACATAAAACTGCGGCACAACATGGAATTAATCTTGCTACTGAAAAAGTGCAATTTTCGAAATTGTGTAAATATTATTTTTTTGTCGGTATTATGTATAATTTTACGAGAATTCTATTGTTTTTCAAAAAAAACCGTTTCACTTAAAATAAAGTCCAAAAGCCTTTAAATTGATCAAGCTGAATGAACTTCTTTTTCAGATCTTTACTCCGACATCATAGCTCCATTCATGGAAAGTAATTTGACAGTTCAAAGTGTTCTAGATTACAACAATACTTCAAACAATCTAGATTCGTCGTGCAACAAACAGTACATGGTAACTACTTCGAATCACTCAAACAGTCAATTATTTGCAGGTTTCAAACTCCCTGGAAGTAACTATTCCTTTGGGTTCATTCAATATTCCAAGTGAAAAAGATCACTCAAAATTCGCAGTGACTTCAAATCCAGAAAATGTAGAACAATTACCGTATGTCTGCGTTGGAGACATAGATCGACAGGTTTTATTTTTTTTAAATGTTTTTAATTGCCTAGTGTTCACAGAAACAAACTGAGCAAGCAGGAGGAGGAGCAATTTGTCTGTACCTCTCAGGTCTATGGCATGTGTTCAATGGAATGATTAGTTCGACTACTGAATGTCAATGAAATCGGTTAAAAAAATTAAATTTACGTGAATGTGTAGGAGACTGAATAAATTTAACCAAATACGTTTCCTACCAATAGCATAGTTTCCTTTAAAACTGATATTTTAGTTTCGTTGGACAAAAATGCCTGAATTGTCACCCCTATGTTTACTTTTTGTCCGATAGTAAAAACGTGTTTTTTGCACTTGTCTCACTGTTTCACAAAAAGCGAATATGTTCGACTATTCAAAATTTATACTGTAACCTTCCTCTTAGAAAGTAACCTTCCAAAAATTTTTATTTTAAAAAATTATTAAAAAAAACATTGCTCAAAAAAAACATTTTGCAATTTTATTAAAAACGATTTACTTTGATGCCATAGCTCCTGCATGGAAAAAATCCTAACAGTCCCGAGTTTTTTTTCGATCGCACAAATGTTTCAAATGTTTGTCGGTAAGCGCGATGGTGTATCCTTTGTAAAAATATCCTAGATCAGCTTCAAAGTTTAAAAAAATATTGAATATCAGTTGGTCTTTTACGAACGTCGAAAAACATAAAAAAAGTAGTTTGATCATACAAACACGAAATACACGTTGTTTATATTTTCGCCTCCCTGTTTCACAAAAAAAACCAGTTTTATTCCGCTTTCCAAAAATATTCACTCAATTCACGTCTCTGAAAATAAGTATATGTTCAAAAAAGGTGAAGTGAAACTATTTCAATGTTTCATAGCATTGTGGTACTTTTGGTTTTTTTTTCAGTAATCGACATTAGTCATACCAAAACAATATTCTTTAAATCAACTTTATTGCTTTGTTCGAATGACCGAAGTTATAGATCCTTGCTTAGACACATTGATAACTCTTTTTCTTCTGAAGACTTGTCGGAAATCTTCAATGAAGGTGAAGACGAGAATTGGATTGATGAGGGGAGCCAATGCCAAAAGTAGAAGAAAAATGTAGACGAAGAGTTTTCCTGTGGAGACATTTGCAATTCTGAACATTGACGACATAGCAAGTGGACCCACAAGAAGGGACCAAGGGAGAGCTAGCTGAAACATAAAAATAAATAAATCATCGTAAAACGGTTTTTAATTTATCGGATCTTGATCTAGGGTGAGAGTACTTTCATTTTGCGAAACCTATTTAATAGAACATTGTAAAACACTGGCTAAATCTTAAATAATTTTAAGTGTTTGGTTACACCGAAAATTGTCGGGCAACACTGCTTTTTTCCATTCCAAATAAAAGATTTTTGCTTTTTGGTTTATGAAATCCAAATAAAAAAGTTTGAAAAGTTTTTTTTCTGACATGGATTTATTTCACGGAACCATTGTGAGAGTCATCTTTTGCTGACTTTCAGAAATTCGTAAAACACTTAACTAAAATTTGAGTTTTTCCATAATTTCGTTTTTTTTGCCAACTCTGTTATCTCTTTGTTTAAAAATTAGTTCAGCTTTCGCTTACCATGATTAATCCCGATTTTGCCCTAAAAAGTCGTCTAGATGATGCGAAAAGTTGAACTCAAAGTTAACATTTTTCAATTCCTACAATCAATGAACACACTTAGATTTTTGTTGAGTTATTAATTTTGTTATATCATGTTAATAGAAGTATAATATTATCACAATGAGGCGAACCCTAGATAGCAAGAACAAATTGATGTAAATTTAATCACTAAACTTTAAAACATGTTTTGCAACATCCCATTCATTAACTTTTTTTGCTTTAAATTTACTTTACTCTAGATTTGTAAATTTTTATTTTAAAAATATGCCATTAACGGCTCAATTGAAATGTTTTATTTAAAAAAACTTAATTTAACTTAAATGTTTCAGCGTTTTTTTTAAAGCTCTAATATTTCCCCCAACACGATTGATCGGGCTGGTCGGAATTTCTATAGTATTTACGATTAGAATAAAGAAAAAGGAAAGCTTTTAAAACTTTAAAACAATATATTTGTGTTGTTTCCAAAGTTGAAACACGAAATGTGACATTTATTTTTTAAAAAAACCTTTTGAGGGACAGTTTAGAAGATTAAGTAATACAAAACTTTTACATAACCTTTTTTTCTTTTTTGGAAATGTTTTGTTTTAAACTTTGTGGCAAAAACTTTGGGGGGAAATAACATATCGTATTTTTACCGACTCACGTCAGAAAGACCAATTTTTGGCCTCAAATTACATCAATTTTCAGTACTGGTCGGAAAATCCAACTAAAGTTGACGTTTCTTTTTGTGCTGATATTTTATAGAATGAAATCACGCCGTCCAGTTCAAGTTTTAAAAGTTGCTTTCAATTTTTAATAAATCTCACCTGCCACATCAGCAAATGCATCATTTTCCTATGCATGGCCATAGTTTTGCTGCTTTTGATTGAAGTTTTCAGCTTTTTGTAAATTCCACAGATCGAATATAGGGAGCTCATAAAACAAGAGATCATTCCATAGGCCACAATACCTCCGCAAATCATAATTTTGAGTGGCAATTTCGAAGACTCCTGAAAATTCAAAAAAATTAATTTAAAATTAGTGGATTCACCGTAAGAGCAAGGATATAAAACCGACTTCCTAGGGGAATTTTGAAATTCTCCTTGAAATGTTCCAGAAATGATGAAAAGTTCGAATCGTACTCGGTTGAGCAAATGATCCATCCGGTGGTAAATCCGAATATTACGACAGTTAGAAGTTGGAAACAAGCAGAAATTGGGTTGGTGAAGAGGTAGACTTGGGCTGGTCTGAAAATTAATTCACGACATCAGAAGCTTTTCTGTGTGTTGATCATCATAATGTTGCGGCCACAATTGAATCAATTTATAATTTGTTTTTAACTTTTAATGTTAATTCTTTCCATTTGGAGTGATTTGGAAGGCGAGAAAACCAAACAATTTTGTTTTTGTAATTGTGCAACATGCGTACCGGGTGTAGTGGTCACAAAAATGTGTGCCCATTATAATAAACAGATGAAACACCGAAAAAGTTTTAAACTGTGGTATCAAAAAAGTTCGAAAACAGCAACGGTGACTATTTCAGAAGCTATTGTTAGCACTGTATTAAACATATCCATGCTAAACTGTTGACATTGTAAGTGACTATATAAGCGGTAGAGTGATATGGCAGCAGCGTGTGATTAAAAAAAGAAACGAGACAATCAAAATGGAAATCCCCAGAATACTTAGCTCGTTCTATGTGCGGATCTTCCAATTTTAGAGAATCTTTTATTGACTTCAGAAAACTAATTTTGTAGTCATAATAGTGTCATTGACACTTTCGTCAATAATATTTTGTAATTCTCTAAAAAAAACTGAACCTTCAATTGAAACATGGCAGCAATTTGGAGAAAAATAAAATAATAATAACTGAAGGACGATGTGGTCAATTATACGTTTAGAAGTTACACAAGCATTAATTTTCTTTCTTTCGCATCATTGGTAAGGTTGATTAAACGTGAAATTCGAATGAAAATAACCATTAGGTAAAAATATGTTTCACTGCCGATACGGAACACCCGTGCGATTGTTATTATAGTGACTTTTCTTCAAAGAAAACTGAAACGGTTAAATAAGTCATATCTTTTGTTGCTATGGGAAGTTGACCAGAAATTTTGAACCAAAATGTATGTAAGAATGGATTTTTCTATTGATTTGAAATAAGGACATGAAAGTACTATAAAATGCATTATTTTCACTGTCTGCCTATAAATGTTTCAAATCAGCTATTGTAGTGAATGTTACGTAAGGAATCATTGGTCATCCCAAAATCATTCCTAAAATTATATCTTTTTAAAGTACAAAAGACAAAAATCCTTCAAGGTTTTGGGTGGAATGTAAAACAAAAATTTTAGTTTGGTAGATGCGTAACGCGTAAACAGGGTTCAGCCTTACTGCCATTACATCTATGTGATTACTTTTGAAAAATATATTGAAACCGTGAACTAATGTGAAAACATTCAAAATGACTTTCGTTAGCCTATTTAAATTTACTTTAAGGAACCACTTCATTTTTTAAAACTAAGGTACTTGCAAATAATGTGTTATTGTGAACAACTGGGATTTTTGAAACTGGATTTTCAGTTTAAACTTTTCATTAGTTCAGCGTTTTAACTAAACTTAAAGAAAAAGTACAAATTTCTGTTGTCAGTACCCAAGGGCAATTGGACCGTGCTTTAAAAAACCCTTCCTGCGTACCTGCAAAGTATACAGTAGCGAAAAATAAAGCTGACTGTTATTAAATAACCACAGAAGGTTAAATTAGTTGTATACAATGTTATTAGTTGACGAGCGCTGTGAACTGACTGAAGTGGGCCAAATGTAACGTAGCCAAGTTGATGGTCATGAAGTATCATTGCCTGAAATTTTATTTTAATTAAAAAAACCGATAAAACATTAAAACAACAAGTAAGTTCAACTTACTTTTAGCATATGAAGAGCATTAGCATATGAAGAACTGCAAAAGAAATATCACTCAAAGCAAATCCCAAAAATAAGTGTCGGTAAGTCCCAAGGCGACCTAGTTAACAAAATGTGTATGCCAGCAGTTGTAGTAAATTCAGAAAAATAGCAGCTGTCTCGATAAAAATAATGAAAAAGTTAACATTTAAATCCATTTTTATGTTTTACAAAAAAACTGTGAATGTGGTCCACTGTTGCGAATCAAACGGAAAACAGAATGTTCTGAGCTATAGTAGCTTTGTTTTGTGTTGCTTTGTTTGATATTACAACCACAAAATTGTTGTTATCTCGTGTCTTTCATGCGGATTATGTCAGACAGCGTGAAATTTGTGAAGAAATCAGAAACAGACATTGAGTCATTTTTTTGAGAATGTTTATGAAAACATTGGTTTGGAATTTAAGCAAAGAGAGGTGTCAGCAAAATAAAATTAGAGAACAAATGACATCATTGTTTTAAATGTTCTATATTAATGAAGCGAAGTCATGCTCAAGCAATATGTGCATTGCTCTGAGGTTGCCTTTGAAACATTTGAAAAGCAAAATTCTCATTTTTCGCTGATTGGTTATAGGTAATACAGTCGAAAGAAAACGGATTTCGGAGAAATTAACATGTGTGATCGAAGGTTTTTGAAAAACCATAGCCTAATTCCAATCTGTTTTTTACTCAAGAATCACACACCAACAATGTGATTTCATGTTTGAAAATATTAAATGCTCTCAATAAAACACAGCAGTGCATTGTTTCAAAAAAAATCATCTTGCTTTTTGACACAACGAATTCTACGAAATTCTAAAAAAAAATCACAAACTTGATGTAAAAATTTCATTGTGTGAAACAGTTGATGTGAAACACCCAAACAACATTGAAATTTTCAACATTCCAAAATTCATAATTTCATTTGCGGGTTCTACGCATAGATCGCATTTCCCTTCAGAGGCAGAAGAGCATGGAACCATCCCTTCGTCAATCCACTTGCTTCGTAACTGGCCACTGTTTCAGAAACCTCCTTCTGCTCTGACAAATTCCCGTCGCAGCACAAATCCAATGCAGATGCTCTTTTACAGCAGAGTTGAAACCCAAAGAAGGAGCTAAAATAATTATTTTTTGGTTCTTCAGAAAACCCACTAGCTCTAACTTTCTGATTTGCCAGAAGAACGCTGCAAGGCCTAGAACCTCCGGAAACAGTTGCCGCCACGAATGCCCTTCCTTCTTCATCGAAGATCATCTTTCCGCCTCCACTGTCACCCTAAGTGTATGTGTTTTTTAAATTTATTAATAAATGACAAAACAAGCCGACGCCTTTTCGTGAGTGTTGCAGATGCTGTCAAAAGCTGCTTTTCTTTCCCCACATAGTCCGACGGTAGTTTCCAATTTTCTCAATTCTTCAGGAAAAGGTGTGGATTCATTGATTCCATAGCCAAAAAGAGTCAAGGTGTCGTTCATTTGGAGAGATTTTCCTGAAGATTATGTTAAGAATATGGTACTTTATAAAGTTTTAAAAGAATCAAATCATACGACTACATATTGCAGTCCTAGTAGTTGCCTCTCTATGAAAACCTGCTGAAACGGCTACCCGATAGCAAAAGAAAAAAACAGAAAAAATGAAAATTCTATTTTAATTTAGTCAAAATTACTTTAAATTGTTTGTAATTGCATGAAACATTGAACTCATTCAATTTCTTGAAGGCCGCAGTGAAACATTTTAGCGCTATAGTTGGTTAAAACGGACACTCTGCCATTGCCATTTTAAAGGGACCATCAGCCAAAAAAATTATTTTAATTGAAATGAGTGAATTAGCATATGGGTCATTCTCATTTCGAAAAGGAGGCTGATGGTCCCTTTAATGTTTTATTAATTAATGTAAAGTAAATATGGAATTTAGTACACTAGTATGTCGCTCAATAAAGCCAAATCGATATATGTTTAAAATTCTTAATACCATTCCACAGAGTTAATAATACAATATGGCATGTTTAGCGAATTTCATAGAATGTGACTGAATGTGAGCTTAATTATGATAATAATTATATAACGTATAATCAAATAACGTAAAGTTCAACATGAACATTGTTTAAAAATGTTTAAAAACAAGCTTACAAAACTAAAATATAAAATTCATCCACCAAATAAAGCCAAGCTGGGACAAGCTGGATTATAATTTTGAGTAGTTGCCTAAGGAACATGGCCTTATGAAACAGCTGTGTGCAAAAGTTACAATAACGAAAGTTCACGTCTGTGGTTGACCATCCATTCCAATGTTTTCTAATTTATATAAAGGAATTATAGAATTCAAAACTCTGGTATGTCGCGCACAATAAGCCAAATCGATTTATATAAAGTTAAGGTATATCACTCAAACAGGCTCGGCAAATTTGGCAAATTTCGGTCGACATCATCATTTATGTTCATTGTCAGAAAAATTTGTTTTGTAACCCCGTTTCTAACGTTTTACAATCGTATAAAAATTGTTTTCCATTAAAAAAAACATTCAGATTAAAAATTTTAAAAAAAAAACACAAACAGTTAAACCAACAAACCACTTAGACAGGCTGGGTAAAGCTGATCATTAAAAGTGACATTTTCAGCAAGTTCTATTACAGCCATATCTCCTCCAGCGATGACTTTATCATATTCCACACCTTTGCAATTGATGCCGGTGAAACTTTTGGAGACGAAGATCTAAAAATAAATACACTATTTTTTGCTAATTGCAAATCTGTAACAAACAAATGAAGGTTTGTTTAAACTAAGACACAATTTTTATCTATTCTATGGTGTTTGTAATTTTTTCTGTTGAATGACTTCCATGCTTTACATTTAACTTTTACGATTACTAGTACCTATTAATCGTTGCGTGAGTGCCGGACCTACCTTAATAAATGGAATTTCACTTTGTTTGGAATATGTAGTTATAAAAGGTATGAAAATTAGTGCTTTTTTTGAAACCCTTAAAACATCTAAATCAAATTGTGCTTGTTTTATTTGATCAAATAAATTCTAACTTTTATTAAAGAAAAATAAACAAATTTCTCAATGTTACTTGTCGTGTTAAACTAAGTAACGTGATTCTGTTTATTTTTTTCTTTTCTGTATTTTTTTGAAATGTTGAATCACAAAAAGTTTTTGAAATGTTGAATTCTGCATAAAATACTGAGATTTGCATTTGAAGACTAGTTTAAACCATGTTTTCTCAATCAAATGTTTTGAAACGCAAAAGATGATTTTGTTTGAACTAACGATTTTTTCAAGTCACACAAATGTTTTACTATTCCCAAATGATCGCCCTTAAGTAGGGACCGCAGGCGTAATTTTTAAAATTATTTTTTTAATATTTTTATTTATATTTTTGGTTATGCCCTCTCTAACTTGAAGATTACCGTTTGAATTTTGAAAATTGGTTCACTTTTAAGAAAGTTATCCTCTTTCAAGTGGCTCTCCGACGCCTTTCAAATTAACCCTTTATCCATGGGTGGGCGGGGCTTGCCGTTTGCCGCATGGTTTTTTGCAGCCTTTGCGCAGACTCCGCTAAACATCGTACACATAAAAAAATCAAGCAGAAACAAATCTTCGTAGTTTAAATCAGCCAATGACACTCCTTTAAGCTCGTTTCCAACTCCAATTCAGTTAAAACCCCAAAAAAATGATATTTTATTCACAAAGACAAAAAATGACTTTATTTAAGGTACAACAGTCAAAATTATATGGTATCTCTCAGTCGCCGCTTCGTCGTAGTTCCAAAAGTTTAGTGAATAAATGAATGACGAAGCGGTGTCCGATCTGCACGACGGGGACGTGGATACCGGCGCAAATCATATTCACAGGAGAAAAACTCACAAGAAAACAAATTCACAAGAAAAGACAACAAACGGGCAAAAATGATAATCATGCACATGAACTACTCTACTCATCGAGGAACTCTACAGATCCACAGTCGATGGCCATCTGAAACTCATCTAGGGAAACCGGATACGTGAGAGGGTCATCACGGTACCGGATGGAAACGACCGGCTGACCCTGGGCCCGCTGCTCGACCGCTTCGACGACACCTTCGAAACCATTTCTGGTACCATCGGTGGTTTCCGCCCGTTTGAAGACAATGTATACAACTTGGGCCGAGGCTCAGGCTGCTGCATGACTTTTTGACGGAAGCGGATTTGCGCCACCAGGGCACCTACCTGCTTTCCAGCTGTGGACCCACATTTCAAGAGACCGGAATCCACCTCAGCCACGGATTCCCACAATCCAAAGGCCTGGATGTCTCCCGTCCACTTACAGCGCACCTTCGCGTCCCTGGCCACCTTTCTCCGTGTTTGTTTCGCTTTTTCGAACGCAATTTTGAGAACTTTCTCCATCAGGTGTGCTTTCTCCCGTTTGGCCAAGTCTTGGATGGAAGCGATGTTTGCTCTAGCTGCAGCGATCAGATTCGCTCGTTCAACAGATGTTTTCGTCTTCAACCACTCATAAGTGTGGTTTTTCTTGAATAACACCGTTCCTTCCATCCTCGACATGCCCATATTGGGAGAAGCACTCCAAAGGTAGGAAACATAACCAAAGATGCTTTCAATTGACCTATTACTGAGCGGCGCGCAAGCAGTCTCTTCTACCAATGTCTTAGTTCCAAAATACTTCCCACCATTCAGAAAATTTGCCAGCGTAGGAGTGACGTCGTTTGAGCAGCGAAAAATCGTAAATTAACGAAGAATATTGATCAAAACAAGACCGGTGGACATTAATCTCGGCTTCGGTGGCTTTTAGAGGATGAGCTAAATTTACAAACTGAGGCGAAATATGAACCTGTGCCCGATTTTCTTCAGGTTGTTTGGAATTTTGACTTTTCCGGGTATTGGGAGAGCGCGAACGATGGGCATTCTGGATTTTGCCGAAACCGAGATTATTTGATGGAACAATGGTGTCGTAAAACTCATCTGTCAATTTCCCGTTTTTACGAAGTCGATTCTCTGTGTCCTTCAACTTCATCACGTGCCGGCGAAACTGTTGATGCCAGCCTTTGTGAGGTAGCTGGAACGTTCGAGGTGTTTCGCCTGCACGAGTGAAGCTATTTCTGAATCAATTGAATTGATTTTCGTTGAATTCTCTGTACTCCCTTTGTCGGCATCACATTCTTCGTCCATTTTCACCAGAATAGTGACTTGAACGGTCTATTTCGGGCCTACATGACATTTTTGATACTGCTTGGCAGCCCCCTATCTCACTGCACGGGCCCCGCTTTTTCACTGCGCGGCAGTCCACTATGCATTAGCACAAGCCAAATGCAGCTCCCAGGGCAGAGGGTTCGGAAAGAAAAAACCCAAATTTCGATTTTTTATCGGAAAACTTACCTGTTTTGAGAATCCTACCTGTTTATGAAGCATTTCGGCTAATTTTGCACAATTTGGAGTTCCTCAGTGGCCAGAATCGTCCATTTTTGGGAATAACCTGAATTTAATCAGAGAAGAAGGCTGTGTTCGCCAACTAACCGCTCTTCCTGGAATTCATCTGCTTGAATCACGCTGTTTTGACCCTGGAAATAAAGTAAAATCAAGGAAAAATGAAATAATCGAGATTTAAGCGATAGAACTTGCAATATTGGGATTTCTCCAAAAATAACCACGTTTTTAAAGACAAAACATAGCATTATTTCGAGAAAAAAACTTGTTAATCATTAAATTAACACAAATAATACAGTAAAACGGCAGAAAAACAATAAAAAACAGAAATAAAATAAATTAAATGATAAAAGACGGTTTGAAAATTTTGTTTTCCCGCTGTGACATGGACCACGTTTAGTGCACTGACGCTACATATACATTTTTAAAATTATTTTTAATAATGATCGCACGCATGAAAATTGAGTTTCTTGGTTCACAACGAAAGGTAAACATTGAAATTATATCATAATGGAAACAGAATCAGTGTCATGCTCCTAATATTCACACATGAACCAAAAAACTAAAAACAGGTAAAAAGTTAATGATGTTTAGACCAGTATAAATCTATATTTTTCACTTTTTGGCACTTTTTGGTGTTTTATAATATCAAAAACTGTTTTTATAACATATTTATTAACTTCATTTTCACCAATGGGGGGCGTATGGGTTGCTGGTATGGTCAAAATTAACAAAATTGGACACAACTTTTTTTCGCGCAAACATTTTGAAAAAAAAAATTTTTTTGTTTTAAGCACATACAACTGCTCTATAAAGTGATTAAAAAATCGTACATGTCACAGATGCGTCATGTCAAATATGCCTGAAAGTCTGATAAAACGCCTATTTTGACGATGAAGCTTTTTGTTGATCGTGCTGAAAACCTTCCCAATCGATTCTCCGTGCGAATACCGTTCGGAATGTTTGTTTGGAAAATAAAAAATATAAAAAATGCGCGCGGAAATTGAAAAAACCAAATTTTCTTAACATTTCGGGCTGCCGCCGCGGCGCCACCTCTGCGGTCCCTACCCTTAAGTAAGTAGAACACTTCTAGCTTCTAATGAAGTTTTTTTTTAAATCGAAATCCACAGTTGTTTTCTTT
The DNA here is from genome assembly GCA_022343465.1 of Oscheius sp. G VE-2021. Lineage (NCBI taxonomy): Eukaryota > Metazoa > Nematoda > Chromadorea > Rhabditida > Rhabditidae > Oscheius > Oscheius sp. G VE-2021. Next base: position 141,353 of record JAJQXH010000065.1, read on the forward strand.
GTTTTATGATGTTTTGTTTTAGCCTTCCCTTTTTTCTCGCCAATTTTCTTTTGAAAAACAATTGTTTAACCTAATTGTGCCATTTTTTTTAAATATCATTCAGAAAGAAACAAAATCAGAATGTTTCGACTTTTTAGTAAATTGTAGCTTTTAGGTCCGCTTTTATTCAAGTTCGTCAAAGTGACAAATATATTGATAATAGAGAAATCCTGATTATCACTTTTCAATTTCACATTTTTTTGGATTTTCACTCACCTTACTGACTGGAACAGCCACGTCACTGAATGACTTTTTGTTTTCACACTGATCAGGCCAGCAGGATTCCGTGAACATCACAGTTATTCGATCGATATTGATTTTCTTGAAGGTGCCAGACAGAAGTTTTCCATCAGAATCACTGAAACCTGAATGTTTTGTTCTAAATTCTTAACTAACCAAGTTGAATCAAAATCTCCAATGCAGTGACCGGCCGTGAGGACGTGACGAGGGCTGATTAAGGTTCCAGTGCAATAGGCACTTGTCATCATTTCTCTATCCGCCATGGTTAGATTTGGATACCAATTGGTCATTGTTTCAAGACGGGCCACCCAGGTGGATTCGGAACGAGCTACTTGTTTGGTGTGAATGGATCTCTTGCCTCGAAGTGGTGTAGGAGGAACTAAAAGATGTCTCTCTCTCTCTCTCTCTCTCTCTCTCTCTCTCTCTCTCTCTCAAATCCTACCATGTCTTCCGCAGGTTTCCTGAAGAACTCTATTCTCCTCCACAGAAAGTTTGCTACTTGAAACCGCAGCTAGAAGGAAAAAGAAACAAGCAAAGGCGACCATTGCTTGTCGACTGGCATAGATTTACTTGAAATTCATTTTATGCGACACTGTTTACATAATCGATAAAGAAGTCAGGTAACCAATGCTCAAAAAAGAATTTTTTTCATTAAAATGTACTGGTCAGTTTCATTTACGATGTTTAAGGTTTGAAATCGTTACTCCGATGTTTTCAATTTCAGTTTACTTATGGCAATCCCAATAAGAGAGTCCCAACATTTATTAGCATTATCCTAAAGAAATAAATGTTCCACAGAATGGAAATACATTTCGAAACACACAAACCCGAAGAAGACAATCGTATGTATTATTTTTGTACATTACAACTTTGCTAAATTATGGGTGGGGGGATTTCGGACGTGTGATTGATTACAAACTATTCATTGCCTTTGAATGCACAGGATGAAACATCGCGTTGAAAACAAAATTACACAAGAGAACACGAATAAATAATACCTCGGCATTTATCTCTGAGATCTACGATAAAATGGGGTTTTATTCCATAAAATGGAATTTTATGTTAGTGAAAAATATTACCATCCGAATTCAACACAAAGTTGAATAGAAATGAACACAGATTTAAGATTTGAGTTTTAAATGTAAAAAGCGAAACATTCTGACTTTCTGCGTCTTTTTATACGGATAATAGTTTCCAGCTGACTTAATAATTCTGGAGTGAATAAAATAATTTTGTGTTAATCTGAGAAAACATAGTGATTAGTTTGCATTCGAATATCTGAAACATCCAAAATGAAACACTTGTTGAACATTAAAACTCGGAAAAAATGCATAATTCATTTTTATCGTTTATGCATATATTGCATTTCCCTTAAGAGGAAGCAAAGTGTGGAACCATCCCCTGGTCATTCCACTAGCTTTGTAACTGGCCACTGTTTCAGAAACCTCCTTGCTTTGACAAATTCCCGTGGCAGCACAAATCCAATGCAAATGCTCCTTAACGGCAGCGTTAAGGCCCAAAGATGGAGCTAAAACAAGCTTAGTTTGTTCTTTTCACTGAGACAACTAACTTGCTCTAACGTTCTGTTCCGCCAGAAGATGGCTGCAATGAAGAGCACCGCCAGAAACAGTTGCAGCCCCGAAAGCCCTTCCTTCTTTATCGAAGATCATCTTTCCTCCTCCACTGTCACCCTAAAAGCCGAGTTGAATTGTATTTTTTTGCCTTATTCTCAAAGCGACTATTTTAAGGTTACATTAATTGAATAATAATTTATATAAGAATTAAAATAAATCTTTCTAAACTCAGTACTCATGAAACATTGATTGCTTTAGTTTTCGCAAACAAAAGGAAACTTTAAACATTTATTTAAGTGTTTATTGTGTTTTTGAAACGAGCGAAAACATAACAAATGAGGATGCTCTCCAAATGATTCAAGTAATATTTGAAACATGCAATTAAGTCAAATTCACGATTTTGAAACGGTTTGGTAAAAATCATATTGGTAGAATTAGTTGCTTCCGTAAAAAGCAAAGTGCAACAATGAGCATGGTTTAAAGAGACAGTCAGGCAGCGTTTTTATTTCCTTTACTCAGTCTGCGTCTCTCACTTTCACACGCTCTTGCGGCATTTCAGTAAACAGCGGGCACACAGGCGTTCGATTAAGGTAAACGAATTATTCATATCAATGTTAGCAAAACTATACCTCTTCTTCTCAATTTAGTCATGGTAACCGAATTTTAATTGTTTATTAAAATAAACAGTCATATATTTTCGAAAATTTCCGAACACATCATTAATGGATCATCTTAAATTTACTACATGGTAAAACTAGACCACAACAGGAGCACGGCCGTTAACAACATGCTGGCTCTGTTTTAGGTTAATTTTATTGTTGTTTATAAAAAAATGTAATTAGTCCATGCGTTCAAACTCTGGAAAGTTGAAATAACAAAATTTGAAATTTTAATTTGAAGTTTTCTTTTAAATTTTACCATAAGTTATTTTGCCAACAGACGTTTCAGTACATCATTTGCACGTTTCAAAACAATTGTTAACCGTTTTAATTTTTATAAATATCAATTTTTCGATCGAATTTACATGAATAAATAAATGCAGTTTAATAGTTTTCTTTGATGAAGCAATTTCTTTATGCATTTTATCCTATTTCTCCCTGTCTAACCTTACAAGCAGAAGCCATTTCGTGAGTGTCACAAACACTATCAAAAGCGGGTTTTCTATCCTGACATGATCCAACTTTGGTTTCCAATTTTCTAAGTTCCTCGATAAAAGGGGAAGATTCATTGACACCGTAACCAAACAGAGTCAAGGAGTCGTTCATTCGGAGAGTATTGCCTGAAATTTTGACAAAGAATAGATTTCGAACAAAGATTCATCAAATGTAAGAAGGCAAATTGATTCGCATCTCTGCATTACACTTTTAGCAGTCGCCTGAGTTTAATTCTATTGTGAAACAGTTAAGTGTAAAAGTTGGCAAACCAAAAATAGTTACGGCTTTACCGTTACAACATTTCAATTTTAAAGTAATTATAGAATAAAATACTCTGATACTGAACATAAACTGAGTCAAGGAGTCGTTATTTTGGAGAGTTTTGCCTAAAGATTCGGAAATGAGAATGATTTTCGGAGAATGAAAAAAAAAACTAGAAGCCAACTGCAACATTGTACACGGCTGAAAGAAAGAAAGCACCTACCGGGTAAGGCTGATCATTGTAGGTTACATTTTCAGCAAGTTCGATGACAGCAATATCTCCGCCGACGGCTAGTTTCTTGTTGTCAACGCCTTTGCAGTTGAAGCCAGTGAAACTTTTGGAGATGAAGATCTGAAATATTTTTTTGTTTACATGATCACTGTGGGTTATTCGTCTTAAGTAATATGCTTTAAAAAGATGTTTTTATGATATCATATCAAAACATGGATATGGTTATGTTATCTGTTTAATAAAATTAAAGATTATTTTTTTGGTTGTTATGAGCTGGAATGAGCTTAAAATGAGTAAATCAAAAAACCTATCAAACAAATGCTGCGCATTTTTAGCTAAGTTAGTAGAATCAATAAAATTCGATAAAATCAATCAAATTTGTAAGGTGTTGTCTAAACAATAAAACAGTAAACTATGCTGTTATTCTATTGATGCTTGTAATGCGGAATCACATTTTCAGCATAATTACCCAATCGGATAAAACATTCAAGTGAATTGAAAATTGAAAAATTAGAGCAAGCACTATTCGATAAATAAGATAATTCCGCTTTTTTGGATTTTCACAAAATTTGCACATGTCTAACAATATTAATCATTGCTGTAACAAATGTTTTTTCACTATGGTTGCTCGCCTGATAATTGAAAACGTAGAATATTGTGATCTAGAAATGCTGAATCTCGCTCAAAATTAAATAAAAACAAAGTAGGCGCCGTCTTACGAAAATATATGCCTTGTTGAAAGTGTTCAAATGTTTTAATGGACATGTTTCAACAAAGCTGACGGTTGGCTACAATAGGAGTGAGCTGGATTGTGGTTTGCATTAAAATATGAATTTTGAATGGTAACCCGAGCTATTTTTCATTTTAAGGAAATAGACCCATTTTTTTAGAAACTTCAATTCAAGAATTTTAATGAGCGATCAACCAGGGTTTATAAAACTTTAACTCATGGGTCCCTATTGAGCCAGTCTGCGGACCATTTTGATCACAATAAGGTGAAACGCGCATCTGATTTAACTTATTCACAAAGGCCTCTGTTTTTGGTTAAAATGGTGTCATTTGTTCTACCCGAACTAAGCACCGTAGCCAATAATATGGTAGTGCTAATCAATAACACATAATAAAACTAACGCTTATATATGATTTCCTTCGTTTTCTCCGTGTAGTGTTTACTCAAATTTTCAGCAGAATATTGCAATCAAAAGAAACATTGAGATGTTTGTAAAATGGATAATATAGCATCCGATGTGTGTTTCAAAATGGGTTTTCTTTGAGTCTAACCTAATGTTGGGAGCTATTACCCCAATGACTTTCTTTTATAAGAGACCTCACCTTACTAATCGGCACATGGACGTCAGAGAACGGCTTTCGATTCTCACACTGATCAGACCAGCAAGATTCCGTAAACATCACCGTTTTGCGATCGATATTGATTTTCTTGAATGTGCCACTCAGAAGTTTTCCATCAGAATCACTGAAAATGAGAGTCAGAATTTCTAACTAGTCAACTAACCAGAAAGATTCAAAGTCTCCTATGCAATGGCCGGCCGTGAGGACGTGACGAGGGCTGATTAGGGTCCCAGTACAGAAGGGCCACGTCATCAATTCTCTGTCTTCCATGGTCATGTTTGGGAACCAGTTGTTTATTTCTTCCAGTCGGGCCACCCATGGAGATTCGGAACGGGCAACCTGCTTTGTATGGATAGATCTCTTGCCTCGAAGTGGTGCTGGAGGAGCTGAAAGTCTGTGTCTGTGTCTCTCTCTCTCTCTCACTCTCTCTCTCTCTCTCTCTCTCTCTTTCTCTCAAAGCCTACCATGTTTTCCACAGGTTTCCTGAAGATCTCGATTCTCCTGCACAGAAAGTTTGCTACTTGAAACCGCAGCTATAAGAAAAAAGAAACAGGCAAAGGCGCCCATGGCTTGTCAACTGACATTCATCTACTTGAAATTCATTTTATATAAAATTGTTTAACATAATCGATACAAAATGCCTGATAACCAATGTTCAACCAAACTAAAACACCCGCTTTTTCAGAACAGTGGTATGTTTATATTTGGAATTAATTACCTAAAATCAAACAATATCGATTGATTTTATTGGTCTCGAAGCGATAGCGTGCCAAACTTGGCAAAAATATATTTTGCCCAATGAACATAATATGGTAGTGCAGGGGTCTGGGGGCGCAGCCCCCATCCAGCGGCGCACCACCCGCTGGTCTATCATAATTCAGAATTTTTCCACTTTGTTGAAATCTGAAAACTTTCTAATTTTTGGCTTTTTTCTCATGTGGTATTCGTTCCCCGATAATGATCAAGTTTCGCTGTGAACAATGATCATCTTTTTCATCATCGAAGTAATCTATCGTCAAGTCTTTCTATTTTATGAATAATGGAAACACTTCTGCCTGTATCAAACATTACTCTTTGCCTATTGATCGATGTTAATAAATGGAAAAAGAAAATTGTTTCATTTAGTTAAGGAAAAACTAACAAAAAAACTGGTATTTAAAATTGAATGCCAAAGTGCAAAATAACATTGTCTACTTTTTTTAATCACAAATTAATAATATTTAATAAATAAATCAATATAAATAAATTACAAAATAAAATATTAGTGATATAGGTAGATGTTTCACAAGAGGTTTAGCTACAAAGTATAAACGATAGAGACAATTTCTTGACTTCAGCATCACACTTGTTTGGTAAACAATTTCCATTTCATATTGTTACAGTTTATTATTTTTATTTTCTAACAAAACTCAAATTATTGAGTAATTTTTACTTTTTAGTATGATATTTGATTAATTGTCATCAACTACATCGTTTGATTGAATAATTGCATTTGCCTGGATCTACTTTGATCATTTATTGGTGTTGCACAAAACACAATAACAATAAAAAGAAAAAAACAAATATGATAAAACTTGGGTACTTTATTTGTTTTGGAATATTATTATTGAGCAATCTCCCATGTTTTAAAACTTTCCGTTTTTATCTCTCGAGTTTTACAACAACACCAGGTGAATGTTTCAACAAATTTTTAAGTAAAATAAGGATCAGAAATGTATTTGTTCTCTTCAAAGTCCTTCGAAACTCTACAAAACTGTAAACCCACTTTTAAACATAAGTGAATGTTTTGTCCAATACTTGAATGAATTTTTTCAACTAAACACGTTATTCATAGCAGGAAATCGGCGTTTCTTATTCATATTATAAATGTTTTAACAGAAACAGTTTAAAAAGTGTGTTCTTTGAACTTCATCAGAACAACAATTCAAAAGGACATTTTCCTATAAAATTTTTATTTTTGATTCCCCAGGTTTCACTTCCACCTTGCGCATTTTTGCAATGAATACTTACTTTTTCTTTTTTTCTAAATTCTTATTCAACAATTTATGTTTCTTTTTTTAAACTATAATTTAAAATCAAAAATGAAAACCGTTCCCGGCGCATGGGACTTTGCCAATGGCGGCGTCCCAGGGGGTAGTAGCAGAAAAGGCGCTTTTTTCCACAGGCTTTTTTTCACTAGTTACGACGTTGTTCTACTTTTTTATTCTTTTAGTTTTCTTTTTATTTAGTTTTCTTTTAATTTTTTCATAAAGTTTGCAGGTTGTACTTTATGTTTTGAAAAGATATCTTTACTAACATCAAGTCAACGTTTCACAAATTTGTTATGATTTATGGATTATGAGCTGATACATTGCAACCTGGGTTTGTAGCAATTTTCAATTTAGCAATATTACCAATTGGTAGTTTTAAAGCTAAACTTTTTCAACTACTTAGAAACAATTTATAAACAAACAATATGTTAGGTCAATAAACGTAACCAACTTTGTTGCTGGGTTTACAAATTTTTGTGCTTCTGTTTTTTAGTCTTTTTTCTTTTCTCGTTTTCTACACTTCTCGACTTTGACAACTGTTTCCATATGAAATACTTCATACTTCATTACCGCCATTCTGCTGTTTCGCGAATTATTTATTTCAAAAATTATAATAATGAAATTGATCAACCCATTCCATTCGAAGAATCGCTTCGAATAAACATTTTGAATAAGTCTGTTTTCTTTTCTCAACCAAAAAAAACTAAACTAGTTTTCGAATTTACAATAACAATCGATACCATACTTTGCGCAGATAACATTCGCCAACGGCACCGCACATCTGCTTTATCAGAAGAAAAAAAAGCGCTACATCATTCTTGGGAAACCTTTTTTTAAAACAATTATGTTTTATGTTTTTTCGAATTTACGCCCCCATGCATTTAAATATGTGATTTATTAATTTTTTAAATACTATTTTTATTCCGACAGTAAAATAATTTTTGCCTTTTTTCTAGAGAAAATGACCAACACCACTACTTTCACCACTGGCGATGCCGCCAAGCTAATGGAAGACCTGAAGATTGACGAGGATGCTCTGAAAGCACTTGTTGCGATTGTCAAGGTTTGTGAATTTTAAAAAAATTCTTAATTTTAATTTTTAAACTTAATAGCTTTTCGTTTTTCAGAAGGAAAAAAGTTCTAAGGCTACCGTCAGTAAGGCAATTAGCAAGAAGATCCCCGTCGGTCTTCAGAAGAAGGTAAAAAAGACCAAGCTTCCAAGGATGGCAAGGAGGTTCCTTGAGGTAAGTGATCAAAGAACTTTTAAATCTTGCAATTACGCAAACCTTTCGAAATTTGTCGTAATGCAATTGCTTATTTGCGCGCAGCGCGGTGGTTTGGTTCCTCCACTGTCTTGTGCGGGGGAGGCCAATCTTCAAATCGGGCGAGCTCCATTGGAAATCAATATTTTCCAATTCTGACCAAAGAATCGTTTTCAGCATCCAAAAATAAACCGATTCCCACCCTAGAAATTAGCATAATGTTTTTGCTATGCTAATTTCCAGTATGCGGCTGGTGAGAAAAAACGCCGATGTCTCCCGTTCGTGCGATATCGTGTCGGTACGAGCGAACGGATAAACGTATCGAGCTGAAATTTTGACCACATACCGGAACCTGTTGCAGGTCGGTGGGCGTAGACTTTCAGCCAAATCCGTCGAGTAGTTTTGACACACCACTCCAAAAATAGGATAAAATGGTACATTTTGGACAGCGGCGGCTTCAAATATACATTGATATAAACGAAATTCACCACGCTACCCCAAACAGATCTACAGAACTGTTTTCCAACGTTATATCTGTCATTTTACCAAATCTAACTGTGCACTTGCGCAGCGCCGCTATACATAAGCGCGGCGGCCAACACGCCCATAGCGACTCTATGGCGCAGAGGCAGGGAGTCCAACTGTCAATCTGAAGGTCCGGATATCGGTTCCTCAATGTTTTGGTTCTTTTGCTTTTTATATTTCCTCTCAGTAAATGCAGTACAGTTTACAATTTTGTCACCCATTTCCGGAAAACATTAAATTCAACATTTATAACATCTTAAACTCTGTCACTTCGAATCCTCTTAACTTTAAGTACTTTTCGGCCTTCGGCAGCCATGGAATGAAATTGAATCGGCCTCTGGCGGCAACAAACAAAAAGTATGGCAGACTTCGGCTGCCAATGAAAGAGAGCCGCCTCCGGCCGCCAATGAAAGAAAGCGGCCTTCGGCCGAAACAGGAACGAGGCAGCCTTCGGCCGCCAATAAAAGAAAGCGGCCTTCGGCCGCCAATAAAAGAAAGCGGCCTTCGGCAGCCAATAAAAGAAAGCGGCCTCCACTCAATAAAATCTTTAAAAAAACACATATTTAATTAAATGTAAGTATTCTTAGAATACTGATAAAAAGAGAACAATAAATGTGTGAAAAAGCGAATCGCAAATAGAGTGGTGGTTTGGATGGTAGGAATTGATAAAAAGAACAATATTGTTTCGTAATTGAATTGAAATTCATGAAAAGCGCTGTGAAAAATCTTAATTTTTAAACCTACAGCTATTTCGTAAGAAACAAAAAGATAACCAAACCACCTCAGCCTTTTCTGAAACCCGTTGATAAATTAAACCACAGCTCTCTCTTTCTCTCTCTCTCTCTCTAGATGCATCTCTCTCTATGGCCAGCGAGCTTACTCGATATTTTGCTCTGGTGTTTGATTACTTTCGCCTCACTCCTCCTGCTTTTTTTTCTTTCCCAATTTGCTCTCTCCCGCTCTCATTCTTTATCTGTCTGTATGGCTTGCTTATTCTCTATGCTTGTCTTTCTCCCTTTTCACGGTCTTTCTCTTTAGTTCAGCTATCTTTTTTACGGATGTTTTTGAGAAAGGCTGAGGTGGTTTGGTTATCTTTTTGTTTCTTACGAAATAGCTGTAGGTTTAAAAATTAAGATTTTTCACAGCGATTTCTTTTCGCTTTTCATGAATTCAATTACGAAACAATATTGTTCTTTTTATCAATTCCTACCATCCATTCAATTACGAAACAATATTGTTCTTTTTATCAATTCCTACCATCCAAACCACCACTCTATTTGCGATTCGCTTTTTCACACATTTATTACCTATTTATTTGAAAAAATTCATAGTTGAAACATTGAAGTGGGATAAAAACTTTTTTAAAACGATCAATTTCGAATTTGGTTTGGGGGCAATATACACATTAAATGACTTGTTTTTCTCTAAATTAATTTTCTGTAGGTTAAAATTAATCCCTTTTCAATTATTATAGTGAAGAAAAAAAATTTGATTGATGAATTTTGTTTGGACATTACGCATCCACTGTAACCAAATATATAGGCCGAGTGGTGAAAACCAATTGACAAAAAATGGAAAAGCCAACTACGGATTACCTAAGAAAATTACATATTACATTTATTTGAGAAATGAAATATGCTAAAATGGTAAATCGTGAAAACTAAAGAATAAAGTAAAAAATAAAGAATTTAATATTTATACTTTTCATAAACTTTGAAACGTGAAAATTTCCTTAAATTGCTAACACGTAAATGTTTCTAATTTTCTAGAAAGAGCTCTGTGCACCAAATTTACGAAAACTACTGGCGTTGGTTCTTCCACTGATTAGACAAATTTGACTTACTCTTAAAATGTTTGCACAGCTGCCGCTAAACGATTGGAGCGCAACAAATGATTCAAATTTAAAGAAAAAGAAAAACTTTGTAGTGTAATGCTAAATACAAAACGAAATTAATTTTTATTGTTTTCAGCCAACTGCTCCTATTCCCAAGATGCCTTCCTTCGATGACAGTGACGACGATATGAACTGATGAACACCTAAAGAACAATACATTTCAAACAGGATTTCTGTTTTGTAATGTTTATTTTTGTAATTCTGTTCAAAATAAATGTTTGTTCAACGGGATATTTTGTTATGTAAAGAAGCTAGTATTCTGCAGAAGTGGTAAAACACTCTAAAAATAAATAATTTACTGCATCACTGTAGTAAATTATTTATTTAATAACCAAACATTAACCAGAATTGAGATATTACCAATTTTGTAAAAAAAAAAAATGGAATTCCATACCCAAAATCTAAGTGTTTCTTACGCGGACGAACTAATACACTTTTTGTATTTGAACATATTTAACGAAATTGTAACTTTGTGCAAAGCAAACTAGTCTACAAACGTATAAAAAAATTAAACATTTTAAAATATACACAGACAAAATCATGTAAATTAATAAAATATTTCCAAAACTTGTGCGCAGGAAAACCAGAACAAATGACCATCTGAAATATAAATACAGTATTTCATGACTTCGATATAGAGCTGGTACCAGCGCAGGATTGTAAATAAAAGTTGTGAACACATATTGGCAGTCAAGTGAACTATTTTAAAACATGACATTATTTTTTGTAACTTTAAAAAAGAATCAAATAAGTTTCAGAATAACGTCAATACCTTAAAGCATGGGAACTTCTTCACGAAATTTTGTTTCTACTTACTATTTTGCTTCATGCTTTACTTTTAGCAAAAAACACTGTATGTATTCATAGCCATCTACCACAAGCACCGACATTGAGTAAGCTGTGTATATAATGGTTTATGGTTAAACTATTCTCGCTTTAAACGGCGAAGTGGTGTGTCAAATGAGTAGGCAAAATCATAATATACTATCAGCTGTGTACGTAGTTCATTTAATGTTTTCTTAGTTTTATCTGATGCCAAACGAATGCATTAATTAAAAACAATTTGTTCATGCAACACAAACGGTAAAACGAAGAAAAACAACCAATTTATTTATTTTCTATGTCGAATGAAGAATTGTAAGTGTTGCTACTGAATTAAAAGGACTCTTTCTCCTTAACAGCCCTTTTACTGACCACCATGTCAGAACAGCTTTCATAAATGGGCTAAACACGGGCAGATCATAGTTCATCTAAAAGTTTTGTGTAGAAACATCATAGAAAAAGGAAAGAAAAAACAAAACTAACAAAAGTCAAGAGGGAGTTTAGTTGATTCAGTGTTTCTTCAAATTCCAATGTATTATTTGTCTGATTATCGGCATTTGTGATATGTAAATCACTCATTTTTGTTATTATGAATACTTGAAAAATTGATGTAAATAAGAAAAATACAAGCGATAAAGTCTGAAAATTAGAAAAATGAATGTTAATGCATGCGAATCTAAAAACGTAATTCAAAATTTTCAATCAAACGCCGGGTTGCGCACAAAGTTGGAATTATCGTTTGGAACTTTCACAAAATTGCGTCGACACAAAAATACCCTTTATTGAAAATTTCTAACACCGTACGCAAAAGACCACTTGACTAAAAATGCACCAATCATTTGAACAAATGTACCTGAACAAATAGCGAAACTATGGTCTTCCTATAGATTTTCCAGGTTTTTACACTAAACTTCTTCGATTTACCAACACGAATAGCAATCAATAAAGACGCAAAACAAACGCAAACTAGGAAAATTTCGTAACTCATAGCTGGCATAAAAGTTATGTAATTATATAATCTTTCCTAAACAAACTGTAAAAATAATTTAAACCGAACCCCACCGAGATTATCACATCCGTGAAAAGCAGCAGAAACTTAATAACATAGTATGAAAGAATATTAAAAACCCCTGGAACTATTATTAAGACATAAAGGATTCGTTCAAAAAGCTGTTGACTGAAAAAAATGATATTCGCCTTTTCAGAAATTTAAATTTGACAAAAAACCTTTTCAGTTTACTCTTCCAATAAACAGAAAGAAGGGCAACAGTCATAAGTGAAAACCAATAAGCTGTTTTATTGATGGCATTCAGAAAAAATGCGATTGGATCTGAGAATATGAGGTCGAAAAGGTTGCTCTGAAATTAAGTTGTGGAAACTGAACTACACTCACAGACACACACTCACACATTCAGAGTCTACCACTTGCACACTCTCACAGTCACACACACATACAGTCAAACAATCAATCGATCACGCCCAAGCCCACACAAATACCCTCACACATCATTTTTTTTTCAAACAAAAAAGCATATATTCACCAAATGACACTATCACACCGTCACACATTCACACAGTCACACTCGCACACAATCAAACCCTCATACACGTACATAGACTCTCACATTCACACTCTCACATAAAATTATAACCCACCAAAAAGATCAGAAACTTAATCAGCACCAAGACACCTTCGTTGATGCACTGGGCAGAGATGAAATAATGATAATTATTGAAGCTGAGCTTCCTCGTGGAAAGAGCAAACACAATATAAATTATTAATGGAAGGCCACAGCAAACCCCTAAGAACACTGGAATCGCTCTCACAACTACGTCAACAGTGACATTCATCTGAAATTGTGTTGCTGTCTGCGTTGTGTTGGGAAGTATAAAAATTTTAATGTTGGCCGCACGTTCAAATGCAATGCAAAGAAAAGGACTGCAAAAGTAGCAGGTGCAAGACAAAAAGTTAATAAAATTAATTTCAACTTGCGCACGCGTTTGATTTTATTACTCGCATGTCACTTGGTCCTTATATAAAAACAAATTGGATTTCTCTTGGTTTGGTTTCGGGTATAGTTAAGGTTTGGGAAGAAAAGGGAGAATTAAAATGGACTTTTTTAATGATTTTCGACAAACCAAGAAAAATTCAAAATCGTTTGAATCAGTTTATTACTCAATTGAATGTTTCTTCTATTTGGCAATAAATGGTAGCTTTGATGTACATAATTAAATTTCCAATTTTCGTGTCACATTCGTTATCACATGCGATTTGGTTAAACATTTTCAAATATTTATTCGAATTATAACTGCACAAATTTGCGTGTTTCAAGTGACGATGATACTTTGCATTTAGTTTATTCTTTCTTTTCACACCATCAAACGGTGGACGACATTTGTTTGGTTTTCTTTTGAAACTTTCTCTTTGGACAGAATGTGTGCTCTATTTCTTTATTTTCAAAAGATTCTTTTCAGATGGCTGGATCCTTTGTAACCGTAACTTCATTAGGTGTGCTCACGTAGTATTAAAGGTCTAATTACGGCAGAAGATGGACACTATTAGAGCATCGACCACACGTCAAAGAACTCTTCTTTAATGAGATGAACATTATTAATAAAGATCCAAAAAGTGCTTTATTTTTGGGGTTGTATTCTTGTGCTCAAATTTTATGTCCTTTATAAGTATCTCACGTGTGTTTTAGAGAATCCCACTCGTACTGACTTGACTGCTAGCGTTGGTTGAAAAAATGCATAAAACATTGGAGTGATCAGGGAAAAAGATATTATTTAAATTCTGCGAAGAATCTTGTTAAAATGATTCCCCGGATTGACCAATTTTTTTTCTAATTATTGTTACTTTATACAAAAAAACTAATTTTATTTCACTGTTACATTTCGTTTAGTTGAAAATTTAGCAATTAGATGTATATTCCAAGACGACAATGAACGAGCGAAGGATCAGTCTTATTTTTGTCCCCTAAAAATATTTTCGATTAGACGTGAAGTTGCGGAAATTAAATAAACATGCCTAAAAACATCCGCAACTATTCAAACCGTTTTGCCATTGTTTTCATTTTCAAAGTCTCTCTTTTGATCGTTTCAAACTTCTGTTTTAAGTTTCTTTGAAGAAAAAACATGTTATAGATGCCTTTCTGCTATGGTATTGAGCTCGAGGTTGACATTACCAAAATTCCTCTTGCGATAAGCACTTTTTATGGTTTTCCTGTGCTTATGCTTATTATTTTTCGTTTGTCAAAAAGAAAAATGAGATTTTATCACTATCTGATCATTGGGAAATGTGTAAACGACGGGTTATTGATTGATTTCTACATAATTTTGTTCATTTTAAGTTTGAGACAGAGAGAGGGAGAGAAAGAAAAAAAGAAAGAAAGAAAGAAAGAGAGAGAGACAGAGACAAAGAGAGAAAAGTTTTTAGATTGGTCTATTTGGCTGCACAAATAGTATGTCACATTTATACACCGCAGTTCATATTTTCATTCGAATAACAAATTTAATCTTAATTATGTTGGTAGGATTTCATTCTGTTTACTGGAAAACTTTAATCAAAAAGTAAGTTTAGCAAAATGTTTTAGAAATTTTCATTCCAGAAAAAAACAATTGGATCGTTTTTTGTACAGTTTAGTGTTTCTACCAAACATTTATTATGTTCCCTATTATGCAACATATTACTATATATTATTGTTTGCCAACAATGATGAAACCCATGATTTCTGGGTATTTTAGTCTAAAACATTTCTAAACTTTAATTGCAGGAAATCTTGCACTCTCTGGGGACTATGGTGAATGTTTTGTACGATTTACCTATTCTCGTAGCTTCCTTCATTTCCCTGTTTCTCGTTTTCGTCTACGATAAGAAGCATTTAAGTGAAACAACAAAAAGAGGCTATAAGAAAATGTTGACTTCGTTGTTTCTTCAGGTAAGTCAACGATATCTGCAAAAAGTTTTTTTTAAGTTTCTTTAATTTTATTTTTTATTCCAACTTTTAGGCTTGTTTCATCTCCTTCAGCCTTGCCGTTGCCATGTTTCTAGCTTACCAAACCGCTGAATTGAAAATCAGAAAATTTGCATATTTTGGAAATGCAACTTCAAAATCTCCTGAAAACGAAACACTTGAGGAACGGCAGATGTTTCATTCACTACTCCTATATTCCCAATGGGCCGATTTTATAAGCTTTTTTTTTGAATTTTGAAACGAGTTTTCAGATGACGGATGACTTTGTAACTATTATTCCATTTATCAAGGCAGTTTTGACTTGGTGGTCTGTCAAGGGACTAATGGTCAATGTGAAAGTTGATCAAATTAGAGCAACATCTACAAATTACCAAACAACTGTCTTGTAGCAAATAAAATTTTTTTAAAAATGACAATAATATCAAACAATAATAAAAAATAATTTTCGCGAAAATATGCACTATACGCATAAATGTAAATCCATCACTAAGAGTCAAAATGCTTATCATGCATGCAATTTTTTTCTGTTTTTAACCTAGATTTAAACAAAAAAAAGAACTCTTGGGTTTGTGTCTTTTGACTTTTTCTCTTGATATCGAAATCAGCAAAGCATTGTTTCTCTTTTGTGAATATCTTTTTTTTTGAGAAAAATATATTCGATAGGCAGGCAAACACCGTAGTAAAGCATATTTGAGTTATAGTATGTGCGAATGCTAGTTCGTTTAAGCGACATTATAACAAAGGGATACCGTATTATCTGCCGTCGCAAATAAAAGGGCGGGAAATTCAAAACATAAGAACATCCCAAGGGAATCGAACTAGGAGCCGACCAATAACGGGGCTTCAATAATCCAAAGAAGATTTAGGAGAGAAAGAAAAAGAAAGAGAGAGAGAGAGAGAGAGAGAGAGAGAGAGAGAGAGAGAGAGAGAGAATATATAAAATATATAAAAAATGCATAAAAGTAAAATAGTTCAAATTTTGTGAAAAACAAATCTGCGTTTAACTTTTTAAAAATGACCAAAATGTCTCATTAAAAATTTTTATTTTGTGGTATCCGCCTACGAAGTATTGATGGATTACAGTTCTTTCTTTTTCCAAACCTGTCTGAAACATTCGACCTCATTTTTTATCCTCTAGATTTTATTATTAATTTGGATGTTTCTTCTCTGTGGGTAAAAACGAAAGATTTTCTACTTTGCGATAAATTCAGACAGTCTGAATGTACTGTAAGAGTAAATATTGCAATTTCACTGCTTGCATTTAGCGAAAATTTAAAGAATAAAAACAAAGATAAAAACTATTTTAAATTGCCGAGTTTCAAGTTTAAAAAGTGTCAAAAAATGAATACAAAATAAAATATTTGGTTAAAACAGATACATATTTAAGAAAATGTTTGTTTCGGTGTTTCAGATGGTTATTTTCCTTACTGATTTTCCAGACAACTCATTCCGGACCACACCTTCGGCGTGACTTTATTATAAAATAGCCTTTTCATTAAAAAAAGAAGAAAAAAGCAGACAAACGAAAAAAAAAATCTGACATACTGATAAGTATAGAGATGTGGCAAAAAAGTTGGATTGCACTCAAATTCCGGCTCTTTCTTTAAAAACCTTTTTTTCAGATAACGCTTCTTCGCTTTTGACCCCCCATAATGTTAATCGATAATGGAACGACATGATAGGTTCACTTTTTTTTAAATTTAAAAAATTCTTTCTTACATAATTTTTTAAATCTAATTCCGTATTTTCAAAAGATTCATTTCCGATGGCTGTAGATTTTGTAATCATAACTCCATTGTGTGTGCTTACATGGTGTTAACGGTCTAATTTGCTGGCATGATGGGCAGAATATGTAAAAATATAGAATAGTAGGGCATCGACCACACGTCAAACAACCCTTCTTTGATGAGATGAACACTATTATTAAATATATAAAAAACCATCAAGTTTTTTCCTTTTTGTTTTTTCATTCTTGTTTTTTCTTAAAAATCCAATTTTAGGTCACAGAATATTTTTGTGTCAAATTGGAAACTAACTTGTCGTGAACCAATTATTGTGCTTTCTAGCGTTATTGCGAAGAAATCCACACAGCGGTTCAGTCACATTTCTGATCCCTAAAACATTTTCGATTAGACGGGAAGTTGCGGAAATTAAATGAAATTGCCAATAAAAATATCCTCAACTATTCGATTAGAAACAGTTTTGCCATTGTTGTCTCTCTTTTGCCCTTTTCACACTTTTGTTTCAGGTTTTTAAGTTCTAGGATGCCTTTCTGCTATGGACTTGAGCTCAAGGTTGACATTACTAAAATTCCGCTTGCTATAAGTACTTTCTGTGGTCTTCCTTTACTTGTGTTTATTATTTTTCGCTTCTCAAAAAGAAAAATGAAATTTTATCATTATCTGATGATTGGGCAATGTGTGAACGATGGTTTATTGATTGATTTTTACGTTGTACTGTTTATTGTGAGTTTTAGAGAGAGAGAGAGAGAGAGAGAGAGAGAGAGAGAGACATACTTTCAGCTAGGACTTATGGGCTGCACAAATAGTATTTCACATTCATACGTCGTGGTTCATATTTTCATACGAATAACAAATTTAATCTTAATTATGTTGGTAGGATTTCATTCTGTTTACTGGAAAACCATTATCAAAAAGTATGTTTTCCAATCTTTACTATTAATTTTTATTGCAGAAAAATACATTTGGATCGTTTTTTGTACAGTTTAGTGTTTCTACCAAATTTTTATTTTGTCCCATATTACGTAACGTACAACTATATTTTACTGTTTGACAACAACGATGGATCAGCTGATTTCTGGGTAATTAATTTTTTTAAACATTTCTAAACTTTAAAATTTCAGGAAATCTTGCACTCTCTGGGGACTATGATGAATGTTTTGTACGATTTACCTATTCTCGTAGCTTCCTTCATTTCCCTGTTTCTCGTTTTCGTCTACGATAAGAAACATTTAAGTGAATCAACAATAAGGGGTTATAAGAAAATGTTGACTTCGTTGTTTCTTCAGGTATTTTCAAAAAACTTTGAAAAGACGCTAACAGTTATTTAAAAAAAACAAGAAACAGGAAATAAACAGCGCAAAAATACAGTGGTAACCGTTCACAGCAATCGAAAATATTCCGAGCTATGAATGAAAAACTGATAAAAGCAGCGTAAAACAGTGAAAAAAATTAAAACATTTTTTTCATATTTGTCGTTTCAGATTTTGTATAAAATTCATCAAGAACAAAATCTGTTTTAGTCTAACTACTGTAATTATGACGCTTGGTCAAAAATGCAAAACAAAAGAATACGAAGATCAACATTGTGCAATTGAAATCAGCTTCTTGAAATTGCAAAATATGATCCACTTAATGTTTAGCAAGTTTTTGCAACATTCGATGAAGACAATTTAAAATCACTCTTTAAAAAGATTTATTCCATTTTTCAGAACTGTTTCATCTCCTTCAGCCTTGCCGTTGCCATCTTAGTAAATTACCACACGGCTAAATTCAAAGAATTAAAGTATGCTTATTTTGGAAATGCAACTTCGAAATCCCCAGAAAATAAAACTCTGGAGGAACGGCAAATGTTCGATTCACTCCTGAATTATTCCAAATGGGTCGATTTTGTAAGTCAAAATTATTTTTGAACTTCGTAAAGAATGTTCAGATGACGGATGACTTTGCAAGTATTTTTCCATTTCTGAAGGCGTTTTTGACTTGGTGGTCTGTGAAAGGACTGATGGTGGACGTAAAAGTTGAACCCTCTCGAGAAACATCGACAAGTCATCAACCAACTATACTTTAATAAAAAAGCTTACCTATATCGAGTAAAACATCGAAAAAGCAGCATTATGTTCCATAAGTTTTTAAAATGCGGCCTTAGGTTTCCATTCCGTTTTGAAAAACGGCCTGAGCATATCGACGGCAAATGGAACTACAAGACAGAAAAACAACATTTCTAGTGCAAAATTTGAAAACAATGTTATTTATAGCCGATGTTTGGAGCCTTGGCGGTGTTTGGAGCCTCTTCGTCCAATTGTTTTTTTAATTCTCAGTATTTACCACCTTTTGCACCTTATAAAATTTTTCTCGAAAATTTTAGGAATTCAGTTTGACCATTTTCCTGGACAAGTACTTTTAAGTATACATAAGGCTAGTTGTGAACGTGAACGTCTTGTTTTCATGGCAAAAACCTGTATTTTTAAAACGTTTAAAATTATTGTTTTTTCTTCTTGTTCTCGAAAAGTGCATTCAGTTTTTTTTTCTCTTTCGTGGGCACTTTTAAAGTCGTTTTCAATGTTTTTCTCCCATTTGATTTTTTGTCGACAATCCGATTTTCTTCCATTTTTTATCTGAAAACTAATAAAACAACTTGATGCTTATTTTTGTTTTTGAATGAATTAAAATCGCATCGTCATCTTATTCAGCATTTGGAAACAGATGACGATTAGTACTTAATTTGTTCCTCATCAACTAATCCTTGTCTATTTTAATAAGTTACCGGATATTGCGTACTTTTTACTGCCTCAAGCATCATTAAAACAAATAACAATTAAAAAGTTAAAAAGGTTTTTTTTCTGAGTGTCGTGTTGCACAACTGATTTTGAACAAAAGTTTAGTGAAGAAAGCAAAATATATTTTATATAAATTATAATTTAATAAATATTATATATGACAAAATATAACTTTAAAAGTCGTTTAGTGTACAACACTGGCTATTACAAAAAACCTTGCTTTTTCTAATGAAAAAATACTTTTAGAAAGATGTTTCTTTCTTTAAATGAATCAAAAACTAATCTTTATGTGTTTCCGCCTCCGACGTTGACGAAATTAGGCAGGAAACTTATTTTCCCATTGGAGTGTTTCCTCTGTTCACGTAGAATAATATTTTTTTTGAAAAAGTTATTAATTCTTTGTTTTCTTTTTTTCATTTCCTAGTTCCCGCTCCATTGAAAAAAACAATTAAATTGGCCTAAATTGTTTTATTCGTTATGGAGTTTTTTTTATTGTTTGATTCTCAATCACGACCATTTTTTATGAAAAAACTAAAAACATTTCAGTAATTTTTTTAATGTTCACTTTGTTTTGTTTGATAATGTTTTTGTTAAAAAACATTATCAAACAAAACAAAGTGTTAAAAAAAACAATTAAAATGGTTTTAAAAAACAATTAAAACTTTGCTGAAAAAAAAGCTAAAAATTCAACCTGAAAAAATAAGAAATTATTCTCGCGGTTTTATAACATTTACATGTTTACATAAAAACTTAAATCATCTTTCGGTGGGGCTTTCTTTTTAAATTTTCAAAACCATTAGACACGTAAAAATGTATTTGGAAACAAGATTTTTTTGCATTTAAGCCTCTTTCAGACAAAGCATTGAAATGCCTTTTATCTAAGCGAAGAATAAATTTTATTAACAAATTTTTAACAATATATATAATGAACTTGTGCTAAAAAAGTGTAATTGTCTTTTTCATTAAACATAATTAAAGTCAAATTTTATCTATTTCCGCCTCCCACGCTGACGACTTCAGACAGGAAGCTAATTTACTTTTTTCTCAGTGGTTTTTGATGTTTTTGATTTAAAATAATATGTTTATATTTGGTATGGTTTTTGTTTTGCCCAATGAATATGTGAAAATGGAAAACATGCCATAATTATTTTCTTCGTTAGGGAGAATTGATAATATGCGTGAATTCTTTTGAAAACATTCACGTTAGCTGTTTTTCGCTTTTAAGGTTCAATTTTTGATTCTTCTTGATCCTTTTGATCGCCGGCTGAATCTCGGCGGAAAATCGCTGAATGCAAGGTTCTTTTTGTTTAAATTAATTTAGACATCGTAAAAACTAGAAAATACAAATAGAAAAAAATGCTGAAAAAATTGAATTTTGCAAAAAAAAAATAAAACAAATGAAAAAAAACTAATGCTTTCGTTTCAATGTTCCAAAAAGAGTTATAGATCATATTGCGTGGGCCTTTTATCAACTAGCTCGGAATCATAAAAATTTACCATTAAAAAAATAAAACTTGAACTTTTCTTTTCTTTTAAGATTAAGTTTTTTTTTAATTTTTGATTGCCGCTGAAAACCTTAAATGATGTGGAGCCTTCAAAAGATGCTAAATTTGTTTAAAAGTATTTGTTTTACTATACATATATAAAAACTTGAAAATTATTTCTGGTTACCAGTAAAAAAATAGAATTGACCCTCTTTTAGACTAAATTAAATCGGTTTTTTTCCTTTACGAACAACAAGCTTGTCCAAATAAAAGTGTAATTGTTTATTATTAATCAGGGTTATACCTAAAAGTGTGATTGAGATTAATCTACTAGTTCGAATAAGGAAGTACGTGTTTTTTGGAAAGGAAATACAAACTTTTGTAAATATGGCTAATAAGCAAGTTTTTTTGCTTTTGCATTCATTTCACTTTTTACCACAGATTACCTTTTGTCACATTACTGCACTCTTTCAATGTAGGTTATGTTTTGCGCCGTTTAAAGGGCAGTCAAATAGTATTTTGAAGACTTCTCAGTAAACGTCGAGTTAAGTCAAGTTCTTGGGTCTCCTATTTTAGTCTAAAGTGGTATATAACTGTCCCATGACCTTAAAGGGACAGTCAGGGGCCTTTTCATTTCATCATGATAGGATACGGTCGTCCATTTTGCATATTCAAAAATGCTAAATTGTCTCGCGCACTCCTCATTTCCCTCAATGTCTCATTCAAATTTGAATGCCACTAAACGCAGGACACATTGACCGTCCGGGCCATCCTCACTTTCTGCGGATGGAAACCCGAAATCGGCTACTTTGAGGTTGAATATCTCAAAAACTAGGGGTTTCCGACATAAGGTCCCAAAAAGTTTTTTGTACAGCTGAATTTTCTCTTTCATATGAGACAAAGTTGCAAACATTTGCACTTGAAATTTTCAAAAAATTTGCATTTTCAAAGTATAAGAATATCGAGCACATTTGGCGAAGTTGTTTATAAAATTAATACTCAAAACAAGAATAGTTTTTGACCATGAGCATCTTTTTGACGTGGAATTTTACTTAAAAATTTGAAAAACCTTGTTATTTTGATTGAGATTTTTCAAGATTCCTGGTTTTGCATGTGCCACGAATGAGTTTTTGTGTTCGCAAGCGTTGTGCCCGTGACATTTTACACAATTTCACATATAACATTTTGAAAAATCAAAACTTTTGAAAATTTCAATAGCAAAGATTTGACCTACCAAAACCGTGGCCAAAAAATTGTCATTGAGCGGAACGTCTCAGAATGAGGATTTTAGGTCATATGAATGTTTCATTCCGAAGATGTTTTGTAAATGAAATCTAGTCGTGGCTAATCCTGGATTCCTGGCTATTTGCAAAAATAACCCTGACGCAATATTTCGTACGTATGTTGTAACACTTATGTTTTTACGCAATTTCGCGTTTCGTGTAAAGGATATATTGAGGAAAAAAGTCAAAAGTTTATGTTTTTTTCAATGTTTTATTAACTTGCAATGATTTAATTTTCTCGCTCAATTAGTTACTATTTAGAGCAAATATGTCATTTTGCAATGGAATGACTGTAAAATGTGATGCTACCAAAATTCCTCTTCTTATAAGTACATTCATCGGTCTTCCTCTACTCATTTTTATGATATACCGCTTGTTTCAAAGGAAAAAGAAGTTTTACAAATATTTCATCATTGGCCAGTGTGTCAATGATGGTTTATTGATATTTTTCTACTTACTTCAGTTTATTGTAAGTTTGAGCAGAAATAAAAAATTATAATGAAAATCATGAAAAGTTTTTTTTAGCTTGGTCTTCTGGATTGTACAACTAGCTATTGTCTTCCATACACAATAGTTCATTTGTTTATTCGATTGACAAGATCAATTTTAATACTATCCGTGGGATTTCATTCTGTTTACTGGAAAACATTAATCAAAAGGTGAGTTTTAATATTTCTGTTAGATAAAAAAATTATAAGTTTTTTCAGGCAAAATGTACTGGATCGGTTTTTGTACATTGTTGTTTTTCTGCCAAACGCCTATTCTTTACCTTATTATTTTGTGTTTTATTATAAACTGATTTTTCAGAAAACTGGAGAAAACAAAGAATTCTGGGTAAGTTTTTAATGCATCCAAAATTTGTGGGTTTTTTTTTTCAGGCAGTTTCTCGCTTTTGGGCCAATTCGCTAAACGCCATTTACGAGATTCCAATCCTTATTGCACTGTTTCTGCAGGTGAGTTTGTAGTTTAAAATGACCATCATTAAATTTTTGTAAATGACCATGAAATAATTGTTAAAATTATAAAATTGGTAAATAAAAAAATTATACAATGTTCTCCCCTTTTGTTGAAAGATAGTATAACTTTCCCATAACCTATAAACCTTTTTCTGCGAGTTTCCATTTTTTGACCTGATTTAGCTTAAAATTTTTGCACCACTCGTGAAGCTTTTTTATGTTCAAAGTTATTTTAAGTCATTTGAAACTATAAAATTTCATTGTTTGCAAATTTTCTTACTAAGTTTAACATTTTTGTATATATGTATAAATTTTGGTTGAGTGTTTCGAGGTAGAACTTTGTGGTAGATGTAGACCATGCTCCGATTTTGCTTTAAGTGCTATATAACTTTTCTTATGACTTAAAACCCTAAGTCAGAGTTTCAACTCAAAACTTTTTTGACCGGGATTACTGTAATCCAAAATTTTTGAAAAACTATTATTTTTGCGATGATATATTTTAAAGGCACACATAAAAACAACACCCTCCAAAAAGCAAAGTTTTTCATAATAAAAAATCAGACCAGAAATGCTTCAAACAAACTTATTTTGCAAAATCTAAAACCTTTTTCAGGCCTGTTTCATATCCTTCAGCTTGGCCGTAAACATATTTCTTACCTATAAAAACGAAGAACAGAAAGAAAAATCATCTGATTTTTTTGAAAACTCAACAACAGGAAAAATCGTCACAGCCGAAGAACAACAACGGTTCTCTTCACTGCATAATCTATCTAAATGGACTAGCTTTGTAAGCTCATTTATGGGCTTCATTTTAAAGACTATTTTCAGATGACTGATGATTTTGTAACTATAATTCCATTGTTCAAGGCAGTTCTGACGTGGTGGTCTGTGAGAGGACTGATAATGTAAAACAGTGAACTTCTCCAAATAAAGAAGCATACACTTGAAATTTGAGTTTTAGTTTAAAAGCAATGAAATGCTACAAGTTTCACAGAAAAGTGATTAATCTACGCAAACATCAGTTGCGATTCCTCATTTTCATCGTTTGGCAGAGAATAAATAAAGCTTTATTTTTCCAATTGACGTGGACAACTTTCCCATTGATTAAATGTTTATAGTGTAAAACTCATTGATCAAAGGAAAAACAATTTCAAATCCACTTTTCTTGTTTTCCGGCTACTTTTAATTTAAAACAATTAACTTTTTTCGTTTGGGAAGAAAAGAGATTGGAGATTTTTGGTCAAGCAGGATGTCGACATGTAACGAAAACGCCAGTGAATTTGATGCCACTAAGATTCCTCTATGCTTTAGCGTTTTTATTGGAATTCCGCTAATTGTTTTTATAATTCACCGTCTTTCGACCAGAAAAATGAACTTTAAGAAGTATCGTTATTTCCTGGTCGCTCAATGCGTTAATGATGGGTTTTTAATTGTGATGAGATTGGCTGCCTTTGTGGTTTGTTAGAGAGAGAGAAAGAAAGAAAGAGAGAGAGAGATAGAGAGGGAGAGAGAGAGATAAGAAGTTTGTATGTGTGTGTGCGTTTGTATGTATGTGTATGGGTGTGCTGTATGTCACCGTGCGAATATATGTGGGACACAATCACTTTTAATTTTTGTGGCAAAATTATGATGTGGAAGTTAGAAATTCTAACTTCAATTCTAACAGGTATATCAATTTGTGATTTTGCATGAATGTTCCAGGGGTTCATTATTTTTCAATGTGCATTCAATATTTGTGCCGTGTATAAAACATTCAAAGACCTTCATAAAAATACAACTTTTTATTTTATGTAAAATCGCAAAACGTTTTCCATTTTACACTGACAAAAGTGTTGAAGGCAGTCTCAGATTAAGTTTTATTGTTTAAATGAAAACACAGAAATTATCTACTTTCACCTGATTTGGTTGATCGACGACATTCTGACAAGAATCTAATTTTGTTCTAGTTTCTCGTCAGCAATAATAATATGATTGTTTTCCTCTATTGCCAATATGCACACGTTTTTAATCTATGTTCTATTTGACTGCGCTGCATTCACCCCAATCACAATTCCAGTGCAAATTCAAAATTTGTCCTCTGGAACTGCCTGAAAATGAATTGAATTGCGTGAATTGTGTAGATTTGTGACAAATCATTTGTCAGGCAGGTGTGTTTAACAATTTTCACTTGTTTTACCACCTGATCTGAATCATTTTTAATTTTTAAACGTTTAAGTTTGTAATTTTAAAAATAACATTAATAAACTTATATTTTCTTTTAGATGTCGCAACAATCCGAATGTGAAAGAATCCCTCCGAGTACCCTCGACTGGAATAAGGTACCCCTTGGCATAAGTCTCATCTTTGGGGAACCACTTATCTGTTTCATGATTTTTCGTTTGTTTACAAAGAAACTGAATCTCAATAAGTACCACTTCTTCATTATCGCACAGTGTGTTGATGAGGGAATCTTGGTTCTTTTGAGGTTTATATTCTTTTTGGTGAGTGAGTGAGTGAGTGAGTGAGTGAGTGAGCAAACCCTGATTTAGGTCAGTTTGGATCCCTGCAACATTAATAAATTACCGTATGACATAATCAATTTTCTGTCTTCAATGTGCAGTGGTTTCAGTTTAGTTTCCACTCCATTATTATCTATTTATTGGAAAAGTATTATCAAAACGTAAGGGGCATTTTCAATGCAATTAATTTTAATGGAATTCATTTTATTGAAAATCCTTCAACTTGCCATTTCAGACAAAAGTGTGTCGAAAAAATACTCTACGCTGTTGTAATTGTGGCGTTGTTTTTTTATACTGTCTATTATATTTTTATCTATTTCACGATTTTTATTTACGGAATGGATTCTCCAGAAGTTGTACGTTTTGTTTTTCCTAATTTAACATTTAAAAGTGTGAGAGACTTTTTGCCTAAATCACGTGCCGCAATTTTTTTTTCAGAATTTTGTTTATGAAGAAGGGGCTATACCATATTCTGAGTTGTTTATGTTTCAACTGCCAGTAATTAGTACATGTTTCATTTCTCTAATCACAGTTGTAAAACTGGATAAATCAAAGTTCAGTGCACCTACCTTGAGAAGTTATCGGAAAATGACAACCTCGCTATTTCTTCAGGTACGATCACATCGGACTTCACTTGCAAACACACACACACACACACACACACACACACACACACACATATATACACACACACTCACACACACACACACATACACACACAAATATGTGTGTCTCTGTTACAAAACTCAATATTTCAGGCTCTCTTTTTAACCTTTTTTGTTACGTTGGGAATTGTGGTTTCAATATTGATGGAGCCCTATTACAGCCCAAATTCAGAACTTGCCAACATAATCATCGAACTACAAAATCCAAATCTCAACGAAACGGAAAGATCAGCTATTAAAGCACAATATAAAATAGAGAAGGAAAAGTTTGATAAATTATATGCTTTTACAGCATTTGTAGGTTTTTATGGCTAATAACCTGTGAATTTGATTTTTCAGATTCATTTCGATGTTCCTACCATCGTTCCTTTCTTCAAGGCGGTGCTGATGTGGTGGTCTGTTAGAAAACTTTTAACAAAGGAGAAACCTAAAGTGCTGGTGGTTTCTTCTGGAGGAAAAGTTAATTCTCATACATCAACGCAGAGAACTCTTTGAAAAACGTTGATATTGTGAATGACGAATAAAGAAAACGGTTTCCAAATTGTGTGTTTTTTTATTGTTCTTTTTTACAAACTGCAGTAGATCATAGGTACCGTCATTTATTTTCAATTTCTGAAACAAAGCGCAAAGAAAATGCGGAATTCCGATTAGACTTAGATAAGACAAACCCACGCAGTTCCTAAATGCACTAATTGCCACTGAGATGAACACACTCAACACACCCTTGTAACATTCCTGTAATTTAGGATAAAAGTAAAAAAAAGAATGAAAAACAAATTGTTATAAAATGCGGAAGAAATACTTCTCGCAGATCCTTCTTGAAGAACTATTAGCCCCAAAATTATGATTTCGACATTAGAATTTATGATCAAATCTCAAACAGCAACAGAAAGCGTTACCACGGGGTGATTTATTTAAATTCAGAATATGCCCGAATTCGTCCTAAATTAATTTAAATTTATATTCTAGAGATTTTTTGGACATCTCGATAGCTTTACAATTAGGCAAATGTTTCAATTTTTCTATAGGTTTCTTAAAAAAACAAGCGCATTGTCATTCATAGACCTCAATAAAAACGTTGTATGAATAATACTAGTTGAGTGTTACAACACTATTAGAAACACTTTTTTCGTTTTACTATTTTGTTTGACATTCAGTGCTTCTTCGATAGTAAAATAAACGTTATTTTCTCATTATTTGTTTGTAAAAAGGGATAATTTCGTATGAGATGCTAAAATTTGAAATATTATTTAATAATTTCTGTTTTATTATGATAAAACTAACTTTTTTTTCGTTTTTACACGTTTTTACACGACATTTTACATGACGAGCATAGTTTGGACTTGTGAAGGACTTATCTTTGTGTGATGCAATCGAAAGCCTAATTCAACACTGCAGTCGTGGGTGGGCGTGGCTTATAAGCAACCGGCGGATAGGCCCTGCTAAACGCCGTGCATAGTTTGGACCTGAGAAATTACAATTTTTTCCATATTGCTTGTGCATTCGGTTAAAAACTTTCCTTCAATTACTGGGGTCACACAAACCACGTTTATCGCGACTCTAACGGAACGAAGAAAAGAAAAATCAACTAGATGCTTTGTCGATTGTTTTACATGTGAAAAACAATTCTGACTGACGGAATAATCAATATAATGTATGGTCAGCATTCACAACAAGCGAATTACATCCTAATAACAAAAACATTGAAATTGTTGTGTTTAAGAGCTGGTGTTAAAACATTGGAATGATTTTTAGTGATGTGAGTGCATTATCGGTCTTTTAGCGAAGTATATGCACGGTGTTTACGCGTTCAACTTGAATAGGCGGGAAAACTTTCATTCTCTGCAATGGTAGCGTCGCGAGTTTCACACCCGTACGCAATCGGCGGTGCGGCAAAGGTAGGCCACCACATACCGTAATGAGTACTTTTCACCCTTCCCATCGTAACGAACGGTTGTGGACATACGGGAGCGTTAAAAGACAGAAATTTCGCCTCAAATATTCACATAGTTCTCCACCAAAGGAGCTCGTTAATCTACAGTAATATGCGGTTTTAAAAAAAACATTCACATTTTTCCGCGGTTTTCTGTTTTTTTTACCAAGACTCCGCGACGGATCCATTATTTGACAAAACCTTAAAAGATCACAGAGTGGACAATTTTTCATCAAGTCGGGTTCTGTACCGGTGCATCCGATATATCAGAATTCAGCCTCGGCTGAAAAATACGTTCACTTTCAGGCTTCTCCTTTTCAAAAAGTCCTCTAATCGACCACCAGGTCAGAACCGCCTTGACAAAGGGAACTATCTTCGGAACATCGAAATGCAACTGAAAATATATATAATCCAGGAAAACATTAAAGCTCACAAAGTTCTCGATGGCATATAATTTATTAGCCTTCTCTAATTCTTGGTCGAATAGTTGTTTGATTTCGGTTTCTACAGTTTCAGAAATATTAGGCATGTGACCCAACTCATAAAGTTTTAGTAAAAGTGAATTGGAATCGGACCAAGCGGTCGATATAGAATCGGACACATAATTCATAATCACGATGAGCGTTAAAAAGAGAGCCTGAAACATTCTTGTGTGTCTATTTTTCATAATTTTTGTTGGCCACATCACTCCAGTTTTTTTTTAATTGCAACACATTTCATTAGTGTAACAACGCAAACAGTCCAATCAGTCGGTTTTTTTGTTTTGTTAAAAAAAATATTTAATAAAATTCATATATTTAATAAAAATATTTAATTTTGGGTAATGTTATAATAAACATTTATTCAAATGTTTCTGGTTTAGAATTTAAAAAAACCTTATTTTACGTTGTTCATTCATTCTAAGAAAATTCCTTTTTTAAGTGTGAATTTTCTGTTTTTGAAGGAGGAGATTTTTTATGTATTAAAAAACGTACATATCAGACTCGTTTAAGTTTTACAATGATTTAAATTAATAAATGCTCGATTTTATCGTGATAAAACTACTTTTAAAAAATGTATTATCCCCAATTAGTTGTCCCCTTTTGCCATAACTATACTGTTTCAATGATAACTTTAGGATAAAGAAATCAATCGATGCAATTTCGTACACGAGAGCAACGAGCATTTAAAGTTTTATAAAAACTGAATGGACAAAATAACAAATCATGCAAACATTGGTATGGTGCGTCATTTGCAGTTTTTTCCTACCTGCAAAAACAATGAAATTGTCATTTTCCAATAACATCTGAAGGTATATTTGCTGAAATTCGATTTCTCCATGCACACAACTATCAAAAGAGAAATGAAGCAAGCGCTCATCACAGGAAGAACAAAAAGGAGGTAGGCATTGTAATAAAACATTGAACTCTTAACATCATTTCTTAGAGAGAGAAAAGCAAAACCAACCATTTCTGGCGAGTAAAAACCGTATCTCCAATACATGTAGTACCAGTAGAAATTATAAGTCGAGTTGTAGGAATTGGGTAGAATTGCCAACGAATACAATATTTTGCCAATATACTTTTGCCTGAAATGAATAAGTTATTATGTAAATAAAAACAAGTTTTTTTATAATTTAATGAAATATTTAACTTTGTATTTCATGCTCTGGCATTATGCAAAACTGATTAAAATTGAATTATCTTACGTTTTACTGATGCTTTTCCAGTAAATTGCCATTAACGAAGTTGAAACAAAGCTAAAATCATTACATATTCCAGATATGAAATTAACTATATCATAAGGAACTTTATTTATGTTGCAGGCGTCCAAACTGAGCTGGAAATTCTCATTTTTAAACACACGCTCACATACTCACACACTCACACGCTGGGACACTCACACATTTGCACACTCGCATTGTCACATAGTCACACACTCATCCAATTTACAAACTCACACACTCACACGCTCACACACACTCACTCACTCACGTTTTTTGCTTACCAAAAAGTGAGCTAACCGCAAAAGAGTTAAAATTCCTTCATTGAAACACTGTGCAATCACAAAGAAATGGTACTTGTTTAGATTTATTTTCTTAGTGCATAAGCGGAAAATCATAAAGCAGATAAGTGGAAATCCAAAAATAAGACTTGTGAACAAGGGTATTTGTTTTAGGTCAAATTTGGAAGGAATTAAATCTGGACAGGGAGATTGAGACATTCAGGAGTAGAAAGTAATCTCTTATGAGAGAGTGGGTGGAAACTGATTTGTTTGTTGGAACACCTCAATGATATTATTTTCGACTACGCAATTTCATTCTATTCTAGTATTGGAGAGTGAACATTGATGTCGTATAGAATAAAGGATGTAGTTTGCTCTAAACGAGGCAAAAGTCCGAAAAAAAGACCTCGAACAGCATGTCTAATAATGGCCCTGGAATTATGGTTTAGATTACAACAATGAATTTATTGTATTTCCGAAAAATGGAAATGAATTCGCACAATAACACAACTAGTGGTCCTGTCAAACTAATATTTCAGGATAGAACATTGGACTGCGTTTAAAAACAATTTGATAGCTTTTAGTCGTTGCGCCAATAAATGAAAATACAATGCAAAATCGAGCATTTTGAATTGGGAATTGCGATTTTCTTAAGAAAACGGTTTGAGAAAACCTTTAAAATGTGTATTTCTACTATTTATATCTGGGCGATTTCTATGCTGAATTTTCTGTAAATTTGGTTTCAACGTAATCTTGCAATCCACAATCTTTCTGAAGCTCAGAAATATAACTGTTTCATTTTTCTGACCAGTTTCTCGAACAGACTGTGTCAACGGATATTTATTTTTAATAAATACTGAATATAACATGAGCCTGGTGTTGAATTGTATGAGAACGCTAATGAGAAATCCCCTTTTCTGTAGCCGAACCTATTTTTATTTACCCTGTTTTTTTTACGTCTGTGTTTCACTTTTAACATTTAAGCATTCAGTGGTCATGGTAATGGCTCTTCCGCTACAATTCACTAAAAATACCTACACGAAACGCAAAACAATCAGACATTTTAAAATTTATGTAAAAAAAAAGAATTGAGCTCTTCATAAAATTAGAAATTTACATAAAACAATTCGTGTTTGTTTTGTCATAGTGAGCTCACTATTTAAATTTAGCGAAGACCAGAATCTAAAAAAATTCATATAAAATTTTCTTAACATTTGTCACTCCGCTGTTAAAATGAGATCATATAAAACATTTACAAAACAAAGATTTACTTCTTCCATCTAACTATCAGTGATTGACATTGTATTTACAGGTTTTTGTTATTAGTGCTGACAAAACATTGAAAAAAGTTAGGAAAAAAAAGTTGGAAAAATACCACTTTTTCACAAATAACGTTAACACAGCGTTTGCAAAAGGATCAATCTCTGGCAGATCATTGAACTTCAAAGGAATTACAATTTTATAAAACGGTTATATTTAATTAAGTTTTGCATTTTATTATTCCTGTTTTGGACATTTTGTAGTTCAAACTTCTCTGGATCACACTACACACACTTTTACTGAAGCAAACAATCAGTCTTAACTCGAAAATACTGAAATAGAATGGAATTGCGTCGCATAAAATTATGTCATTAAAGTGTTCTCACAAACAAGTCAGTTGATCGCCTGTCTTGATCAAGATTATTTCAAAGTTGAAAGATGCCTGAGTCTCCCTGTTCGAATCGGGTTGCTTCTAAACTGGACCTTCAACAAATTCCAATGTTCACAAGTCTGATTTTTGGCTTTCCGCTAATCTGCTTTTTGATTTTTCGCTTGTGCACCAAGAAATTGAATCTAAACAAGTACCATTTGTTCATTATAGCACAATGTGTGAATGAGGGACTTTTTACTATTCTGCGGTTTGCTCACTTTTTGGTAGGTTGAGGGTGATTCGTGTGCATCAGTACGAGTGAGTGAGTGAGTGAGTGGGTAAATGTGCGTGCGTACACACATGTTAACTCGTTACAGCTAAGTTTGAACGCTTGCAACATCAATGAAATTCCTTACGATATAGTTAACTTTATTTCTGGAATTTCTACCGATTTGACTGCTGTTTCCACTTCTTTATTGGCAATTTACTGGAAGAGCATCTGCAAAACGTAAGAAACTTCTTTAAAAAGTATTTTACATGACATTTTTCATTTTTCAATATTTCAATTTTAGGCAAAAGTACATTGACAAGGCACTTTATTCCTTGGCTATTATACCCAACACCTACAACTGGGTTTATATTGTCCACTGGTACTACATCTACTGGACCTACGGTTTTGGCTCACCAGAAATGGTTTGTTTCTTGTCATTTGTTTGAAAGTACAAAGTTCAGAACTACAGGATCTTTTATAATTACAATCTGTTTTTCTTCCTTCCAGTCATGAGTGCTTGCTTCATTTCGCTTTTGATTGTGGTTTTCTTGGACAAATCGAAGTTCAGCCCACATACTGCCAAATGTTATTGGAAAATGACAATTTCGTTATTTTTGCAGGTACCAAAATTAGACTACAAAAGCCTAATTCTTGCCATATTTACACAGTGCGATTTTGGCGCATCGCTTCACTGTTTCAGTGCGGTAACTTAAAATGTAAATGTTATGTTGCTTCAATAATTTGTGCACAACCTTTGTTGAACCGTTTTACCTAAACAGATTGAAACAGTGGAGTCATGCGGCAAAATCAATCTTCAAATAAAACACAACCATTGTTTCAGGCACTCTTTTTGCTCCTCGTCGCCGGTTTGAAATTTGTTTCTGATATGATAGATTTCGCGTTGCACGATTCCAATGCGTATTTAGATAGACTCAAATACTTGGGTCACATGCCGAATGTAACTGTGGAGGTTGAAGCAGAAATCCATAAACTATTCGACGAAGAGCTTGCAAGAAATTGGAAACTTTATTTATGGATGTTGTTTGTAGGTTTCCAATTTTTGAAACATTTAATCAAGTTTTCAGTTGCATTTCGACGTCCCGAAGATAGTTCCCTTTGTCAAGGCGGTTCTGACCTGGTGGTCAATTAGAGGACTTTTTGAAAAGAAGAAGCCCAAAAGTGATCGTGTTTTTGAGGCGAGGCTGAATTCTGATGAATCGAGTGCGCCGCCGCAAAACCCAACTTGAAGAAGAGTGGTCATCTCTGTTTCTTTTCAGCAGCTTTGGTTTGTTCGGTCTTTGCTACCAAATAAAGACATTGTGTAGAGTTTGTGTTTTAGTTAACCTGTTAGGATACGGTAGTCTACTTGCTCGAATATTTTAGGGTTACGGTAAGGGATCCGTAACTGATCGACTATTACCGAACCAAAGAATATTTGCGGAGAACTTTGGTAAAGCTACCAACATAGTGGATTAAATTCTGCATTGAATGTAGCGGGCTCCTTTAGTTGCTTTATGAACGTAAATGCATTTTCGACAATTTGCCAAGACAATTTGCCACCTATTGGTCAAAAAACTTACAGCTGTTATTAAAACAAAGCTGAAACATTAACACAAATAAACAATTTTAAAATTTGTCTAATTTCTTATTACTAAACTCACGATTAGAAACCTGTAGTAGTTCAAAGAAAAGGTTTCAAATTTAATTTTCTCACAACCACAATTCCCTGTAATGTGCTTTTCAAGATGACTCAACTGCGGAAGAAACTACCAATTTTTATTAATACAAACTTGAAACATTGAAAAATTGAACATTTTATATTAAAGGGACAGTCAGGTGCTTTTTGCAACTTCGTCTCAAATGAAAGAAAAAAATCGTTGTACAAAAAACTTTTAAAGACATTTTGTTGGAAACTCCTGATTTTGGAGATATTCAGCCACACAGTCCTCAAAAACGTGACTCATAGCAGAAAACTTTTACTAACACAACCGAGAAACAATGAAAAACAACAACAAAATTTAAATATGGACAATAAGTTTTTCGAAAACTTTCAACAATGAGAAAATTATTGTAGTTAAACAAAACGTTGGACTACCTAATTTGTTTGTACTTGCGTACGTAGCGACTATGGTTGGCGGATTAGATGATGTCCTTAAAGGGACAGTCCGGCGCTTCTTACAACTTAGTCTCATATAAAAGAGAAAAATTAGTTAAGCAAAAAACTCTTTGTCGGAAATTCCTTGTTTTCGAGATTTTCATCCTCAAAGTCCCTAAAAGCGGGTAGTTACGTAGTTACGTAGTTACGTAGTTATCTAACCGTAGTTACGGCCTACGTGTCCGCTGTTTACCAAACCAGCGAAACAGTGTGTAAAAGTGAGAGACGCAGACTGCAACATTCAAGTGCAGCAACCATAAAAATAACCGCCTGACTGTCCCTTTAATGCTTGAAAATCCGAGATACTCCTGCTGTCCCTTTGAAAATCTTAATTATGTTCCTTTTTTCACAATTTGAATAGTTCTTGCGTTGGATAGAAACCAAATTTCATTTTAATTACTTGTCAGATTAATTCAATTCATACCGGAGAAAACCAATTGTTGAAAAAAATTTATTCACCAAATATTCAAACAGTAAGCACAAATCTTTTACTAACACAATACTGAAACAGTTAAAAAAACACTAATATTTTTTTAAAATAAGAAAACTGTTGCTGTAAAAAAAACTCGCCTAATTCTATTAGCTTTAACTACTGTAGGAATTCAAGCAACTGAAAATGATCTTTTTTCTGGGCACTTCTCGTTTCTCGCATCTCTCTTTCCCACTGAAAGAAATTGTTGGATTACAATTCCGCTAAACGCAGAACGCTTTGACCGTTACCGTCACTTTGTTTACCCCTGAAGTAAACTACAGCCACATTTGCAGAAATTGAAAATCAAAGTTCCCTCGAATCTACCGGAAATAAACATAATTGCGTCGTAGAATATTATGTCACCTATTGGTTCGAATAAACAATTCAGTGGTCACCTGTTTTGCGCAAGAACAGTTTTTTTCCAGAAATCTTTTTGATCTGAACCAAAACTGGCTTTTAGAGACCATTTTGATTTTAATTTTTTTTTAGATGTCCGAAGGATGTCAATATACTGCATCTGCACTTGACGTCCAACAAATACCGCTGTGCACCAGTCTAATTTGTGGAATGCCCTTAATATGTTATATGGTTTTCCGCTTGTGCACCAAACACTTGAATCTGAAGAAATATCATTTCTTCGTTATGGCACAATGCATCGTTGAAGGGATTTTAGTTATCTTGAGGTTTACCGATTTTTTGGTACGCAGATTATATATTCTTGTGTAAATGTTGAAACTTTAAGGTTTGTTTCGACCCCTGCAATGTCGACAAAATCTTTCACAAGATTCTGAATTATCTATCTGGAATATGCAGTGATTTTAGTTTTGTTTCCACTGCGTTAATGTCTGTTTACTGGAAAAGCATTTGCAAAACGTAAGAAAACTGCAAATGAGAGCCTCCGACAGCTGTTAGACTCTGATGACAACCTCAGGCCGCTTTTTTTATCTCAAACGATAACCTCAGGCCGCTTTCCGATGCATATGGCAGCCTCAGACCGACTTTTAGCGCAAACGGTAGTTTAAAGGGACAGTCAGTCAGGCGGTAATTTTGCGTGGTTTTACTGGAATGTTTCAGTCTGCGTCTCTTACTTTTGCACACTCTTTTGCAGTTTTCACATAACAACGGACACGTAGGCCGTTAGGTCAGATAGAAACCCTCTTTTGAGGACTTTGATGCTGAATATCTCGAAAACAAGGAATTTACGACAAAGAGATTTTTGTACAATTAATTTTTTTATTTCATATTAGACAGAGTTGCAAAAAGCGTCTTGCAGCTGATAGCCTCAGGCCGCTTATTTGCGCAGATATAGCCTCAGGCCGCTTTTTGCCGCAAAAGGTTAGCGCATGCCGCTTTTTAGCAGATGGCAGGCTCAGGCCGCATTTGAACGCAGAAGAAAGCTTGTTACCACATCAATAAAAACAGCCGTCAAACATTAAAAAAAAACAAATTCAGACAAAAGTACTTTGACAAAATACTGTATTCCTTGGCAATTGTGCCAAATTTCCACGAAGCGGCTTGGAATTTCTCATACTGGTATTTCGTAATAGCATATGGTTTGTTTTCTCCCCAAATGGCAAGTTTCCTGTACTTTCGTATCAAAATACAGTATTAAGTTTGCGTTTCAATCGATTTATTATAATCAGTGGCTATTCTTCAATCTTCCTGTCATGAGTGCCTGCTTCATTTCGCTTCTCATCGTTGTATGCATGGACAAATCAAAATTCAGCACATATACCTTAAAAAGTTACCGAAAAATGACAATCTCATTGTTTTTGCAGGTAAAGAGTGGAGTAATGTGGCATTTTTAGTCCATGAAAAATAACTACTTTTAGGCTCTATTTTTAACCGTAGTGGTTGTACTGAACCTTGCCGGCTCTCTTATCTTTGCAGCTTATACCAAGCAAAGTTGGCAATTGATGGACTATTACGAATTGGGGCTCAGCCCTAATGTAACTAAAGAGGAAGTAGCAGAGTTGTGGAAACTATACAACGAAGGCGTTAAAGACATTAACAAACTGCACGACATTGCATTCTTTGTGGGTTTGGCGTTTTACATGAATCACTTTTCTTATAATTTTTGTTGTCTACAAAATTAATTATTTTTAATTTTTGCTATTCATACAAATTTACTTTTTATTCAATTTTTGTTATCGAGAAAACTCAGAAATCCGATCAATTCACTTTTCAGTTAACGTTCGCCTTTCCAACGATTGTTCCTTTTGTCATAGTTGTGTTGACATGGTGGTCTATTAGAGGACTTTTTGAAAAGGAGAAGCCTAAATCTGTTCGTGTTGTCCCGATTCATAATTCTAATATATCCTCGACGCCACATAACCCACCTTGATTATTTGTTTTTATTTTTCTGATGATTTAATTGACTGTTTTGAAATACTGTTGCAATTTTAATTTTATTTATTTTGAGTTCAAACTGAAGAAGTTTGTATACCTCGTGTTGGCCCTTTATTGTGTTTTTTTCGCTTTGTGATTTCTGAAACTCCGCGCTGTGACAATAACATGTACTTGGGGGTAAGATGGGGGAAGAGGGTAAAGAATATTTTTATTAATTTTTTTTTATTAAAATAGCTGCAGGTTTCAGCTTGTGCACATCTTCAACCCGCAAGCAAAACGCTAGTCCGCCTGAGGAACGTTTACGAAAAATATGCTGATTGCTATTAATTTAAATGTTGTTTGAAGTTTCGTTCATATCGGCTAAAATCACTCTTTTAAAAATTAAAATTGTCTTTTAAAGTAAAAACATTTTGGAATTAGCACATTCTCTCCATTTTTGGTTTTTTAAGCATTTGCTTTGCTTTAAGGTTTTTTGAGTAGCTCTTTGAAGCTAAAAATCATAAAATAAAAATCAACGTTTTAGTAGCATCACTTAACGTATAAAACATTAACTACGTCTATCAAATATAAGAATGATAATAAAAGTCTGAATGATTTGACTTTGTTTTTTCTCTAAAATCATTTTTTACAGGAAACAAAATAATTAAGCCGGTTGAGCACCCTTGCTGACTTATAACAAGCAAAATGCTAAAACAAAATGTGTGATTTGAAATGTGGTTTGAGATACACAGCATTCTTCTAAAAAATATAATTTTAAACATGCAACTAATTTAAATGTCTACAAAACGTCTGTTTTCCTATTATTAATGGTTTTGTGGCGGTTTTTGTGTCTTCACTAGTACAACCATATTATTGTAGTAGTTCCGCAAACATCGTAAAAGTCATGTTTTGAGTGCTTTATTAGTTTTATGTAACAGACATAAAATTTACAACTTTGTTTTTCAGAAAATTAAAATCGTAAACTTCAACCCAGACAAAGTGAAAACTTTCCCATCGCCAGCTTATTTGTAGTACAACATCCTTAGAAGGAAGCAGCAAAAAAACAATCAAGATACATATTTCATACTGAATTCTAATTACTTCTTTTCAATCG